>VIBL01000075.1:1800000-2118130 GCA_008271625.1 Lutraria rhynchaena
GGTAATATCACACTCTCATTTTATACGCATAACACAAGCGCCAACCTTATTGGGCAACTATGTTTATTTTATGTGACACATCGTTACTGGGGTGTAACGCCGTTTCTTCAACATTTTTTTTCAGTTATGTACGGCGACCGATTCACCTAACCAGTTTTCCTGGACTGTATACTAACCAGTACTAATTTTCCCTTCCACAAGAAGCCGGCAATTTGTCCACATGTTGAGGAAAATTTGACATTATTTGACAAATTTTCATAGAAAGGTATGACCTGCCGCGACCGGGATTCGAACCCAGATCTCCGGGTTATAAGTCCAGCGCAATAACCACTGGACCCCGGTCGCGGCTCACTGAGCAACCAAATATGTGATATTTTACTTCCCGCAGTTTCAAGTGAGATTATCAAAAAACAGCGGACCAAGATGTCGTTTTGTGAGACAAATCTTAGATTTTTTTCATTTAAAATCATACACTCCTTGTTTTAAATGAGAAAAATACGTTCCAGCAAGATATCAGAGATATATAACTGGCATGACTTAATGATTTAAAACTGATATCTAAGGTAGGTCAATGACTACACTCAGTTCTTTTCCATAACAGAAACGTCCGTGTGTGAATAAGAAGACCTATCAGTGCAATCTTTCTAAATTGTTTGTGTTTGTTGGAATTTACAAAAAAAAACACACAAAAAAACAATCGTACTAAAATAGCAACGCTATGATGTTTACATTAAATCAGTGTGATATTTTTGGAACGTGTTTTTTGACCCGATTAATCCGTACTTATTTTTGAACGGCCGGTGTGAACTTAATTCGATAATCGTACAAAGCTAATAAACTGGTCCCCGTTCCATGTTGCAATGCACCAAAGGGTCAACGGGTGCCAGTTTAATTAAGCTACTATTTATAACATCGAAATTCCTATGAACGTGAACATATTGTCAAATTTGTCGAGCATTTTTTATCATAACAAACATTATATATACATACGTGTTAAAATTTATTCTGAATAAACTTTGAAACTTTGAACGCTTGAGTAAGAACCAAACAATATCAAACAATATTTTGAATTAAGATTTCTGGGTATTGGTCAGCATTTGTTCCGAAAATTCTACCGAATTAAGTAACCTATGCGAGTGGAGCGTGCGTGGTTACATAATTTTGAAGAATATTTTGAATAAACTCAAACAAACTTAGTGCTGGTCAGTCCATTACACTTTAACTCGTCAGTCACAACTGAAGTACCGTCGGTGTGTATAGTGGCACGTTACTTTATCGTGAAGTTACCTACTTCATGAATTATAAATGAAAAATTGGGTCAGCTGATTGGCTTAAGTCTTATTGTATGCTATTGTAATTTCTACTAAAAGGATAAACTACTTATAATTTGATTTATAACCTACATAATACGAAAAAGAACCCAATAATGTTCTCCTTTTAAAATTCAGTAGTGTCGTGTGAAAACATGGTATGTTCAATTTTAATAACATAATAAGATTCTGAGAATTATTTTCTTTGCAAATGAAAAATGTTGGAAAAGTATCGGAGTCTAGTACAAATGTAGCGAATCCCAAACATGCAATATGTAAGTTTTCAGTGTGACTATCCTGTTTTAAATGACTGCTTAACACCATAAGTCCAGAAAATGTCTTTCATGGGTACCCAACCGATCCTAATTTATTTAACGCCCACTCAAAGTTTCTCACTGCAAAATACAATTTAAAGAGCGGAATTATTTTGGGACGATGCGTACATCCAAAGTACAAAATTCATCTTTAGAAGTGCATAAAAAACGAAACTTTTCATTTAATTACGACCTATTTACTCTATTTTTGTCGAGTTTCTAGCCAAACAGAAAAAAACGCTTCAGAACTCTTTGATGCTGATATCACAGTGTCATTTTTTTCTGAAATAAATAAGTAAATGAATTTCATCACAATAGCACTGCTCGGATTCGGTGAACTTAATGTACAATAAGACACGGCTAAAGTGAACTCGGACATAGCGAAAAATCGGGTACAGTAAAGAATTTACTCCCCCGAACATGACCATTGGTATATTATTTCTATGCATATATATAGAGAGAGATGAATATACAGCGTGAAGAAATTATTCTGGTCTCCAAGAATTAACTATAACTGTATACCAGGGCGCAGAGCCTATTACGCACAATACGCACGTGCGTATAAAAAAATTCCGCCGCCTAAGTTGTAAAACTAAAATACACCCTCCCTCATCGGCACTTCGTGCCTCATTATGCGCATAAACATATCATTACTGCCTACGACTATTGTATAACGATTTTATTTCCCTAGAAAGCCATTCGCAAATATGTCTAATACGCATATCATTTAGATATTTGAAAATTGAAAGAGATCAAATAAGTAATTGTAGAGAATAAAAGGAACATCAACAGCCATTTCTTTCAGCAATATTAAAATTATAAAGAGATTTGACCTAATGAATATTATCTTACGTTGGCGTCATTCCTTTTTTCCTTTGTGTCTTATGTTCTGTATTTTCAATAGAGAACCGATTATAAACGATAACCGTCCAACATTAATGTGCTGATCCGATATTAAATAATCTGACTTACGTGTATAACAGAACATTATTTACTTATTTTTATTTGTATATGTAACAAAGGCTAGCTTGTCATTTTTTTCAAAACTCAACAACAGAATCCATGATCCGGACATCGGTTCATTCAATAAAGAAGTCACCTCTGGGTTTGATCAAGAAAGGAAGCTATTTTGATATACTATTTCAATGCATCATCTTCTAACACCAAAGTACCATTTTTATGCATTTGAATGATTTATATAAACTTTAGCACAAAAGGTCGTAAGTTAATTAGATATCATCCGTAAGCTATCCAAAATGGACATGTCGCGCAGTTTCCGGTTTATATATATCTTATTGTCTCATAATGCTAGCAAAACACTTATTTCCCAACACTCACAGACAATGTGTATGGAATTCAGAGGTACTAGCCGTTATTAAATACATATTTTTTTCCCCAAAACTGCCAGCGTTGTATGAATAATTCTAACTAGTGTTTGCTTTGTACGCGGCCGGGTTCATGTTTCTCGACAAAATGTGTAGTTGCTTCTAATAACGTCATCAGTTTCAAATTAATGAAATAAAAACAATACAAACATCGTACTTCTTTCAAACAATGTTGGTCTAGTCGATGAATAAACACAGAATTCTCAGATAATGAACTACATCGTACTGATGTGAAAACCCGTATACTGGTGTTTTGATCAGAGGCTTTTTCTACTTAATACTAAGAAACCGTTCGCACTTGAAAATAATCGTAACCGCCTATATATTTACTAGTTGATGTAAATATCAATTGCCACGTCATATATTCCGACTATGTATTCAGGTATGGCCTCTTATTTTTCTGTGGTCAGTTAATAAGCATGTGTTTGAATAAGAATGTTCGTTGTAATGATTCATTTATCACATTATTTGTAGCTTATTGAAATAGAGTAGGGATGGTTATAGCGAATTACGAAAGAAATATTTACGTCCCAGGAACTCACAATTATCGTGTAAAATATTTATTAACTTGTTTGTTTCTTTTTACTTCTTTGTTTGCTCGCTTGGTTGCTTACATGCTTAATAGTAGCGTTTGCTTTACTTAAACCATCAAAGATTGTTTTGCTATTCTTTTTGTTGGCTGACTCTAAAAGAGCCAAGCTACAAAGCATAGCTGTCAAGGGTCCACTGGCTTCAGGTGTGTGATTTTTGAAATCTGGGGTCCAGGGGGCCAGGATCCCCGTGAAACTCCTGAAATATAGCTAATTCAGCATGTAAAATGTATGGTAGCACCGTTTTGTATTACGTAATCAATAAAACTGGCTATGATAAATGCAGACGTCGACACTTGTTTACAAAGCGGAAATATTCGATTTTTTTGCAAAGCAAACACGCTGATAGTCTACTGTTCAAAATACATTTTGTAACTTGCTTTTGATTGTTTTAGAGGACAACATGTTTGATATGCGTGCGCTCTAGACAACCAAGTGCGTGAGCGTGATTCAAGGCTCAGATGTGTGTGACAAGTATGACAAAAAGGCCAATTTTAAACATTTCCGTTTCACAGCGAATTGATATTGACCTCCCTTTGATATTTTCAATAGGATTGTTTCCATTTAGCCAAATTAAGTCAGGTATAAGTGCCTGTTCAAAGTTGCTGATTTTAGAACATTGCGTTATCATTGACTAACTATTGGTATAGCTAGGGATAAACACTGATAAGCCTACAGTCGTCGTATAAACTGCGTGTAGACTGGTGTAAACAGCATTCATTAGTTGCTGATAAAATGTAGAAAATGAGGAATTTTGAGTTGTTTAAGCTAGTGGATTTGTCACATTATGTAAGAAAACTATTTTCTAGTGGGTAAGCTGTATGACTGGAGAAATTAACCGTAGAAATTAGGATTTTACCTGATCCTTACAATGTCTTAAAACACCTAAGGGGAGACAATTTGAAGCATAGGTCCGTTCTAGATATATAACACAAACTGTTCATTTTGCTAGAATGTTAACCATTCCATGGGGGGCGTACGCCAAAAGCAAAGCAAAGTTTTTTTGCATGAAATATGATATTTACATGAAAACATATATAAATGTCAAAACAATTTCGCACGAAGAACTTGCAATAATAAAAATCCAGTCATCAGTCATCTCAGTGCTTTGATTCAAACGATAATCTTCTATTGTGAATATATGAAATGTTGTAGCACGGGACACTACCTAAGTGTCCATTTGAGTAGAATGTAATGAAGAGTTACTTCCCATTAACACCAACTTTGTACTGGCTTTAGCTTGATTCTTGGACTCTAACATTCTTCAAATATAGTTTTAACCACCATATTAAGACCATCTCGGTATCATGGTCTCGGTATCATGTTGTAATCTGGGACCAATATGCATATTGGTCCCTGTTGTAATACAATATGAATATCAAAAATCCGGTCCAAAATAATAAACTTCTGCTCGATTCTCTAAGCCATTACTCTAGTAATAAGAGCATACAGAGTATTCAAAATATTTTTGCATGTTTACATTTATCGCATTCGCCCACATGAAAGTGTAGATCTTGGTGAGGCTAGAGGATATGCCTAAACTTCGGTATCCTATACGAAATGTCCCGGGTGTTCCGGATTGTACACCTAATCGGATTTTAGCACTTACCGTCGAAAACTTGAAATTTGACTCTGGTGTAAGCTTTGGTGGGTCGGGTCACGGTCTTACATATTAACCGCTTTGGATTTTTAGGGCGACGCATTGTTATTGATACTTGTCAGAGAAATGTCCATGACAGATCGTTGATTGATGACGTCACGCGAGGGGCGGAGCATTCTTGGATTTCACGTCTGGTTAATTGAGATTATCTTCCAATACAGACAAATACATGGACATTGCTAGAGTTAGTCAAATAACCTTTCCTTTTGTGAAGAAAAATACGACAATTGTATTCTTGAAGAATACAATCAACTTAGTTCAGACTTCGGACCATAAAGTAATTTCGTTATAAGCGTTATTCACACATCTGCCCTGATATCCCGGAGTCCTGCAAGGCTCCACAGCTCTCCCAGATACACGGACTGTTGTAATAATGAACGTAACCATTTCATAATATGTGGTCATGGGAATGATATATACACGCTTGAAAAACTGTTGAATCAGTTGTGTGATACAATTACCGGCTAGTGCTGAGCTGTCCGAGCATGATGCAAATTTGTCTATGGCACCCCATGACTGTAAAATCCTATGGAAAAATCACACGGCTGATGCGACTGGGCTTAAGTACATCATAGGTTTGATTTGAAGTTGGAAAAAACTGGAAATACAATAACTGGAGTATGTGCATATGTAGTTGGTGTCGGGAAACGCCTACTCTTAATTTCACTTATTAATAATGACAGGAATATCCAAGTATTTAATTTTCTAGCTGTCACATTTTTCATAAGTATGCACATATATGTAAAATCTGGGACCAATATACATATGTATATTGGTCCCAGGTAAAATTACCGTAAGTTGTTTCTTGGTGATAGTGATGTAGTCATGGTGGTTTGATTTGAGCATGTATAATTCTGTATAATCATTGCAGTAATCTCTAGTTATATGTGTAATGCTTTATGTTGGTCCTGAATTTTTATGATTGATATTACCAATGTATATATTTGTTACAATGGTAGAGTGTAATAAGTAATAGAGCCCCCCCAAAATATTTTTTGTCGCGTAAGACAATACAAATTAGTGAGATAGATTCTTATCGGTTAGATAGCTCTGATTAGTTCACGGTAGATTGGTCCGTACTCCTGGAATCTTTCTCCACTGTTAAAACTGGAATGTCACCTAATGACCCCAGCTGTTGGTGTGACATTATACCACAGTGAAAAAATTGTTTGATAATTGCATAGGGAGTTATTTATCAATTCTATATAAACAATACCTAAGAGGACACATGTCAACTTTGACAAATTTCTGAAGTATGGTCGATAGACAAACTACTATAGATGAACAACTTAAAATGATTTTTTGTTTTATGTTCAATATAAGGCTATACCAAATTGCGTCTATGTTTAGCGTAACATCGAGGTTCAAAAACCTATCTGGCTATCCGGAAAAAACAAACAAGTGCCTCAAGAAAAAACACAAATTTCGTACTTAATTGCCGCAAAATTTTAGCTTCTATCAAAAATTCAAACAGTCACTCAGTGAGAATAAATATGTTCCATTTCTTAAATCGAAGCAAAAGTATAATATTGATTGATTTTGACGACAGATACAAAGCAAATCGTTCTAGCATGTAATGGTCTAATAAAGATATTTCAAATGATCAAATATTCAATATTACGATATGTTTTTTTTATTTGACTCAGGTGATCAAAACGTGTCCGTCCGCGGACGCTAAAAATAGACACGATTTGGTATGGCCTAAAGTGACGTCAGGTCGAAGAATTATCCTCAGACGGTGTCCGCGATTCAGTTGTCCAAAACACTACACACTACAGCCGGTCACTGATCTACTTGGGCCAAGAGTGTATTCCGCTACGCGTATCATTTGATTGTTCTGTGATGGTGATGTGATAAGATCAGTGTGCGCACTGTCCTGAATCTAATGATGACGGTAATTCTGTTTGAGATAAGCTAACGACTTTTTTTAATTCTGTTGTTACGATATATAACATTCATTGATAATTCATTGTTCAACATTGAATATTAAAGAACTATTTAAATTCTTTGACATAGTTTATACCAATTTATTTTAACTCCATTGTGAAACAAGCAATTTTAGTTGTATTAATCATGCTCGAGTCCACTTCCTGGACACTACACCAGTACTATGTCCGAAAAATTGGATAGTGAAGTTCAAGAATGAAACCCATCTAAAACGGGATTCGAACTCTGGATCTTCAGACGCTCTACCTTTAGACCATGCCTAACTGATTCTTTGTTTAACGTCATTGGGCGGGTAGGTAATCAAGTGTTTTGACCCCCCCCCAAAAAAATAAACAGACATGGCATTCGGTAGTATTTTTCGCCCGTATTTTCACTAAATTGAAGACGCTTTTAGCTCATGGTTTAAGCTCATGCTTTCATTTTTATAAATTATAGGATCGCTGACTTCATTCAAGCACTTTGTTTCGAATTCGGCTGAGTCAAAATACAAACAGGTAAATACGAGGTTTATCTACATCATTATGATAATGATGAACATTAAAAACATATTATTTTGGAATTTTGTGCTTATGTTCTGTTTTATTATTTTGTTAAGTGTCCGCGTGTGCCTAGGTCATGAGCTCCATCAGCCAAAAAAAAAACAACAACAACAACACCATTTTATTCATGTTCATGGTTTCTTGATTGGATTTTACAACTTCCAAGATTAATGGTATGTAGTTTACAAATCATGTTTTAGTGGACTTTTATTTCAAATTGTGATCTTTTTCATTCTTAAATTGTTGATTAGTACGCCAGTGTAGGATACAGTGATTCGCAAAATCAGAATCGCTGCCATTAAACCTTTCAGATCAGCGAAGACGGTCAGAGTATAACTCTTTAAATAGAATGGTAACATCAGTTGCTTCCTGGTTCCTGTAATCGATAGAGCTGCCGCATACTGTTCATACCATCATAGGTAGCCAATTCTCAGCAGATTCACCAGGGTTGCCATAGAATGCTTGTAAAGTGATTCGGTTGTTATGTCTCATATTTTTTACCATATCGTCAGTTATTAGAACAGTATCTGCGATAAAACACTAGGACCAAGCGAACTGTCAGAAAACAAATCCGCCTCTGTTTCAGAGGCACTGTCAACTGTATCCTGCTCTGTTCATCTTAGCCTATTTACTGGTGTTGACATTTGTCCGGTATACGTACCACTATAATCCCTACCAAATATTACATACATAAATTCCGGGTCTTAAATTGTATTGGTCGACATTGGTGTAGTGTCAGCTGTATGCTGTAAGCACAAGAAGTCACTTGATAAAAGTTTCTGATGCAATGTTTATTCTTGACTGACCAAACAAACACAATTAATTAATAATTTGATGTATATTAATAATAAATGATGAAATAAGTTTTTTATGTTGTTTTTTTACGACATTTTGTGTTAAAGCCCTTTTTGTAAAACAGGTAATAAAAAAATTGTTGTAATCAAAGACCTGTACATTAGTGTCATTTTCAATTAACGAATATAAAAATACAAAAATATGAAGTCATTAGACTAGAAAAAAAGTCATATTCACAATTACTTAACAAAAAAGTAATAGTATGTTGGTCAAAAACTTTTCTTAACATCTTTTGTTCAAATACAATTCATCACCAAATAATTGATTTTGCTTTTAGAAACTTAGGTGACATGTAAAAATATGGTCAGTCAGGTAACTAGCTAGTTTTTTCTGACCTTACAGAAAAACTTCTAGTAAAACCGTGCAGATGCACCAAAAACAAGTAAATTTATATTGTCTTGAAAGATATCAATATCAGGCAGACACTCATTGCTCAGAAATTTTAAACAGAACATACAATGAGCTATGATCGTGGTCTTATGGTTAGTACGCTGGACTTGTAACCAGGCGATCTGCTGGTCATACCCTTTCTGAATATTTGACAAAAATGTCGATTTTCCCCCGTATGTGGAAAAGTCATTGACTCTTTGTGGCAGAATAAGTTAGTACAGGTTAGAAATTACAGTCCAGGAAAACTAGTTAGGTGAACCTGCTGCCGTATATTACTGAAAAATTGAGTGAAAAGAACTTTAATAAATTGTATATATCGGTAAAAACGTCCTTAAGAAAAATGCTGTTATTCGTAGACGTAATGTTGCGTGGATTTAATTTGCAATCATTTATAGACAAAAGCTACGATAAAATTTATGAAAAAACAACCTCGTTTTCCGTCTTACTACCAGGGTGCCCCGGATTCAGGTGACCGTGTTTTACACAATGCTCATGAATTTCCCTTCCAAAAGGGTATATAAGGAGACAGAATTGGTCATTTCTATGTTGGCTCACCGACATTCACAAGGTAGGTTTTACCTCTTGTTAGAGTCAACCACTTCCAGGCTTTAAACTAAGGGTTATTTTAATTTTGGCCAGGGTTCTAATTTCACAGATTAAATTGTTTCATTCATTTTATTCTAAATTTTGGTCTTCATGATACGATTTACTAGTATTTAGTTAATTCAGAATTGTGTCATTCCTATCATCTATTGTCTACTTTGATGTATAATTATATAATTTAATCCATTTTAGATATTGTGATGACTCTATATTAGGAATCTAAAGTAAAAACATCAGTAAACCCTGAAACTTTTTCGTTATTTATTCAGTTAGTTAATTAATAATACTCAAATGTAATAGGTAACAGTAGAAACTGGGGAAGTTTGATCCAGTGTTAGAGACTATCTTCACATAATAAGATTATAGACAAGTATACAAACCTTGTTCTACTATCAGGTGTATCGATAAATAATTCTATCAGTAAAATAAATTAAGATCAAAACATAAAAACAAAAACTGTTACAATACACATTCCCATTCAGCGAAATTGTTCATATTCACCGAAACGGATCAGACGGACTACTTTCGTCACAAAACTCTTTACGGTTTTACACATTAACCGCTTTGGATTTTTAGGGCGACGGCTTTTGGTGACCAGCAACATGGAACGGGGACCAGTTTACGAAAAACTTCTTACTCTGTATGGTACCTACATCTGCATGATAATCCCGATCAATCAATACTGATTATAATTGGGAGGTGTTATAACTGGGAGGCGGGAACCGGGAACCAATTTACGTTTAACGGTTTTGTGCCATTAGTCAAGAGAATTTAGTTTCAGGTATTTTTTGTTCTTCATAATGGGAAAACATGGTTCGTTCGTCATGTTCTTTTGCTGACCGTTGATTCTTATCTCTTTGAAAGAATCTGCCATCTTGCGATTTAGTTGTGCTCGTCCAAACCTTTCTATTTCATGGGTCATGGAGAAAGCACGGTTTGACTACGTGACTTCTGAATTGAAGTTCTTGTCTCTTACATCATAGTTTGATTTATAATTATATGACGATTCAAGCTTGTCTTTTTACGTGTATATTTAGAGCTATTTATTTTTTATTTTCTATAAAAAACAGATATGTACAATGGGAGGGATGATTGATCAAAATTCGCGGAGTTTTAAACTGAAAGTGAAAGTACAGTCGAAATTCCATACATAAATTTCTAGAGCTAGGTAAAAAGCAAAAAAAAACCCATCTTGACTGTGTGTATAACTTCGTAAATATCTTGTACACAATCATTTTTCATAGCTTTTGTGGTATTTTTATATTCAAGCCTTGGAAAATGTTTAAAATCTATAAATATGACTCATTGATTGTGAAATGTTGATGAATCACGAATGCACATGTTGATATATTTAGTAATTTTTAATGTGTTAAAAATATGCTATTGATTGTGTAAGGTAGTACATTGTGATCTCTGTTCTCCATTGTATGTGAGATAGTATCTTTTGTTTGATTTACTTGAAGTGTTTGAACTTGTTTTATAAAGCACTGGCTCAAAGATATAGGTGGGTTATTGAAAATAAATAATTTACCACAAGCCTGAGAAAGTTCACCAGCCTGAACTGGACTTTGATGGCCAAGGATTTGGGCTCATAGGCTAAAACAAAGACTGCTGTATTAGCTTCACCTTGATAAAATTTACTGATTCATATTACATATATATATTATATATCAGGACTACATAATATTGCCTGTTTTTCTTTCGTTTCTTTCAGTTATCTTTATTCTTGAGAAGGATGGCTAGTCTTGAGAAGAAGCCGTATCGTGGTATGGCTCTGGTTATTGGGAATGAGATTTTTCACACAAGAGATGGTCAGGAAAATATAGACAGACGTGGCTGCAAAGAAGACCTAAAAATGATGAAAAATATGTTTGAAAAATTAGATTTCTTTGTTATGTGTTACAAAGATCTGACAAAGGATAAGATGGAGGAGAAGATCAGTAAAGGTATACCATTACATTGATTCATAATTAATTGAAGCTGCTGAAGCATTTTTTTCTCTTTGTTCAACCCCATTTTTCAACAATTTTTCAGTTATATATGGCAGCTGGTTCACCTAACCAGTATTCTTTGTGGTACACTAACCAGTTCTAACTTACCCTCCAAAGGAGCCGTCAGCTTCTCCCACATATGGAGGAAAATCAAAATTTTTGTCAAATTTTCATAGAAGGGTATGACCTGCCGGGGTTAGGCTTTGAACCTGGATTGCCAGCTTACAAGTCCAGCACACTAACCACTGAACCAAGGTTGCGGCCATGTCGAAGCATTACCTCTGTCCTTTCATTGTCAATTCTTACCACTAGCTAGGAATGTTGTTTATTTAATATTGAACAATTGCTTTCTTATTTACTAAACTAGCAGTTTGGCTTATTTCATTCTGAATTTTGACAGGTTATTATTTGGACCAAGTAGGAAGGGACCCAGTCAAAATTGAGTCCCAAAACAGTTAAATCAATTACTTACCAGTGTACAGATCAATTAATCAGCACTTGTAAAGACTGTTGGATATCTGAACTGGCTACTTTTATAAGACAGAAGAGGGCTTTCATTTGACCCTTAAAACAACATTTTGACTCTTGAAAATCTGTACCAAAGGGTCAGATTTACAATAAAATATGAAGGAAATTTTGTTTACTCTTCAAATTATCATCAGCCAAGGGTCATTTTTGACCCTCAACTTTTGACATACTAGTATAGTGAAACCCTGACAGACCAAAAGGCTTTCATATATTGAATTTACTTTGATAAAAAAAACTCAACATTATCAATGAAGCAAATAAAATTTGTTCAGCACAGCAGGATTTAATCTACAGAATTTCATCCTATGATAATTTATAGACACATGAATTTTAGTGTATGCCCCACATATATGTCATGATTTTGATTTTTTCTTGCTTTCTGGCTTCACATGATATGAAACAGATTTTGTTTTCCTTTTCATATAAGTCCAATGCAATATGATAACTTTAAGAATTTTACTGGAGTTTAACATTGCTCCAAAAACCAAGGTCATTTGTTGGCTCTCCAGCTTCAACAGTAGAGGAAGACCTCAGGCCTACACCTAGGTAGAACCACAGACCTTCTGTAGGCTTCCTTGCATGTGAAATTTGGTCCTGGGTGGGATTTGAACTCACAGTGGTGAGTGGCTAGTGACTACAAATCAGAGACCATAACCACTCGACCACGGAGGCCTCCTTTTAAGAAATAAAATGGCTAACAAATTTGGTTCAGTCAATAGAAATTATCCTTCATTATATCCATATTTTTTTATCCACAGCAATGAAATAAAGGAGGATGTTTTTGAAGAAAAATAAATACTTCACTGTATCTTATTTGTCACTATTTCTAAGTTCACAGTAATAGTGTTTTACTGTAATTACTTTGAGATTGGTTGCTAAGTGGCTAAGTTTTACTGTCTAGAGATTTTATTTCCTTGCTTGCTTGGGTCTGGTAAATAGAAAATAAAGACATTTTTTCTCAATTACCTACCTAAAAACTCCCAATTTTGGCATCTCACCACACATTTTTCCCAAATGAGCCAGACACTTCCCTAAATTGCACAAAAATTTCCTGCGGTCTCTATTATGTCCAGGGATTTCCCTGATGCAGGTTTCCTGACGTGATATTCAGCCGAGGGACTTGCATCGAGAGTGACCACCACATCCATGGGACCTCTTCCGTCTTGGAATCTACCCTTGGCATTTTCTGTGTGGGACCCCCAAAAATCCCAAGGGACCCCTAAAATGTTAGAGATGGCAGTCCCGGGGACCTTCAGGTGAAAAATCACAGGGAAAACCCTGATGTCATGGATGGTACAGAGTAATGTTTGTATTTGAGCATACAAACTGTATTTGAAGTAATCATTTTCCTTTTTTTCGGACCTATCTAGTCAGCAAAGATCCAAGGAATGAACATTGTGAGTGCTTTGTGTTAGTGTTGAGTACCCATGGTCAGGAAGTATCGGAAAAGAATGTGTGGCATCATGAAGTCATGGGTGCTGACAGAGAATACCTCAGGGTTGAAGACATTTTGAAAATGTTTGATAAAGAAAATGCAATTCACCTCGCCGGAAAGCCAAAGCTCTTCTTTATCCAGGTATTATGAACATTGTTATAATCATTTTAGAAATACCTATTTTTGATTATGGTGTCTTTTCAAAAGTCACATATGGAATATTGCTTTTTTGCTTATGGAAATGGGATGTTATCATTTGAATGGCTTTTTTTGTCAGTTAAACGATGTTTCAGATTGAAATGATACAGTCATCAGGGATCATTCATTGGTGCAGTTTAAGCGATTTCCCATATAGATAAAACTGAAATCGCATTTTAATTGTCAAAATTCGAGAAATTCTCGCACCGCACAGCAAAAACTAAGAACTACAGTCTTTTCTTTAACATGCCAATTGTTTCCACTTTTACACTCTATGCTTTGACTTTGGTATTCTTCTATTGCCAGACATCTGTTTTCGCTATATTTCATTTGCTTTTCTGTGAGTCATTACAAACAAGATGGCTGTGTAGGCTAAATTGTTTTCGCTTTTTGTTAATTCTCTCATAAAAATTCTAATTCTCTCATTTAAATTGGCCAAAATGAGAGAAAATCTCTCACTGAAAGTCAGTCAAGAATTATCCCTTCTCACAATAAAGTCTAGCCATACAGTAAAAGTGCCAAGATAATTTTGAGTGTAATTATTTATTGCCAAAATGTTAACTGTGCTTAATATTGATGCTTTGCATGTTTACCTATAGAAACTTCTAAGGCTCTCATCCAGGCACATATTTTCAAATAACCCAAGCGTTGATGACATTTAGAAAGATACAAAAAATGCAACTTATCATCCTGTGCTATAAAAATTGGTTTGGTATTACCTTATTGTTTTCCAAAGGTATTGATAAAGTTTTACTTTTTGCATGTAATATTAACTGAAGTACTGTTGAAACCCGGTGATCCAGGTTTGAATCCTGGTCGTGGTAAGTCATACCCTTCTATGAAAGTCCAGGAAAACTGGTTAGGTGAACAGGTTGCCATAAAAACTAACAAAGTGTTGAAGACATGCATAAAATGAAAAGAAAGAATTGCACTTTTAGCTAGATTCTTTGATAAGATGTCGATGATTGTATGTCATTTCCGGCTTTATTTTTCAAAAGGCATGTAGAACAAAGCGTAGCACAACTAGCAACTATAATCCATTTGACGAAGGTGTAAATACCAGGATGCAAGTATCTTCAGCAAAGTCTTATTTAAATGAAAAAGATGTCCCGAAGGAATTTACTGATGACCATTTCAAGTCTGGTTGTGATGAGTTGTATAAAGGCTGGGAAATGGGTAACGTTTAAGCTACTATTAAAGTGATACTGTGGTATGAATTTTTGCTAATCTCACGCAAAGATCAATGTTGAGTTTACAACTGTGCTAACATTCTTGCAGTCTCATGATATTTAGGATTTTTTTGTTACTAAAATTGTAAATTCATTAACTCATGTCTATGTAAAAATGTCTGTTTCAGCATGAACAATTAAAAATTAAATAATACCACAGTAATTTGTTTTAAAATATTTACTTTACCAATTTTTTTGTACTGTCTTTGTATTTTCCTTTGTAAAATCCCATTTATAATGAGACTACCTCAGTATTAGGATCTACCGGTATTATTTATAATGAGACTACCTCAGTATTAGGATCTACCGGTATTATTTATAATGAGACTACCTCAGTATTAGGATCTACCGGTATTATTTTTGGTCTTAAAGGTGGTCTATATATTGAGGTCTGGCTATGATTAGAATATTATCGGAAGACCTTGTTTTGATCATTCTGTGACTAAAACTTTAACCAAAATTTTTCAAATAATGCCCCTAGGGTCAAAGCTGGCCCCGCTCCTGGGACACTTGTTTTATAAATACTTATATGTACACCATTGAGTCTTCTTGGCCAAAAGTGTGTGGCCTTTAACTAAGTTATTAGTGCGTAATATTGTCTTGTAGTTCTCTACTAAGATTGATCATATTATGCTCCTGTAGTCGAAATTGATTCAGCCCTTAGAGTCACTTGCTTGCCAAGGTGTCATTTCATCAAATTATTCAGGTGAGTGATGTAGAGGGCCATCATAGCCCTCTTGTTTGTCTTTGGGTACTTGCATGGTAAAACAATTGTAGTCTTGAAATTAATTCCAATGCTGGAGAAACACCCTAAAAACTATGTTATTAAGTGTTTGAACAAGATTGTTGTGGCTCTGTTTGTACTTTCTGTCTATCACAGATCCAGAATGTTGGCCTCATCCCTTGAACAAAAATGGAGGGCAGCCTGAGAATGATGGTGATGCATCTGGTGGACCAACTGGAGATGCTGGAGGGAGTGCTGGCAGCGATATAATGCCCCCTGAGCCTGTTGATATACTCAAAGTAAAATGTCCTGCAGATTGTCTTCTATATTACCCTGTAGTGACAGGTAATTTGTTTATGAAATCTCTTCACAGGTGCAGGTATTTGGTTTATGAAATTTCTTTGCAGTGCCAGGTAATTTTTTTATGAAATCACTCTATGGTGTCAGGTTATTTGTTTATGAAATAGCTCTGTAGTGTCAGGTTGTTCATGAAATTTTCCTGTGGTGTTAGGTAATTTTTTGATGAAATCATTCTGTGGTGTCAGGTTATTTGCGTATGAAATCACTTTGCTGTGTCAGGTAATTTGCTCATGAAATCACTTGGTAGTGTCAGGTAATTTGCCATGAAATCACCCTCTGGTGTCAGGTAATTTGCCTATGAAATCACTTTGTGGTGTCAGGTAATTTGCTCATGAAATCACTTTGTGGTGTCAGGTTATTTGTTTTTAAAATCACTCCGTGGTATTGGGTAATTTACTCATTAAATTACTCTTTGTTGTCAGGTTGTTTTTGAAATCACTCTGTGGTGTGGTAATTTCTATTCTGAATTATCTGGCACAGTAATTTCAGAAACAGTTGGACCAAGACCTGTTTATAAAGACTAGGTCTTTCATTTCATATACAGATATTTGGAGTTTATTTTATCCACCATAAAGATAAAAAAATAAATAATAAAATGACATTTTTTCAGGAAAGCTGTCATTTCGATATCGATCTACCGGTTCATGCATGATATACTGCATGTGGAAGCAGTTTCCGAAGCTATTGAGAGGTTACAATCTTAAACAGTATTTAACTTATGTGAACAGAGCTATGTTAAAATATCCTGAACCTTACGAAGGTCATACTTGGAAAGTCACTGCTTGTTATATTGATAGGATGAAGCAAAAAATAACATTTGAACCAAAATCTCCCAAATCTCTGATGGCCAAAGCAATGAAGATGATTTAAGAATGGAACATCCCTAAGTCTTCATCTTATTCCATTATGTTAATGTTAAGAGGTGCAAAGTGACTTTTTCATGTTTGCCACAAAGCAAATTATAGTTTACCACCTTGTACTTT
Organism: Lutraria rhynchaena; assembly: GCA_008271625.1. Classification (NCBI taxonomy): domain Eukaryota; kingdom Metazoa; phylum Mollusca; class Bivalvia; order Venerida; family Mactridae; genus Lutraria; species Lutraria rhynchaena. Next base: position 1,817,042 of record VIBL01000075.1, read on the forward strand.
TGTGTTTTTCGTAATAAAGGTATGAATTAAAGGTTTAATCTTTTTTACACAGAATATAGGTATCATATACATTTGTAGTTATATTGAAATATGGCAGAAAGACATTTTCCACAAAAATGTAATTTGACACCTTTTTGCAATAATAATACTCTTTGGATGGCTCTCTCCATCTGCAACAGATTATTATTCGTTATTAACCATTTGTCTCGTTTCATGTATCATAGATGTCGGATAGGCATAGTAAAATTTATAAATCACAAACTTTATTCACTCATTTGATTAACAGACATATTAAATACCTGTAGTGATGGTCTGCATTTAACTTTCATTTGTTTAATCTAATTTTTACATGCATACAAAATTCATTTAGAACAATACCAGTTCCATTAAGCATTATCATTTTATGTGAAGGACCAGTATCAAACCAATATCATTCATGACATACTTTCAATATTTTGAAATTCATTAAACATAAGCCTAACTCCAGAGGTATGATTAAGTGATAAAACTCAAAGACCATAACAACATTTGTATTTCATTATGTTGAAAATTAATGTAAAAGGTATTATCATGTAAAATAATATCATACTCCCAAGAAACAGGAAATGGATTCACACACCCATGCTCTCACACTCATTCATGCATGTATACTTACATTTCTGCAAGCTCTTTCCGCATCAATATAGAATGTATGTTCATCATCTTCTGATTCCTCATTTGTATCATGTTAAGAAAAGTATAGATAACTGTTTAAGGATCATAAAAAGTCTTAAGATCTTCATTCATACATCTTGTGGAAACTAATCAAAGAATATAATGCCTGTTAATATCATATACAAAGGTGTTGAGCCTGTTTTTTTTCTACCTTTCCACTTCTGTTATCCGGGTTTCCCTTACCTCATAAAGTATGGGGGTTGAGACCCTTATTTTTATTATTGTAATAGAATTCATCCACCTTAGCAAATGACAGGCTTCTCAGAGTTTCACAGACTGAAAACAGACTCAAAATTTTGACACCTCTATTTTTAATAACCAATTCACAAGGGAGTGCATCGTTTTTCTGTTTCTGTTTTTTTTTGCACAGATTTTTACCATAACATTGTAAATGTTTTACTTTTGGGATTACTTTAAAGTCATTATAAAAATTAGATCATTATTATTATGTTCATGATCATGTCTTTTTTCGTTCTGTGTGTGTACATATGTTTATTTATAGTCAGCCATAGAAAACTCTAAGAGCAACTCCTCCAGATGAGTATTAGTTTAATTAATGTAATGTTTTTGAATGATAGTGCAGAGTACAATTTCTGTGTTCCAGACGTAACCACTGGTTCCTTAATGTGCATAGATGTAAAGTAACAATTTTTGTGACCTCAGTTTAAAGTCTTGTCCAAGACTATTAGTAATTTTACTTAGAGTTACAGGGATCCAACTCATGACCCCTGGATTTGTAGTCATACAGTGTTACCACTGGACCACACACCCGCTTCTGTTCTGTCTTGTTACCACTGAATGATAATAGCACAATATTGAACTGTAAAGGCACAGTAAGCACTGAGTTATGCAGGCACAGTATCATTGAGACACTATTTTTGGGAATATGAACCATCATTGCTCATTCATACTCCATCCTGATTTATCTTTTTCATTATTGATGGTACAATCCAAACAGAATCTATATTAAATCTTCTCAAAGAACATTGTATTTCCACCATTGCTAATAAAATGCAATTATGTCATTTTTCTGCAAAAGGAAACTGCAGGCATGAAAAAAGCTCAAGACATTGTTGTTCATGTTATGCATAATATATACTTACTACCAATGTACCAGCAGCTGCTGCTCTGAAAGATGAACTTCTCCAAGTGGATTAATGTGAACAGCTTCTTCTCCGTAGGTGAAGTTATCTGTGAATGCCGAATTGGACAATGTGAAAATAGGCCAATAAAGACTGCCGACTTTCTTCATCCTTAGACAACTTTTTTACAAGTAGGAGTGTACTAGTGTTAAAAGTTGACATGCTTAAAAAATAGTCTTAAATGAAGTCACTTCCATCTAAATGATAGCTTTCATTAATACTAACGAAATAGTCAAAATATATGTAAAAACCTTTGTAGTCATTTCTTATTTACTTAGGTTATCTAGGTATTGAAACAGCCAAACTCACAACAAGTGTCCAGTGAAAACCTCCTTCATTTACAGCTCCAATTTAGTGGTCATACTGATGAACTGTTTCCTGAAAAAGTACCCTTTTTAAATTTGGATTAAATATAATTTAAAGTGAAATAGTTCTCCTCTTTTCTAAAGTATGATATTCTATCATAGGATCCTTGATTAACAGCTTCAACAGATAATTTTCTATACAAGAACACTTTTACATCTAATCCAGCAATTTAGAGCATATCTTAGTAAACAAAGACATTTCAGCATGAAGAAAGAACAAATGGGTAATTTCAACATTAACCAATACATTAACTTTAGGGGTGTTTCTGTACATAAGATAATTCACTGATTTCCTTCTGTCTTCACAACATGTACATTTAGTTAAATGTATTTCCAAAGTTACACTTTAACCCTGTTGTTAACATAAGCAGAGGACATGTAGATTTCAAGCCTTTTTAGAAATGGTACTACTTGAAGGCTATCATTACTGATATTACATATGCAAACAAAGCAAACAATTCTATAAAAACTAAAGTTATAATTTATTACTCTTTGCAGAAGACTATGGAGGTCACTAAGTCCAGTAAAAATTGCTGTCATCACCACTGATGACACACACTTGACATTCAGAACTGACTGTAGTACCAGTAAATGAATACAGGCATCAATCACCTCAAACATACAGAAAATTTAATGAAGTATACATTCCACTGATAAGTACGCTTATATTGGAATATTTAGTCACAAAGGGGTGTATCTTGATATTAACAAATACATGTATAATAAATACACTGTTAGTTAGTAGGTTAGAGAGAGAGAGAGAGAGAAAGAGAGAGAGAGAGATCTGCACTCTTTCTGAATCAATTGCATTCTACAGTTTGCGGAATCTTAAATATGGAATATATGCAGCATCTTCAATGCATTGTAAATATGTTTGTAGACTTTAGAATAGTTATTTTTCACCTCATCTGATAGGAACTCTTGGAGGTTATAGAATGACTGATTCCTTAGAATGTAAGGCCCAACTTCTACCACTGGGTCATGAGAAGGTACTGATCTCAATATATCTGACAGAACTGCAAAATATAAAAATATTAACAATATTAACATAATCTAAAACTATTTCATTATAGTAAAAGGGCTGATCTTTCAAGTCATGCTAGAAATGCAATATCTTAAAAAGTAGACCGACCTTATTTTGTCTATCAGTTTTGAACAGTATTTCCTGTCCATTGAGCAATAGAAATATCATATGCTGATCATGACATCATCATCAGAACAATATAATTATGTGTCAATAACAGGGAGCTAGCACGTTTAAGGGATGGTGCATAATGGTGTATTAGGCTTAAAATGGCCACATGGACCAAAAACACTTATATTACATATGTACATATACAAGGGTTACAACTTCCGAAATGACAGCTTCTGTACCAAGTTTGTTTAACACTACGTAACTTTTCAAGAAATTGCTCAAATTTCTAATAACTGGTGTCTACAGATAGCTAATACATTATACTACACATAACCAATAAACATTTGGTCCAATTAAAAACGATGAAGCAGGTATTTCATCTTTTTCCTCCGAAAAAACGTCATTTTCGTTTAGTCGAACGCGACCTCGCAACACCAAAATGATCAGAATTACTATTCTAAATACACCTTAAAGCAACAGGTACAGTAATGACAACACATGCTTACTATAAATATTACTAAAATACACTGATTCAGCGCAAAAATGTAATCCAGGAACGTTCTATTCACGTTCAATTCACAAAAATCGTCGCATGATTGAAACTTCAAATATTATGATGCGGTGACCTTTGCCCCGTAATTTGTTTGTAAGCGGACGTTTCATTGGCTGAATCATAATGGCGTAGCGAGGTGGAAATCTATGACGGAGTCGACGATTTTGTTGATTTTACGTGAGTAGAACATTCCTGGATTATTCTTTTGTGCCGGATCCGTGTATTTTAGAGATATTTATGGTTAGCACGCGTTGTCATTCCTCTACCTGTTGTTTTAAGGTGTATTTAGTATGGTAATTCTGATCAATTTGGTGTTGCGAGGTCGCGTTCGACTAAACGAAATTGACGATTTTTCGGAGGAAAAAGATTAAATATCTGCTTCATTGTTTTGAATTGGACAAAGTGCTTACTGGTTAGTTGTAGTATAATGTATTAGCTATCTGTAGACACCAGTTGTTTGAAATTTGAGCGATTCCTTTACAAGTTACGTTGTTTTAAACAAACTTGGTGCAGAAACTGTCATTTCGGAAGTTGTAACCCTTGTATATGTATATACATGATATACATGTTTTTGATCAATGTGGCCATTTTAGGCCTAATACACTATTATACTCCATCCCTTCAACGTGCTAGCCCCCTGTGGTGTCAATAAGGCAATGATGCCCCTACAAGCAAATAATGCTCTTAAAGAATCTCATTTTACAAAATAACATTTTACAAAATACAAAATGTCCCCAGGTTCAAAATTGAAACCAATTTTCTTTATGATTACATTTCCGAAAGTTGAGAGCTTCGATTTTGATTCGACATAAAAGTAATAAGGAAATGTCGATATATAAAAAATAAATCCATAGTACCTCCAAAAAATGATTCACTGATTGTAAAAATGTATGAATGATTAAAGATAAATATGAAGCCATAGGACTGTGGAATTCGAACTCAAAAAATATTTGCGATATTTTTTTTTTAATCTTCGTGCTAATTATGAGTTCCAAAAACATTTATGCTTAATCAATTTTTAAAATGTTCACATTTTATGAAAACCTAACTAGCTAGGTCTGCGGAATACGGTGGCTGAATTGACTTTTATCTTTTTATTTTTGCAACTATTGTTAATATATTGTTAATAAGTATATTTATATATTTTATATTTATTTGTCCAAGGTCTTTTAATTCACTTGATTACTTAAAATCACATTGTTACAATAATCAATTTTGTACTTCACTGCACATGTTAATTATAACTGTGTTTATTTGAAAAATAGTGTATAATGTGAATCATTAAATTCTCATGAATTTCCCTTCCAAAAGGGTATATAAGGAGACAGAATTGGTCATTTCGATGTTGGCTCACCAGTAGTAAGGGATTTGTACGTGTCTGGCTCACTTTTGAGAAGTGCAAAAAACACCCATTTCACCTGAAAAAATTTTTGTATCCAGAATACAAAAATTCAAAACACCCCAAACCCCTATTTTTACTTCAGCCATCCTATCCAAGATATGGTATTTCGAAGATTTTTCAATTTTATTTTTTCTCCCAGATCGGGAATGCGGTAATTCGAAGATTTTTCAATTTTGTCTTTTCCCCCTATCCCAACTCGGGGTAAAGGTAAAACGAATGTTTGGATATTTTAAATACACAAAATACACAAAATACACGAAAAATAAGATAATATGGAATTATCCCTATTGGATCTGGCTCACCTTGGAATCACAAGAATTCTAAAATTCAGTAATCTGTAATTCTTGTTCATAAAAACTACCTTTAATTTCTTCACCTTCTAAATCATTTATTTTATAAGTAACAGGATCAGTATTTAAAACTTCTTCAATTACAAATATTTCTCCAGTCCAACGAGTGGTATACCCCTTTTCAAATTTGTCTTTCTTTTTTGTTATTCTTACCGTATCTCCAACTTTAAATTTAGGTTTTTTGGTTTTCTTTTCTTCTTCAGGATATAAATTTTCATACACAGTTGATTCATTTTCTAATTTACTTGCTTCAACAGGTGTCATTTTAATTGAAGAATGTACTGTATTGTTATAATCTTTAACTAAATTATCTAATATATTATAATATTTTGTAGTTTCATGAGCAGTAAAATATTTAAACATACGTTGTTTCATTGTTCCTATCCAGCGTTCTACTACACTTGATTTTTCTTCATTCTCGGTTGAATATAATTTTATGTTATTATCTTTTAACAATTCTTTTACTTGTCGATTATAAAATTCAGATCCTTTATCCGACCAAATATACATTGGTTTTCTTTTTTTGAATAATGTTTTAAATGCTTCACTTACCGTTGCCCCTGTTTTATTTTTTAAAGGAATTAACCAACCATATTTACTAAAAACATCTATAACAGCTAATAAATATTTATAGTGTTTATTTTGTTTTGAATATTGTTGCATATCTACTAAATCAACTGCCCATGTTTGATCTATCGAATGAACATAAACACGTCTTTTAGGAAAAGATTTTACAACTCTATGATGTAATTCATCTGCTAATTTATTTGTAAATCTATTTTTGATAGATCCACATTCGGAACATTTACCTTTTAACATTTGTCTATTATTGGTTGTTGTAACTTGTTCTACTGAATCATTTTCGGTATGTTTTTTACAACGTAAACAATATATTTTTGGATTCTCCATTTTTAGGGGTTAAATTTTTTTTCTTTAAAAATGAGTGAAAGAAAAATTTGTACAAAGTGTAATAAATATAAATATTTATATGAATATGACAAAGCAACCGGTAGACTCATGAATGTTAAATCTTCATGCAAGCAATGTAACAAACCAATAAAACAAAACCATTATCAAAATAATAAAGAAAAATATAAACAAGCATATCAAGAATTTTTACTTAGAAATCCCGATTATCAACATGATTATTATTTTGAAAATAAAAGTCTGACCTGGTTTTAACCGAAAAAAAAATATCAAAAAAAAAAATATAAAAAATAGTCTAGAAAGAAAGGGGCTCTCCCCGCGCACCACCACACCGGATAATTGAAAATTATTTCTTTAAAAATGGACACAAAAAAATTCAAAGATCTTATTACCGAAACTATAATTGATGATATCGATGAAGAAAACTATAGGGACTATATCAACACCCTTAAAGATAAAGTTGAGATACCGTACACCCCTATTGGAATATTGATTACATTTAAATGTGAATTTAATACACCTATGGCATTTGATGTGGTTGAAGCTTACTATTCCTCAGCCAGACAAACAATACGATCAAATAATGATATTAATAGATATTTTGAAAAATTAACTAATGCTTTTGATAAATGGATTGATGAATATCAAGAAAGAGGAAGTGGGTTTGTATTTAAACGAATAATACAATCGGAAATTAAACTATATAAAGTTAATTATCTTAGAGCGAGTTCTTATATTAAGACACCATTTAAATCAAATAATATTATTAATGTTAAAAATATAAATGATAACAAATGTTTCTTGTGGAGTTTAATAGCTAAATTACACCCCGCCTCTGATAATAAAGATCGAGTATCAAAGTATAAACCATATGAAAATAAATTTATTATGAATGGTATTGAATACCCTGTATCATTAAAAGATATACCAAAAGTGGAAAAACAAAATAGAATATCCATAAATGTTTTCTATTTGAAAAATCCTAAGCATAAATCTTCTCTATGCCCTTTGTATACTTCTAGTATTGACCGGGATAAATCTAGAACAGTTGATTTACTCTACTTAGAAGAAGATGGGAATACACACTATTGTTTAATTAAAGATTTAAATAGTTTTCTTTACGATAGGAATAATCATAAACCTTTTGTATGTAGAAATTGTTTACACGGTTTTTCAAGAAAAGAAGCATTGGAAGATCACAAAGTTATATGTTCCAATCACAAACATTGTAAAGTTAAAATGCCAGAAGAAGGTAAAAATATTCTTAAGTTTATAAATTATCATTATAAATCAAGATTGCCAATTGCAATTTATTCTGATTTCGAATCAAATAATATTCCTATATTAACATCTCAACCAAATCCCAATGAATCTTATACAAAGAAAATATTTAAACAAGAAATAAATAGTTTTGGTATATATGTTAAATCTGATTATCCAAATATATATAAATCGGAATATATTTCTTACGTTGGTGATGATGCCAAAGAGAAATATGTTGAAACAATTATTATAATATATAATGATATCATCCGTAATTTATATCGTTATGAAAAAGCTAAACATAAATTAACTTTCGAACAAGAAAAAGAATTTCAGGAAGCAACCAATTGTTATATATGTGGAGTTGAGTTTTCCGAATCTCCCGAGTTGGAAATAAGAAAACATAAAAAAATAAATGTGAAGAAGTTTAAATCCGTGAATGAAAGACATATAAGATTACGAGAAAAAATAGATAAACCTAAACTCAAATATATTGTTGATAATCCAGATAAATTTAATTTGGGAAGTAGATATATTAAAGGAAATCAAATGGATTATGATTCACAATTACAATTATTAAAAGATTATCTAGATGAAACTAATGAATTTGGAGAATGCATTATGTCTTATCATCAACGTAATAAATTTGGAAGATATTGGACTAATGAAAAAATGGGATTACAAAATATGAGTAGAAGAATTAGACATACACTATGTAAAGATAATATGATTGATATTGACATGAAGAACGCCCACCCAACTTTACTATCATCTTATTGTCATAAAAATAATATTAAATGTGGTGCACTAGATTATTATATCAATAATAGAGAAGAATTATTAGTTCAATATGGTAAATTGAAAAAATTATCTAGAGAAGATTCAAAAAAAGATTTATTAGCTATTCTCAATGGAAGAGAAATAAATATGAATTGTAAATACCCCGATTGGTTTGTTGATTATTACAAAGGGATGAGAGAAATAATAGATAAAGTTTGTGAATTTAATCCATCTTTGGTTGAACTTGCAACAAAACAAAAACAAGAACGTGGAACAAATTATAACATTAAAGGTTCCGCGGTTAATCTTTTAATGTGTGATATGGAAAATAAAGCATTGATGGCTGTTTTTGATTACCTAATAGAAAAAGGTATTGAAGTTGGATCGTTAGTATTTGATGGTTTAATGATTTATAAAAATGAAAATATCAACATTGAAGAATTACTAGTTGAATGTTCAAAAGCTGTAAAAGAAAAAACAGGAAATGATATAATATTTACAGAAAAAATAATGGACGAAGGATATAATATAGACATATCCTCCGAAACGCAAATTAGAGAAACCCCCCAGTCACGAACGAAAATAAGAGAACATTGTCATTATACTGGAAAATATCGTGGGGCCTCATGCCAATCTTGTAATACCAAAGAAGGTAAATCATCTAAATTAATTCCTGTATTTTTTCACAATGGTTCCAATTACGATTTCCATTTTATAATTGAGGAACTGATGAAATACGAAGATAAATATAATAAGGTTGAAGTGTTATCAAAAACATCAGAAGAATATATAGCAATTGATTATGGTTCAACATATAGAAAATTAAGATTCTTAGATTCTTATAGATTTATGTTGAAGGGTTTAGCGGATGTTGCTAAATCAATGGATGATTTTCCTATTTTGGAAAGTGAATTTAAAACAGGTATAGGGTTTTTGAAACAAAAAGGATATTATCCCTATGAATATGTTGATAGTTTGGAAAAATTAAAAGAAACAAAATTACCCCCAATAGAAAAGTTTTATTCTACTTTAAAACAAGAAGGTATAACAGAAAAAGAATATGAACATGCACAGAGGGTATGGGAAACATTCAAATGTAAAACATTACAAGATTACCATGAATTGTATTTAAAAACTGATGTGTTAATATTAGCAGATGCATTTGAGAAATTTAGAAACTTCTTTTTAAAACATCATGAAATTGATCCTTGTTATTGTTTCTCGGCCCCAGGTTTAACTTGGCAATGTGGTTTAAAGTATACGAGAGTTGAATTAGGATTATTAACAGATTATGATATGCTTTTGATGTTTGAGGAAGGTATAAGAGGAGGATTTTCGGGGGTTTTGGGACCACGACATGTAAAAGCTTTTAATAAATATACACCAAACTATTATGGTGATGGACATAGAATATTAGACGGAAATGAAATGAAAGAATGTTTGGAAATATTGAAGAATGGTGGTGATCTAAATGATTTTCTTATGGAAAAATTTATGTTATATCTTGATGCAAATAATTTGTACGGTTGGGCGATGTCACAACTTTTACCAACTAAAGATTTCAAATGGGAAAATGATCCAGATTATTATTTAAATATCCCAAAAGGAAGAGGTTGTATAATAGAATGTGATTTAGAATATACCGATGAATGTAAAAAGAAAACATTTAAATATCCACTAGCACCAGAAAAGAGAAAAGTAACCAAGGAAGAACTTTCTCCGTATCAGTTAGAATTATTGGAAAAGGAAAATAGAACATTGGGTAAAGAAGAAAAACTATTCTTAACACTATATGATAAAAAGAAATATATTGTTCATCACAGCATTTTAAAGGATTATATTAAACGTGGTATGAAAGTGACAAAAGTTTATAGAACCATTTCATTCGAAGAATCAAAATGGTTGGCGAAGTACATTAATTTTAATACCGAGCAGAGAACAAAATCAAAATCTGCTTTTGAAAAGGATTTATGGAAGTTAATGAATAATGCTTTCTATGGAAAGACATTGGAAAATATTAGAGGAAGAAACGAAGTTAAATTATCAACAGATTATAATGAAATAAAGAAAGCTATAAATAAACCAAATTTTAAAGACTCAATAATATTTAATGATAATTTAGTTGCTATAATTAATAATGTTACATCCGTTAAATTCAACAAACCTATTTATTTGGGGCAGGCTATATTGGATTATTCCAAATTATTAATGTATCAATTTTACTATAATGTTGTGAATGAATTATGGCCAAGGAATGAACTTGTTGCTTCTGATTCAGTTTTAGGTAATACGCCATTAATATTAAGATATAAAGGTAAAATATATATTGATAAGATAAAAGATATTACCGATGAATATGAATATTCAAATGGTAAATTTTATCATAAACCAAATGATAATATTGAAGTTTGGACAAGTAGGGGGTTTTCTAAAATAAAAACTGTAATTAAACATGAAACGAATAAAAAAATATTTAGGGTTGTCACATCATTAGGATTTGTTGATGTAACTGAAGATCATTCTTTGATTAAAGATAATAATGAAATAATTAAACCCAAAGATTTAACATTAAATACTATTCTTCTATTTAATGATAATTATAAAGAAAAAATAAATCCACCACTAAAAAGAGATTTCTTAAAATTAGAACCAAAAACTTTAGAAGAGAAAAAAGCTTTCATCGAAGGTTTCTTTTTAGCGGATGGAAGCAGTGGAATTTATGAATACGAACGTGGAACAAATTATAATTGGAATTTAAGTAATCAAGATTTGGATCTTTTAGATAGATGTTTAGAATGGTGTAAAGAAATATATTCATTAACTGATTTTAAAATAATCGATTGTATGAGATCATCCAGTGTTTATAGAATTATTCCGAAGGGAAATATTAAAGTAATGGCGCAAGAATTTGAAAAATTTTATACCAACGAAGGTGAAAAGTATATTCCGTACGAAATCCTCAACAAAGATTATAATTACAAATTATTCTTCTTCAGAGGATTTTACCAAGGTGATGGTCGTAAGAAGGGAAAGGATAGTTGCTTTGGTTTTTCGCAAAAATCAAAAATTACATTTTCATGTTTACATTATCTTATAACATCTCTAGGTTATAATACCAATATTAATACAAGGGAAGATAAACCTAATATATTTGACTTATACATAACTAAAAAAGAACAAGTCGCTAATGTAAAAAAGATAATACCATTGCGGAAACAAAAAAGGGTGGTTTATGATTTATCTACCGAAACTGAAAATTTTAATTGTGGATTTCCTTTAATCGTCCATAATACCGACAGTGTTTTCATATCAATTAAAACTAAAGATGTTTATGAGGATATGAAACATATAAAAGATTATTTAGATACATCCGAATATCCCAAAGATCATCCCTTATATTCTGAAAAAAATAAAAAAGTAATAGGAAAATTCAAAGATGAGTTGAATAGTAATATTTTGAATGAAATAGTTTACTTAAGAAGCAAGGCATATTCTTTTACGTTAAGTCGACCGGAGGGAGTGAAAGAAGAAAAAAAATTAAAAGGAATAGGGAAAACAACAATTAAAAAAGATATAAAATTTGATGACTATAAAGATTGTCTAATTAATAATAAAACTAAAATAAATAGAATGTATACAATGAATTCTGAAAAGCACAATATGTACATTAATGAAGTAAATAAAATAAGCATGACACCATTTGATGATAAAAGATATATATGTGAAAATGGAATAGATACTTTACCATTTGGTTTTATTTAATTCCTCCCATACCAAATCTCATTTTCGTTCCAATAACTTTATTAACAATCGATCTATCCATTTTTTCCCTTAGGGTAGGATTATAAATACCTTCCATCTCCGCTAACATATTTTTGTCACATACTTTATTTCTAGTTTCCGTATCTTTATTTTTTAAATAACATACATCATGATGGTAAGCAGCATTATCAACCCTGTTTACCGGTTTACTCCAACTTTTAGGTGTTAAATCTTCATTCAATCTTTTATTTAGATTAGTGCCCGGCCCCGTAAAATTATGCCCCGGTAAATGCATTTCAAAAGGTAGATTATTTATAACCTTATTCATCAAACCTTTTCCATGAGCGACGAATTGGTGTTTCATTATTCCACACACTTCGCATCTACCCCGTTTCATTGGTCTACCATTTTTTGAAACAACATCCTCGATATTGAGAGTATTGGTGTGTTTTTTTACATTTTACGCAATACATTTTTAAACGAAAAAAACAGGTCCAAAAACAGGTCCAAAAACAGGTTCAAAAACAGGTTCAAAAACAGGTTAAAAAACACGTTACATTTTAACACGTTACATGTTACATTTTAATATGTTACATTTTAAGTTTAAAAACAGGTTGCATTTCAACACGTTACATATTACATTTTAATATGTTATATTTTAAGTTTAAAAATGGAGATAAAAGATTTATCGTGGAACGCGACGACGGCCAAGCGCAACAATCATCCCCTTTTACCAAAAAGTATTAGAGGTGTGATTATTGGGAAATCCGGATGCGGCAAAACTACATTATTACTTAATCTCTTACTCGAACCGGGGTGGTTGGATTATGATAAATTGATGGTTTTTGGAAAGAGTTTATTCCAACCGGAATATTTTTAAATGAAGCTTTTGAAAAAAAATTGACTAAAGACGAAATACTTCAACTTTTCACCAACCGTGAAGAAATATCCAATGGTGAAATTTCTACATCGGATATCATAAATGAAATATCTAAAAGCCGAGTACCTAAAAATGGAATAGAAAGTAAATTTTATGAATCTGCCGAAGATGTTCCAGATCCCAGGGATTTAAATCCAAAAAATAAAAATTTGATGATATTTGATGATTTAATTTTAGAAAAACAAAATAAATGTGAGGCTTATTATATTCGTGGTAGACATAGTAACGTGGATTGTTTTTATCTTTCACAAAACTATTTCAAATTACCAAGGCAAACTATAAGGGAAAATGCTAATTTTATTTGTCTGTTCCCACAAGACTTAAAAAATATAAATCATATTTATAACGATCACGTAAGTCATGATATGGAGAAGGAAGAATTTAGAAAATTGTGTAGAACTGCTTGGGTGAGACCATTTAGTTTTGTTGTAATCGATTTATCGTCTAAAAAAGATAATGGAAAATATAGAATCGGTTTGGACGAATTCTATTTACCCTTAAAAAATGGATAAAGAATTGTTGGAAACTATTGCCAGAAATACAGAACCAAAAAGTTCATTTCAGATTATAGTATCTGATAATAAAACAAATTTTAAAACTATGTTCAATCCCCCAATACAACTTGATAAAACGAGAAAGTATGAAATAGCACTCGTTAATCTTGAAACATATTATTCTTTTCCAAATATCACTAATGAGAATAATCATTTTAAATATTCCAAAGATAGTGGGAAAAATTGGGAAATAATTAGAATACCTACGGGAAGTTATGATATAGTTGATATAAATGATTTTATACAAGATATAACTATTACTGCAAATCCAAATACTTTAAAATCTAGAATAGAGATAAGAGATAATTTCATTGTTGATTTCGATCATCAAAAATCTATAGGTAGAGTATTAGGTTTTAATCGTAAAAAATATAAATCTGGAATTCATGAATCTGAAAACGTTGTTGATATTCTCAGTATTAATAGTATACTTGTTAATATAGATATTATTTCTGGTAGTTATGTAAATGGTTCTTCACAAAATACGATCTACAGTTTTTTCCCTAACGTAAGTCCTGGATATAAAATAATTGAAACACCCCATAATTTGGTATATTTACCAATTACATTGGATACAATACGTGGACTCGAAACAAAACTTACAGATCAACATGGCAAATTGTTAGATCTAAGAAATGAAAATATTACAATTAGATTTCATATACGTCAAATATAATCTTAAAAAATGAGTTACATAAATACAAAAGTTAATATTTCTGATGGACAAAAAAATAAAATTAAACGTGCTATAAAAAATGGCACTGCTACGAGTATACGTTTAGATAAAGAGGATTTCGAAGGTGAAGATATTATAGCTATTACCGAGACGCAAATGAATAAAATGGAACGTGCTTGTGAAAATGGTGTAGGAGTAACGATTAAATTAAGTAAAAAACAATTAGAGCATAACGCAAAAATTGAAGGTGGTTTTCTTCCCATGTTGGCAGGTTTGGCCGCAAGTGCCTTACCTGTATTGGCGAGGACGGTATTACCAGCTATTGGAGTGGGGGCCTTATCGGGTTTAGCTAGTACTGCTGCTCAAAAAGCTATTGGTTCCGGTTTGTATCTTAAAAAAGGCGGATGTGTTTGTCAAGTGGAAACCGACGGGGAAGGGCTTTATTTGAAACCATCCTCAGGTTCTGGATTTAAGTCCCTAGGCGATGGTTTATATTTGAAAAAAGAAGGTGGAAAATTGTATGATGGAACGGGTCTCCTTTTTGGAGAAAACAGTCCTTTTAAAAATATTCCACTTTTGGGATTCTTGTTATAAAAAAATGGAAAACGATTTTAAGATTAAAGTTGAAAATATTTTACTTCCATATAAACCATTAACTAATTTTGAATTGATAGATGCAGTTGAAAAATTAAAAATTCCTAATTTCAGAGGAGTGTTTATGAGAGATCAACTCCCCAAATATCCCCTCCCGGAAGAATGTGGTATATTAAACTTAGATGATACAAATCCGAATGATGAATTTGGTTCTTCGGATTCCAAAGGTACCCACT
This sequence comes from Lutraria rhynchaena, assembly GCA_008271625.1. Lineage (NCBI taxonomy): Eukaryota > Metazoa > Mollusca > Bivalvia > Venerida > Mactridae > Lutraria > Lutraria rhynchaena. Next base: position 1,832,435 of record VIBL01000075.1, read on the forward strand.
GGGTATGTTGGTATGTGCAAGGCCCCGAAGTTATTTATTTTGATAGCTATGGAATACAACCACCTTTGGAAATAATAAACTACTTACAGTCGCACCCTGAAATAATATACAATACAGAACAAATACAACCAAGGGGAACAATAATATGCGGGCATATATGTTTATTTTTTTTATTTCATTCGCTAAAAAATGCCTGTAGATAAATTTGGAAGAATGCCCAAAACTAAGGTTTCGAAATCGGATGTATCTTTAAATTATATAAACAATAACTTTTTGAAAAGGGGGGAAATCGATATGTTTGGAAACAAGATTACGAATCTCGGAACTCCTACAGATGCCGGCGACGCGGCACCTAAATCATTTGTGATAAGGAGAATAAACAAGATAGCAAAGGATTACGATTTAGAAAATTTAAAACAAGTAAAAACAGATATCATAGAAAGGATGAGAAAAAATTTAGAAAAATATATCGACAAAGAAAAATTGGAAGCTGAACTAAATAAACTTAAAAAGGAATGGGCCTTGGATGATAAAACCAGTGAAGATGAAATTACTCAGAAAATAATGAAGGATATTGAAAAGGGTGTGAACATTCTCAAAAATGATTTAAAAGATCTGGTGGATGAAAAAAATGAAGAGACATTACAGTTGGTTGTAAATAGGATGCAAATTGATATTGGTGAAGTTATTTCGGGAAGAAATGAGAGATATAGGAAATTTGAAATGGCTATACATGATTTTAAAAACATTCAACCATCCTTTCTCATGTTTTCATTGGAAATTAGTAAAGATACTGTAATAAAAGTATACCAAGACTTGACAGGTCAGATTCATATTGCAGATAAAAAAAATAAACATTATGAGTATTTAACAAAGGTGTTTGTTATGTTACCGAACGAGTATATTAAATATGATGAAATAGTTGAATACCCCCTTCTTCATAGTACGGAGGCTGGTCGTCGACATAGGATGGAAGATTGGCTACTTAAAAAGCCGGGTGTTTACACGCTCGACATTGATTTGAAATTTAAATCCAGTGTTCCGGATCACTCAAAACAAATGTTTGCTATAGTCCTTGATGACGGAAGGGAACAAACATGTTCGGAAGAACAAGGAGGGTGTAAGAAAGTATGGACATTTAGTATTGATAAGCCGGAAACTCGTATGACAATCAGCCCTTTGGCATTTAAGGAATATGCTTTTACCGAAAAGGGTTATATAAAATTATATTATAAACCAAGTTAATTAACTTCACTCTATTTTAATTTGACTAAATTCTGATATTGGTATTTTTTCAAAAGCTGGATTATTGGGGTGTTTAATTCCTTTGTATTTATTTTCTTTTTCTATTTTGGTTTGACAAAATTCAGATTCCGGCTTTTTATCAAAATCTGGATGTTTAATTCCTTTATATTTATTTTCTTTTTCCATTTTTTTATAAAAAAATAAAATAAACTCACTTAACCATAAACAACACTCATCTTATTTCCATCTGATTGAAATTTTATCATTTTATCGCTGATAACAACTGCATAGGCTTCTGTTCCCGCTGGGACATTTGCACCGAATTGTGCTTTCACTTGAATATCGGTGACCGAATTCTTTAACCTTTCACTTTGTTTACTTACATCAAATACGAAGATTGGGAAAAGAGTTTTGTAGTCGGGTGGATTTATATTTGGGTTGGAAATTAATTCATCCATATGGTAAAATTTTGATCTGAATGCAGCTGCATCGCCGTAAGCTCTACTAAACTGGTTCTTAGTAAAACTCAATTGATAATCAACTTCAGGATATCTATTAGAATTGAGCATTACATACATATTCTTCAGACGCACATGATCAAAAAGAGCAGGATTCTTTTCTTGATCACCATTTTTTTCAGTTTGAAAACCAATAATAATCCAACGAGGTTTTTCTGGACTCGATTTAACCGAAAGTCTCCAGGTGAATCTGGTTGATTCTGGTACTGTTATAGTATCACATTGTCGCATTCTATATCCCACGGGGAGACTGGCTTTATCTTCTATCGTTTTGTATAGTTGAAACTTTTCAGTATCAGCAGGAAGAACGTGTGGCATATACCATGATAATTTTACCAGAGATACTTTACCTGCATCAACAGCATTGGCTCTAAAAATTGCATCATCATCATTCTTTCTGGTTAGTGTTAATGTTTGTTTCATACCATATAAAATTTTATTATAATCTTCACAAAATCCAAAATTATGTTTTAACGGAACTATAAAACTAAATGTTCCTTTTGGATTTGGTACCCTAATTAAATAAGCTTGACGAATCTTAAATCCATCATTGTTGACGAGATTAGCGGTGACTTCCGTATCTTTATACCAGAGTTGATTTAACCCTTGAGCTTTTGAGAAATCATCTGGATACTTTAATATTCCCAACATTGTACTAGATTGTCCGGGATAAAAGACAGATTCAACCTCTTGTCCAGAAAGTTGATATTTAATATTATTGAATAAAAACATAAGACCATTGTTTGTTAGAGCAACGGCATTGGCATCCTCGTAAGCTGTTCCATCAGCCTTTGTTAATCTTCCTTCAAACAACAAATAACTTTCACTCGGGTGGGTAAATAAATCTTGTGTTTCTATATTAATTCTAATTTCACCGGGGTTGTTTAAATTAGTTCCTGTAATGGGTTCGTATTCATGGTATTCATATTTTTCAATACTTTCATCTGTCATGGGAACTTCGGTAATTTTTAAAATATCCTCCATTTTATAATAAAAAAATTTAGGTCTTTTTCAATTTACGAACCACATCTTGAATACTCATAACCTTTGATCCCCCGGCATCAATAATTGAAGAAAGACTCGGTTCGTCTTTAGGTTGCGCGTCGGTATATTTTTGTATAATTGATTTGGATTTCGGGGTTAAAAGTTTACTAGCGTGGGCCACCGCTTTACTAGCGATCTTTTTTCCTGCCTCATCTAACGCTTTCTTTCCAGCAGATTTACCAGCATCGAGAGCTGTTTTACCCAGTGCCTTTGCTACATTCGTTGCAGCTGTTTTAGAAAATAAACCGCTAAATAAATTTGCCATAGTGTCAAATATTCCACTCCCTCCATACCTGTACCGTCTTTTAAATCCATGATTTTTTATTATTAACATTTTGTTAGTATTTTTTTATGTTCTTCGGAATTTAAAATATTTTGTTTTTTAAGATTATCACAAATAGAAACTATTTCGTTTTGTACCCCCGTGTTGCCAGCTTTTTTACTTTCCATCAATAAATCAAGTCTTTCAATTAATTTATTTGGATCTGAAATGCCCGAACCCTCCTTTCCTGTTATTCTTTTCCAAGCTATTGCGACAAATTTGTTATATTTTTCACCTCCACTGGATTTTGGACGCCCAGTTGACGGATCGTTTTTTTGGTAAACAGCATTCGTTTCAATTAACAAATTGATATAATCCTCGAAATCCTCGCGGAAGATTTTTCCTCCGTCTGGGTCCTTCGACATGATAAGTTCCCACAAACCCTCAGTTCCTTCATAAATACTATGTTCTTTTTCATCATTTATAAAATGTATATCATCATCCACAATAGTAATTGATTTATCACCTATATAATAAATATCATCATCTTCTCTACGTATTCCAAACGTTTTATCAGTTCCGTCTTTATCTTTATCTGCCATTTTTCCAAGCCATTCGGAGGCGATTGAACCATGAAATTTTGAGTTAACCTCGGAGTGGGGACCAAGTAAAGTTCGGATATTCGGTGGAGTTGGAAAAGCCTCGATAGCTGGAGCAATATCTTTTAATGGTTGAAGTTCTTCTTTTATCTCTTCCCCAACGCTCTTTTGTACGTCTGTAACGGGTTTAAAAAATTTCCCGAGATCTTTTTTTAATTCTCGTTTACCGGCACGCTCGCGAAGTTGACTTTCTTGAATATTTTTCTTTGTTTCAAGAAACTCTTTTACTATTTTATCTCTTCTCTCGGGATCGGTAATTTTTAAAAATGACATTCTTTTTTAAAGGACAATTTAAGGTTTCAATTCCATAAATTCAATATCTGATTTTTCAATATTTTTTCTTATTAACATTCTTACTTCATCTTTCAATTTATAATATTTATCCAATTCTGAAGATATAAGTTGAAATTCTTCATCACTTATTTTTCCATCATTTAAAGCTTGTGAAATATACGAATTTATCGTGTTAAGTTTTGTAGTTGCGAGAGTTCTTATTTTTTCATGTTTTTCCACTTTGGAAGAAAAGCGTTTATTTAAATATTTCCCCGGAATACCTATTGCTCCACAACCCGCCGAAAGACTCATTAGTATTTCCGAATAAGGTAATATGGGGGAAAGTGCCCCGAGTAAAATTGTTGAAACATTAAGTATCACCTCAATAAAATATATAATATTTCTTGCTCTTCTATATTTTTTAACAAGGGAAATTCTTGTATTCTCTTCGGTTTCAAGAATACCCTGAACTCTTGTAATCTCATTCAACCGAAATTCTTGTGATTCCATTTTTTAAGGCAGAAAAATAGGTGAGCCAGATCCAATAGGGACAATTCCATATTATCCTATTTTTCGTGTATTTTGTGTATTTAAAATATCCAAACATTCGTTTTACCTTTACCCCGAGTTGGGATAGGGGGAAAAGACAAAATTGAAAAATCTTCGAATTACCGCATTCCCGATCTGGGAGAAAAAATAAAATTGAAAAATCTTCGAAATACCATATCTTGGATAGGATGGCTGAAGTAAAAATAGGGGTTTGGGGTGTTTTGAATTTTTGTATTCTGGATACAAAAATTTTTTCAGGTGAAATGGGTGTTTTTTGCACTTCTCAAAAGTGAGCCAGACACGCACAAATCCCTTACTACTCTCACCGACATTCACGAGGTAGGTTTTACCTCTTGTTAGAGTCAACCACTTCCAGGCTTTAAACTAAGGGTTATTTTAATTTTGGCCAGGGTTCTAATTTCACAGATTAAATTGTTTCATTCATTTTATTCTAAATTTTGGTCTTCATGATACGATTTACTAGTATTTAGTTAATTCAGAATTGTGTCATTCCTATCATCTATTGTCTACTTTGATGTATAATTATATAATTTAATCCATTTTAGATATTGTGATGACTCTATATTAGGAATCTAAAGTAAAAACGTCAGTAAACCCTAAAACTTTTTCGTTATTTATTCAGTTAGTTAATTAATAATACTCAAATGTAATTAGTAACAGTAGAAACTGGGGAAGTTTGATCCAGTGTTAGAGACTAACTTCACATAATAAGATTATAGACAAGTATACAAACATTGTTCTGCTATCAGGTGTATCGATAAATAATTCTATCAGTAAAATAAATTCAAGATCAAAACATAAAAACAAAAACTGTTACAATACACATTCCCATTCAGCGAAATTGTTCATCTTCACCGAAACGGATCAGACGGACTACTTTCGTCACAAAACTCTTTACGGTTTTACACATTAACCGCTTTGGATTTTTAGGGCGACGGCTTTGGTGACCAGCAACATGGAACGGGGGCCAGTTTACGAAAACTTCTTACTCTGTATGGTACCTACATCTGCATGATAATCCCGATCAATCAATACTGATTATAACTGGGAGGTGTTATAACTGGTAGGCGGAAACCGGGAACCAATTTACGTTTAACGGTTTGTGCCATTAGTCAAGAGAATCTAGTTTCAGGTATTTTTTTTTACTTCATAATGGGAAAACATGGTTCATTCGTCATGTTCTTTTGCTGACCGTTGATTCTTATCTCTTTGAAAGAATCTGCCATCTTGCGATTTAGTTGTGCTCGTCCAAACCTTTCTATTTCATGGGTCATGGAGAAAGCACGGTTTGACTACGTGACTTCTGAATTGAAGTTCTTGTCTCTTACATCGTAGTTTGATTTTTAATTATATGACGATTCAAGCTTGTCTTTTTACGAGTATATTTAGAGCTATTTATTTTTTATTTTCTATATTGATGGGAAACAGATATGTACAATGGGAGGGATGATTGATCAAAATTCGTGGAATTTTAAACTGAAAGTGAAAGTACAGTCGAAATTACATACATATATTTCTAGAGCTAGGTAAAAAGCAAAAAAAAAAAAACATCTTGACTGAGTGTATAACTTCGTAAATATCTTGTACACAATCATTTTTCATAGCTTTTGTGGTATTTTTATATTCAAGCCTTGGAAAATGTTTAAAATCTATAAATATGACTCATTGATTGTGAAATGTTGATGAATCACGAATGCACATGTTGATATATTTAGTAATTTTTAATGTGTTAAAAATATGCTATTGATTGTGTAAGGTAGTACATTGTGATCTCTGTTCTCCATTGTATGTGAGATAGTATCTTTTGTTTGATTTACTTGAAGTGTTTGAACTTGTTTTATAAAGCACTGGCTCAAAGATATAGGTGGGTTATTGAAAATAAATAATTTACCACAAGCCTGAGAAAGTTCACCAGCCTGAACTGGACTTTGATGGCCAAGGATTTGGGCTCATAGGCTAAAACAAAGACTGCTGTATTAGCTTCACCTTGATAAAATTTACTGATTCATATTACATATATATATTATATATCAGGACTACATAATATTGCCTGTTTTTCTTTCGTTTCTTTCAGTTATCTTTATTCTTGAGAAGGATGGCTAGTCTTGAGAAGAAGCCGTATCGTGGTATGGCTCTGGTTATTGGGAATGAGATTTTTCACACAAGAGTTGGTCAGAAAAATATAGACAGACATGGCTGCAAAGAAGACCTAAAAATGATGAAAAATATGTTTGAAAAATTAGATTTCTTTGTTATGTGTTACAAAGATCTGACAAAGGATAAGATGGAGGAGAAGATCAGTAAAGGTATACCATTACATTGATTCATAATTAATTGAAGCTGCTGAAGCATTTTTTTCACTTTGTTCAACCCCATTTTTCAACAATTTTTCAGTTATATATGGCGGCTGGTTCACCTAACCAGTATTCTTTGTGGTACACTAACCAGTTCTAACTTACCCTCCAAAGGAGCTGTCAGCTTCTCCCACATATGGAGGAAAATCAAAATTTTTGTCAAATTTTCATAGAAGGGTATGACCTGCCGGGGTTAGGCTTTGAACCTGGATTGCCAGGTTACAAGTCCAGCACACTAACCACTGAACCAAGGTCGCGGCCATGTCGAAGCATTACCTCTGTCCTTTCATTGTCAATTCTTACCACTAGCTAGGAATGTTGTTTATTTAATATTGAACAATTGCTTTCTTATTTACTTAACTAGCAGTTTGGCTTATTTGAATTAATTGAGAAATTTCTGAATTTTGAAGGGTTATTATTTAGACCAAGTAGGAAAGGGCCCAGTCAAAATTGAGTCACAAAACAGTTAAATTAATTACTTACCAGTGTACTGATCAATTAATCAGCACTTGTAAAGACTGTTGGATATCTGAACTGGCTACTTTTTTTAAGACAGAAGAGGGCTTTCATTTGACCCTTAAAACAGCATTTTGACTCTTGAAAATCTGTACCAAAGGGTCAGATTTACAATAAAATATGAAGGAAATTTTGTTTACTCTTCAAATTATCATCAGCCAAGGGTCATTTTTGACCCTCAACTTTCAACATACTAGTATAGTGATACCCTGACAGACCAAAAGGCTTTCATATATTGAATTTATTTTGATAAAAAAACTCAACATCATCAATGAAGCAAACAAAATTTGTTCAGCACAGCAGGATTTGATTTCATCATTATCTACAGAATTTCATCCTATAATAATTTATAGACACATGAATTTTAGTGTTTGCCCCTCATATATTCATGATTTTGATTTTTTCTTGCTTTCTGGCTTCACATGATATGAAACAGATTTTGTTTTCCTTTTCATATAAGTCCAATGCAATATGATAACTTTAAGAATTTTACCAGAGTTTAACATTGCACCAAAAACCAAGGTCATTTGTTGGCTCTCCATCTTTAACAGTAGAGGAAGACCTCAGGCCTACACCTAGGTAGAACCACAGACCTTTTGTAGGCTTCCTTGCATGTGAAATTTGGTCCTGGGTGGGATTAGAACTCACAGTGGTGAGTGGCTAGTGACTACAAATCAGAGACCATAACCACTCGACCACGGAGGCCTCCTTTTAAGAAATAAAATGGCTAACAAATTTGGTTCAGTCAATAGAAATTATCCTTCATTTTATCCATATTTCGTTTTATCCATAGCAATGAAATAAAGGAGGATGTTTTTGAAGAAAAATAAATACTTCACTGTATCTTATTTGTCACTATTTCTAAGTTCACAGTAACAGTGTTTTACTGTAATTACTTTGAGATTGATTGCTAAGTGGCTAAGTTTTACTGCCTAGAGATTTTATTTCCTTGTTTGCTTGGGTGTGGTAAATAGAAAATAAAGACATCTTTTCTCAATTCCCAACCTAAAAACTCCCAATTTTGGCATCACACCACACATTTTTCCCAAATGAGCCAGACACTTCCCTAAATTGCACAAAAATTTTCTGTGGTCTCTATCATGTCTAGGGATTTCCCTGATGCAGGTTTCTTGCGTCCCTGACGTGATATTCAGCTGAGGGATTTGCATTGAGGGTGACCACCACATCCATGGGATGTCTTCCGACTTGGAATTTACCCTTGGCATTTTCTGTGTGGAACCCCCAAAAATCCCAAGGGACCCCTAAAATGTTAGAGATGGCAGTCCCGGGGACCCTCAGGTGAAAAATCACAGGGAAAACCCTGATGTCATGGATGGTACAGAGTAATGTTTGTATTTGAGCATACGAACTGTATTTGAAGTAATCATTTTCCTTTTTTTGGACCTATCTAGTCAGCAAAGATTCAAGGAATGAAGATTGTGAGTGCTTTGTGTTGGTGTTGAGTACCCATGGTCATGAAATATTGGAAAAGAATGTGTGGCATCATGAAGTCATGGGTGCTGACAGAGAATGCCTCAGGGTTGAAGACATTTTGAAAATGTTTGATAAAGAAAATGCAATTCACCTCGCCGGAAAGCCAAAGCTCTTCTTTATCCAGGTATTATGAACATTGTTATAATCATTTCAGAAATACCTATTTGTGATTATGGTGTCTTTTCAAAAGTCACATTTAGAATATTGTTTTTTTGCTTATGGAAATGGGATGTTATCATTTGAGTGTCTGTTTTTGTCTGTTAAACAATATTTTAGATTGCAATGATATAGTCATCAGTGATCATTCTTGGGTGCAGTTTGAGCGATTTCCCGTATAGATAAAACTGAAATCGCATTTTGTCAAAATTCGAGAAAGTCTCGCACCGCACAGCAAAAACTAAGAACTACAGTCTTTTCTTTAACATGCCAATTGTATCCACTTTTACACTCCATGCTATGACTTTGGTATTCTTCTAGTGCCAGACATTTGTTTTCGCTATATTTCATTTGCTTTTCTGTGAGTCATTACAAACAAGATGGCTGTGTAGGCTAAATTGTTTTCGCTTTTTATTAATTCTCTCATAAAAATTCTAACTCTCTCATTTAAATTGGCCAAATGAGAGAAAATCTCTCACTGAAAGTCAGTCAAGAATTATCCCTTCATACAATAAAGTCTAACCATACAGTAAGAGTGCCAAGATAATTTTGAGTGTAATTATTTATTGCCAAAATGTTAACTGTGCTTAATATTGATGTTATGCATGTTTACCTATAGAAACTTCTAAGGCTCTCATCAAGGCACATATTTTCAAATAACCCAAGCATTGATGACATTTAGAAAGATACACAAAATGCAACTTATCATCATGTGCTATAAAAATTGGTTTGGTATTACCTTATTGTTTTCCAAAGGTATTGATAAAGTTTTACTTTTTGCATGTAATATTAACTGAAGTACTGTTGAAACCCGGTGATCCAGGTTTGAATCCTGGTCGTGGTAAGTCATACCCTTCTATAAAAGTCCAGGAAAACTGGTTAGGTGAACAGGTTGCCATAAAAACTAACAAACTGTTGAAGACATGCATAAAATGAAAAGAAAGAATTGCACTTTTAGCTAGATTCTTTGAAAAGATGTCGATGATTGTATGTCATTCCGGTTTTATTTTTCAAAAGGCATGTAGAATAAAGGATAGCACAACTAGCAACTTTAATCCACTTGACAAAGGTGTAAATACCAGGATGCAAGTATCAGCAAAGTCTTATTTAAATGAAAAAGATGTCCCGAAGGAATTTACTGATGACCATTTCAAGTCTGGTTGTGATGAGTTGTATAAAGGCTGGGAAATGGGTAACGTTTAAGCTACTATTAAAGTGATACTGTAGTATGAATTTTTGCTAATCTCATGCAAAGATCAATGTTGAGTTTACAACTGTGCTAACATTCTTGCAGTCTCATAATATTTAGGATTTTTTTGTTACTAAAATTGTAAATTCATTAACTCCTGTCTATGTAAAAATGTCTGTTTCAGCATGAAAAATTAAAAATTAAATAATACCACAGTAATTTGTTTTAAAATATTTACTTTACCAATTTTTTTGTACTGTCTTTGTATTTTCCTTTGTAAAATCCCATTTATAATGAGACTACCTCAGTATTAGGATCTACCGGTATTATTTATAATGAGACTACCTCAGTATTAGGATCTACCGGTATTATTTATAATGAGACTACCTCAGTATTAGGATCTACCGGTATTATTTTTGGTCTTAAAGGTGGTCTATATATTGAGGTCTGGCTATGATTAGAATATTATCGGAAGACCTTGTTTTGATCATTCTGTGACTAAAACTTTAACCAAAATTTTTCAAATAATGCCCCTAGGGTCAAAGCTGGCCCTGCCCCTGGGACACTTGTTTTATAAATACTTATATGTACACCATTGAGTCTTCTTGGCCAAAAGTGTGTGGCCTTCAACTAAGTTATTAGTGCGTAATATTGTCTTGTAGTTCTCTTCTAAGATTGATCATATTATGCTCCTGTAGTCGAAATTGATTCAGCCCTTAGAGTCACTTGCTTGCCAAGGTGTCATTTCATCAAATTATTCAGGTGAGTGATGTAGAGGGCCATCATAGCCCTATTGTTTGTCTTTGGGTACTTGCATGGTAAAACAATTGTAGTCTTGAAATTAATTCCAATGTTGGAGAAACACCCTAAAAACTATGTTATTAAGTGTTTGAACAAGATTGTTGTGGCTCTGTTTGTACTTTCTGTCTATCACAGATCCAGAATGTTGGCCTCATCCCTTGAACAAAAATGGAGGGCAGCCTGAGAATGATGGTGATGCATCTGGTGGACCAACTGGAGATGCTGGAGGGAGTGCTGGCAGCGATATAATGCCCCCTGAGCCTGTTGATATACTCAAAGTAAAATGTCCTGCAGATTGTCTTCTATATTACCCTGTAGTGACAGGTAATTTGTTTATGAAATCTCTTCACAGGTGCAGGTATTTGGTTTATGAAATTTCTTTGCAGTGCCAGGTAATTTTTTTATGAAATCACTCTATGGTGTCAGGTTATTTTTTTATGAAATAGCTCTGTAGTGTCAGGTTGTTCATGAAATTTTCCTGTGGTGTTAGGTAATTTTTTGATGAAATCACACTATAGTGTCAGGTTATTTGTTCATGAAATCACTTTGTTATGTTATATAGTTTGTTCATTCAATCTCTCGGGAGTGTCAGATTATTTTTTTATGAGATCACTTTGTAATATTTGGTAGGTTTTTCATAAAATCACTCAGTGGTGTCAGGTAATTTGCCCATGAAATCAGTCTGTGGTGTCAGGTTATTTGCGTATGAAATCACTTTGCTGTGTCAGGTAGTTTGCTCATGAAATCACTTGGTAGTGTCAGGAAATTTGCCATGAAATCACCCTCTGGTGTCAGGTAATTTGCCTATGAAATCACTTTGTGGTGTCAGGTAATTTGCTCATGAAATCACTTTGTGGTGTTAGGTTATTTGTTTTTAAAATCACTCCATGGTACATTTTGTTGGGTAATTTACTCATTAAATTACTCTTTGTTGTCAGGTTGTTTTTGAAATCACTGTGTGGTTTGGTAATTTCTCTTCTGAATTATCTGGCACAGTAATTGCAGGAACAGTTGTACCAAGACCTGTTTATAAAGACCAGTTCTTTCATTTCATATACAAATATTTGGAGTTTATTTTATCCTCCATAAAGATCGCTGAAGATCAATAAAATTAAGTAACAGAATCACATTTTTTCAGGAAAGCTGGCATTTCGAAATTCATCTACCGGTTCATATATGATATACTACATGTGGAAGCAGTTTCCGAAGCTATTGAGAGGTTACAATCTTAAACAGTACTTAACCTATGTGAACAGAGCTATGTCAAAACATACTATGTGTTACAAAGATTGTACTTGGAAAGTCACTGCTTGTTATATTGATAGGATGAAGCAAAAAATAACATTTGAACCAAAATCTCCCAAATCTCTGATGGCCAAAGCAATGAAGATGATTTAAGAATGGAACATCCCTAAGTCTTCATCTTATTCCACTGTGTTAATGTTAAGAGGTGCAAAGAGGTGCAAAATGACTTTTTCATGTTTGCCACAAAACAAATTATAGTTTACCACCTTGTACTTTTGCGTATTGCGTAATATAGGTATAAAGGTTTAGTCTTTTTTACACAGAATATAGGTATCATATACATTTGTAGTTATATTGAAATATGCCAAAAAGACATTTACTTGACACCTTTTTGCAATAAGGGGGTGATATCATCACAGTGTTGAAATTAGATATGGTGCTTATAATGTGTAATCTGTGTTCATATGATGTTACAGCATTGGCCCGTTCAAATACATGTACATATTTTCTGATTGTACATTACATTTGGGGAGTCTGTATTGTAATGTACAGTTTCTGATTACATATTGTAATTCTCTGCATATTTTTAACTCAGGATGTAAAGTTATACAATGTTATTATGTTTTGATAAAGTTTCTATTTACTATCATGATATTAAACATATAGAACAATATTTATATTGGAAATGAGTAAATCATATATATTCTTCAACTTATGACTTGACATGTTATAATTCAGTATGTTCATGAGAAAATTTATGCCATCAGTTACTCATTTACTGTAATTGGTTTGAATTTGTTTCTTGTAAAAAAAATATTACATGTTATACTTGAAACAAAATCTGTATTACTGACATACTTAAGATACTAAATGTGCTGTGGAACATAGTTGGTATTACATACTGATATAGTATTACATAATGATATATATTTTATATTCTGTATTGATATCATTTTATAGGTTGTGAAGTTAGAATTTACTTACTATCTTTTATTTAACATATTAATCACTCCAGAGTAATGAAAGGCGATTTCAATTTTATGGCTATGTTTTTGAATTAGTTTAATCTTAATTTGTTTCCTTACGTACTACATGTTGTTTCAATTAGTATAAGTTTCATAGACGACTGAAAAACTAGCGAATTTCCCGAATCCCCAGGCAGAGAGCTTTGTTCTAATTAATGTATTCTTTTGACTTTAGCCCTTTTTAAATCTTGGTGTTATTGGTCAGTTTTTGCAATTTGGAATAAAAAGTTAAATATTCATGTTTTAATTGATCACCTGACCATAATCCGGTATTTAAATTACCATACTCTGGAGGTAGTTTAGTTTGTTTTGCAGTTTTTGGGGTTGTTTTCTGACTTTCTGAGTTTTCTAAAATTTTCTAAGTTCTTCTAGAGTTTTTCTTGAGTTTTCTGTTGTTTTTTTTTTAGTTTTTTCTTGAGTTTTGAGTTAGATTTTATTCAGTATATAAATAAAGAACCTGGGTGCAAATAACTTTTAGTGTGTTATTCTGGTACAGCTGTATTTTGGCGTTTATTAATACAAAGTACACAAAAAATGGTCTGCAAACATGTAGGAAAGAAGTTTAATGTTAAACATAAAAAGGTGATACTGGCCAGTGTAAGACTGTGTATATTATACCAAATGTTTCTGTAATGTCAGGATGGTGGGTTTCTAGTCAACTCGTCTGTTAGTCAATTTGTCAACTTGTCCTTGAATTTTTTTCCTTTATTATATGCTGTATTTTTTTCTATTGGATAGAGCATTTTTAGATTGTTAATTTTTTATATATTGCTCGCACGTACCAAAAAAAGTTTGATAGATTCAAATTTTTTGTGTGCTTTTATTCTTTATTTAATGAGTTTTTGTGGAAGTAGAGTTTGTGTTATTAGCTCAATCATGCATGCACACATAAGATATGTATTGAAAAGTCTTTGTTAGATGTATATTTTATACTGTATTTAAATGTATTATGCAGGTGTATTTTGCAGGTTGACATTAAAGGTTGTTGATTTTATGTCATTTTTATGCAAAATAATACAAATGTTAAAAGCCGTCACTTCCGAAAAATTAATTTAGTGTACTTTCTTTGAACACATACCTACCTGTACTTAGCTTTTTCCATGATTTATACAATGTGTAAAGTGCTTAACAACGAATTGTAAACTTATATTGTTATTTTGTATGTATATTATGAAGGGTATGATTATTACCTTGATTGATACTTAAACCTATTAATCAGCAGTGATTTGATTAACACCTATGGATTTGTCAATGACTATACACATTAATCAGTAATGATTGGATTAACATTTATTATTGGCCCTTATCCTTGTTATTAATATGTGATGTTATAACTCAATGATTAATGTCATTATTTGTTTTGTATTGATATATTTTATATATCTATATATGTCTTGTTAATTGTTTGTAAATGTATGAACAAGAGAAGTGAATAAAGACATATATATCTATATAGTTATGATTTTTAATCATTAAATATTTTCAACATAGAAAGAGCCTACTGTGATTGTGTGATAAAATGATATGTGAATATAAACATAAATACGATTTTCATGTTCTGTCATTTTATTTAGACAGTTACATTGAAAGGTGTATATAAACATATATTTTTGTCAGGTATACAATATACTGCTAATGTTTAAAATAGGTCAAAAATATTATTGTATTAATATTGCTATGAGGAACACACTTCAAAGTCTTAAATGCTCAACACATGCAACAAGTAATGTAGTATAATTACCGTAATTATCCTAATACTTGGACTATGTTTATGGGCATTGATTAAACAATTAACATTTAACTTGTTAATTACTGTTTAACACTGTGTTCAAGTTATTTAACTGAATAAGTTTACTAATTGCATTATTTCATCGTAATTTTATTTGTTGGACAAAAACAAAGAAACACTATATATTATACAACTGCTTTTTATTGGCATATCTTTATGATTTGTGGTTATGTTTGCTGTGATAATGCATTATATGATTTATTTCATGTTATGATCAATTCCAAAATTCAAATAAATTATAATGTGTTGTAATAATATAATTTGTTCTATAATCACCAATTTTTACTATTTATTAATTTCATGCTATGAATGATTAAAGACAATCAGTAAAGTATGTCAGATGAGGATAGATAAAAAACTTAGATGCATAATGCAGACAATATAGAAATAGAAGGAAAATGCAGACCACTAAGAAATATAAGGATATCAGAAAATGCAGACTACAAAGATGTAGAGGGAAATTAATATAGCAGATGATATGCAGTTGAATATATAGAAAATGCTTAAATTCCAATTTAATGTTTATTATGAAATTGTTCTTATGAAAAAAAGCGCAGTATCATTTAATTGTTTATTTAGTTAATAAAAAAGTTATTATGAAATAATTCTTAAGAAAAAAATATATCAAACCATTGTGAATTTGTTTGTTAAAAAATAATATTTAATGAAACTATTAGTAAGATCTCTTAAAGTAGAAATATGCTTTATTTGATTCATAAATAGGTGATATTTTGTCTCAAGTATTATTTCAAAATCTGTTACATTTTAATCAAAATTTAACAACTAAATGCTATTTCGATATTTTATTTATTTTTTTTAAATTGGCATAATAATAATTACTATGAAACAAATAAACAACTTTTCATGTTTTCATAATTATAATCCCATAATTTATCAAATTCATTATTAAGATTGATGAAAAATAAATGATATTTTTATTTTCTTGCTAGATAGCATACATTTTCCATTAAACAAATCAATAATATTTTCTATTAAACAAATGATAATTTGATTTTTTCCATGAGAATAATTTCATAAATTATCAATTTCTTATCAAAATTAAGGAAATAAACAATATTTCGATTTTTTTTCATAAGAATTATTCCATATTTTTTATGAAATTATACTCTCATAAGCAGCAATACTAATATTCTTTATTATTTATTTGCCCCTGACAACTGCTTATCGTCTGCTATGTCAGTATCCCTCTTTATATTTGTCGTCTGTGTTTTCTGATATCCTTCCATTTCTTTGTTGTCTGTGCTTTCCCTCTATTTTATCTTGTCTGCATAATGCGTAGACCAGTATTTTATACTCACCCGTCAACTAAAATGGGGGACGAGTTGACCAAACGGGAAGAAGTTGACCAAATTTCCTGGAAGAGTTAACACATTCAGGGCTGAGTTGACTAAGGGACAAGTTGACTGAGGGATAAGTTGACTGGCTCCCAGATGGCTCACTATTGCAAAGAGGAATCTGTGTTCCAGGTAGAGCTACTGTATATAGATTGCTCTGTCACTTTCTCTCTAATATATTTACCTTTTTGAAAGCTTGAGGCAAAACAAATAAAGGTTTTTAAAACTATTCTATAGAGTATACTGTATTTTAATAATTTTAACAAGTTCAACCTGTCATTAAATCAAACACTTATTATTCTAAAATACCCCAGAGTCAGGACAGAGATAATTTTACACAGGGGGCTAGCATGTTGATATATGATGTACGTGTTTTTGGTCTGTGTGGCCTAAAACACCATTATACAACATCCCTTCAACGTGCTGGCCCCCTTAGTAATTTTATGAAAAAAATCTATGACGTTCAAACATGGAAAGGGAACCAGTTTAATTATAGAATAAACTGGTTCCCGTTGACTCTGGTTGTACAGAGACCTTTGGTGCACTGTAACATGGAACGGGGGCCAGTTTAATTATAGAAATGGACAGGTTACTTCCCTTAGATCAAAACCACCATTTGTCATAGATTCGGCACGCAGCTTTCAATGCGCATGCGTCGCGCGATATAGGAGCGTATAGTGTTGCAGTCTACCGGCGAGTCCGGATATAAAGATTATTGTGAATTGTCTGGAATTACCTTGTTCGGCGTTGTTTGACAGGTAATTTCTACGATGTGCTTTAGTAAACAATTGTATGCTTTATTAATTCCACATGTTATTAACTCTGTCTGATTAGTGTTAATTTCATATCGGCGGGTTTAAAGTTCTGAGTATGGCGTTGTAAACATGTAGATAATTTGAGACATTCTTGCCTGCTTGTTTCCACTGTCTAGTAGTGGGTGGGGTTTTCATTTGGAAAATCGGACTGTGTAATCAGTTTGTGTTATGCTTAATTCTGAATGAAGTATGATTTCACATTTAAGACCAGTATATTTATTGACAAAATTTGAATTTTCAGTGGTGTACTGTAGTGCAGTCGTATCATATCATTAACCTGTTATTTTCAGCTCATTGCTTCAGTTCAATGCACACGAATGAGTAGTGTGTTTTTATGATTGGATTTACTACCAGTGCATACGTGTAAATTATTTACAGTTGATTACCATATTTTACCTGTTGTAACTCCCAATTATGAGTGTTGTCACTGAATTACGTGTATATTTTTTATTCATGCACTCTAGGCCAAAAATTAAGACATGAATCTCATGATAACTATGGTCATTAATTTTATTTGATTGTTGCCTAGAAAATGCCACAAACTAATGGCTTATAAACATGACTACCTAACATCTGATTATTTTTTTTACTTTTTTACTTTTATCATTTATCAATATATAATATGATTGAGCACTTACAGTTCATCAGTTTATTTCTTTTTTCATACAGTTTAACAGCAATGAAATTATCGTGTTGATTCCTGATAGTTTGGTTTTAATTCAATTCTGAATTCTGCCTTCACATTATACTGTTGCATACTGTATACCAGACGATATTCAAATGGAATTTGCCTGTATGACTTCTCATTTATTAAATATACCCTCATCTGGGTTAATTATTTTTTATCTTATGTCCAAGAATTTCAATGAAACTTCAAATTTTACTTTAGTAAGTTACTAACAATTGATCAAGCTATGTGACCCTCTGTAATTAGACTATGAATCTCCAAACATATGCTCTCTTGAATGTTTGGCTGGTTGTATTTTCTTTTATTAATTTTGGAGTTTAAACACACACCATTTCTGTTTACTACGTAGGCAACCATACTTTAAACTGTTGAAGTCTAAGTTAATTATATGTTAATGTTTTTTTTTTAATAAATTCATTGGTGAACTGGTTGCAGTATATGCATCTGATTGAAGTAAAATTTAACTTTTATCAGCTCTGTGATTAGGGCTTAGTGATTAATAGATACGGGACACGGCCGTCCCTGATTTGAAAGTAGCTTATTAAAGACTCTCATTGTCTTTTCTTTGCTTAAAAGATACTAGGATAACATTTCATTTTTATAGTACTGGTAGAAATCGATAATTAAACTTAGTGGTTTCTTGAAGGTAATTTATTTTGTGAAAATGATTGCATAACTTCAGTGGTAAAAAGGTACCTTGGGCCAAACTTTATAAAATATTGGTTTGCTGTTACGTGACTTGACTTTAACAATGGGTACCATACTACCATAGGGAAGTAGGCATTTTTTTAGCTAACATTATATGCTTGTACTTAAAATGATGAGATGGAATGAAGAACAATACAATTTTTTGTCATAATTTTTTTGCTATTTTTTAATGAGTCGGGCATGTAACTACAAACCCAACATTTTTTAAGGATGGCCAAATCATGAACAAATTAACAAATTGATTATTTCAATAGATTCTGATAGTCAAATTGAAGTCTAAGATGGATGGATAACACTTTATCTATGATAGATTAACTTTTATAGAGGTAGTACTGTCTTAATTAACCCTTTACTTCATAATCCCGGGTTTTCACGTGTCTACCGCATTTTCATAATCCCGGGTTTTCACGTGTCTACCGCATTTTCATAATCCCGGGTTTTCACGTGTCTGATCTTCAACCTAAAATAAATCCCTTTTCCAGAAATATCACCGATTTTATATTACTGCAGTCATAAAATTCAATCTTTCATGAAGACAAACATCCAACAAAAATATTTGGTTTATATTTAAAAAAATGCCGTAAATACCATGTAAACACAAGACGTGTCACTCGCCGATACGATCACTCGATGATTACACAGTTTGTTATGATCACACGGTACTCTGCGGACATGCGGTTTATTTTTGACATCAATTATGCTGGAAATTTTGTTGAAAGATACGTAAAACATCAATTCTTTGATATTTTCAAACATTCTTTGATGCTGTAAAAATTGAACACCACTGTTCCCGCTCTGTCTTTGAAGTCATAAAACAATAATACCGACACAGACTCGCGGCAAGTTCACATGAAAACAAATTCAAATTTCACCATATTTTGTGCTAATTGATGCAGTCATCAAGGAGATTAAGTCGGCAAAACAGTATGTGTCCTTGAATTATTATAAAAAAGCGTGTCACCCGGTGTTTTATGACCCCCCCCCCGCATAGTTTTACAATCTGGCACGTGTGACAATTTCTCGACAAAATATATGACAGTAGATTTAATCCATGCCTGGGGGCCTTACAATTTTAAGATCAATAAAAAATATTGTCCACGAATGTACCATGTATGATCAACTTGCTTAAATTTGGTACATGCACACGACCTTTGATTGTTTTAACTGCATTAGTTGAACTTGACACATTTACCAGACACTGTCTGGGTCACGGTGACATTAATTATGGGAAACAAATTCCTCAGCTTATAGAGTCAATCACTGGCTCAGAGCCAATTTGGCTGTGGGCCAATTTTACCCTTCTCATTTTTTTATAGTTGATTATTTTAAGTTTTAGTGTTTGTAGCTAAAAATGAATTTAGTGGAGTAGGCCATAACATTTCTTGTAAGGAATTTTTGACCGTCCTATGGTAAGTTCAAATATGAGATTTTATATTTATGAAATGTACAATAAAAATTCTTCTATTTTATATGTTATTATTCTACATTGAGAGAATAATTTATAGTCATTCTTCAACATATTTATTGAATTATGTTTGATGAAAACCATGTGCCTGTGAACAGAAAAGGCAAAATACTAAAGTTTATGTGTACAAAATCCCACAGAATTTGTGTCACCTTGTACTCCTTATATTTCCCTTAATATTTGCCCAATATCAAAACTTTCCACATTAGAAGAAAGATATTTTAAACATTAACAAATTGGCATAATTTAAAACTCATATAACCATTATTTAGCACCAAAATTAGGTGATGAAATGACCAGGTATCAAATCAGTAAAACAGAAAAGAAAAAACATACACTTGGAAATATTTATGTAACTTTTGTTCCTATTTATCTCCCTTAATATTTATCCTACAATTACAAAATTTATCTCATAAGAAAGGTTACCTAATTATGAACAACTTTTGTGTTCACTCAAATTTGATTGGATTAATAATTAGTATAGTAATCAAGTGATGAAGTAGACACGTGTCAAAACAGTAGCATTTTCCCAATAACCTGTATGGAGATAGTGTAGCAGTTTATCTAATCCACTATCAGTATACAGTAGGTATATTGACTAGGGGGCTATGAAGTAAAGGGTTAAAGGAAATTTATGTTCGTATGTTATCCTAATCTTTCACTTTTAGGAATTTACTCTTGGCAAGTGAATTGCTTCCTGTTTCTTAAAATAGTGATCAAAGTCATTACACATAGTTGAAACTAGAACCAATAAACTTTCATGTGTATCTCAGAGAAAAAATGGTGTATTGTAAGTATTTCCATGCAGTGTTTGTATCATAATGTATTCACTTCACATTATACAAATGCCAACTGAGGTGACTAACAAGAACTGACTCACATATTATTGTAAGATTTGGCATTGCTTTGTCCTTATCTCCCAGAAAGATAAGAAAGGTATTTTTACTACATTTTATCAAGTGCATTAAACTGACACTTAATTCTAAGCAATAGGAATTTCCAATTTTCTGCAGCTTGTCAGTTTTTTCCATTAAAATTTAACGTTAATGAATATAATGAGACATATCCTTTTTTTCAGCATACATTTGATAAATTTTGCTGTCTTTGTAATTTCCTTTTATCTAATTTGGTATTTTGTATCAATGCTAACCAGTGCAAACAGTATGAAAGTACTTGTAACAAAGTGTTTACTGCACATTATTGTTAAGAGGCTGGCTAGAAGCAAAAGATATTTCTATCTAGTATTGTTTACTTGCATCATATCACAGATAAGATTATGCTTCTTTCCCAAGTTTTTGATCTGATATTTGGAGAATGTTCCCGAAATTTAGACCAGTTTTAGCACTGTGAACAACTTCATATAAAAAAATCTAAGAAATTTACCAGCTTTGAAGATAATAAACAATATTCATACTTTGGTATCTTTCAAGTTGTCCTATGAATGATCAATTTAGCTGGAGTTGCATGTCTGAGAGTCGAGTGTTTTAGTGTATCATTGATGTATTGATTACTAGTAAACAGTAGTATAAGGGAAAATTGATGCTGTCCAACTATATCATATCTGCAGCAGAATACCACATCACTCTCATCTTATTGACCAGCCGAGTGTTAAATGATTATCTCAGTTCATGGCTGCTTGTGAAAGCAATAAATGTCACTGGATGAATACAAATTAAGGTCAGTTCATTTGATGCACTCTCTCTTCAATTCTTTTATATGTATGTTTTTACTTATATTATCTCATTAAGTGTTCTAGGTGAGGTGGTTTTGATGTTCAGTGTTTTTTGGGGGTCTGATTTGATGGTGAAATGTTTTTCCCCCTATAATCACAAAAAATACCCTCCTGTTGAATTCTATACTGCATAAGAGACATTTTTGGTCAGAAAGATCGTAAAATTGATCTGTATAAGAGATTGTTTTGTTTGTTGCCATCAAGGTTATAAACTATTGGCAATTAATTGCTGGGAGGACACAAATGCCTTGTCATGTTATTTCTCCCTTGTTTCTCCTTAAGGCACGATTTTTCCTCTTTTTAAGGGCTGCAACCTTTCATATATATATATATATATATATATATATATATATATATATATATGACTTTAATTTTTTAATATAGTCACAATTCTTCTTAAATAGTTTTGTAATACTACAGTTGGTTGTAATTTTTTTTGTTTTGCTGTTAGAATTTTAGGGTCCGTGCCAAATAATAGGATCAGTTGGGTAACTGAAAACACAACTTTCTTTTTTATTGGCCTAATGATACCAAAATGTACTATCTGAGTATGTAATGAAGTATGTTTAAGATTTTATTGCTGTTTACATGAGTTACCTCCCTTGAACAAATTACCTCACATTGCATGCAGCAATATGTACACGTTGAAGTGGCTTTGAAGGAAGGGGTCACTTACAATACTTGATTTTTCAAGCATCCTTAACATAGTTGTACATTTATGCCATATATGGTTAAGACATTATCAATTGGCACATGTTGTAGTTGTCAGGCCTTTGATTATGACATGTTTCAATTGTTTGTATGTCAATATGATTTAATTTCATTACTTTCATGCCGGAATCAGTGTGTGCTGGCCATCTTAGCATAAAGATATTGTGTGTCTAGCTTTAACCTTTATTCTTATTGGTTCTTTTGTTTTGTTTGCCTTAAATCATAGATACAGCACTCCAGACAGCAATAAATTATTACAATATGACCTTGAGGTATGAACTTGCATGCATGCATTAGAATATCCTTAGGCTGAATATTTTTATATATGTATAGTTTGTACTAGATCCGTAGTACATAAATAAGGGATTTAATATTGTTTACACTAAGAAAATGATGAGAATTCTCCAAATTCTCTTTGCTTCTAAAATGGATAAAATATGTGTATGATTTTACAAATCCTTTAGTAAGTAATAAAAAAAACTAATTACGCTGTAGTCAAACCAGTTAAGAAAAGTCTTCAGTGGACCTTTATGAAGAGGTTTTGTTGGCCTATTTTATAAATAATACTCTCTTGCATTAATAAATGTGCACAAATGAATGGCCCTTGTTCACAGGGGGCTGTAAAATTAACCTTTGTTTGACTGTAATGAAGCCTTCATGAGGATGAAAACATTTTGGATGATCCAGTCTTCCTTTTGGGCCTCAACAAGTAAACTCTCAGTGCTGAAGTTCTTGCCGAATTTCTCAGCTGAGACATTACTGAAATCGGGGATTAAGTCAGTAATTAAGATGGAAGTAACTACAGAATTTATGTTGGTTGTAAAACAAGAGAATTTCTCTTGCTTGTGTTCTGCTATCTATTGATTCAGATTTTGTTGCAAGAGGTTTTGTACTGTAAAATATCGTTGGTCAAACATGTGAACAAAGACAAACGGGAAGATGAAATATAACCTTCATGTATATGGCCATTTTTCAGATTTCTTTGGTCCGTTATATAAAAAATATGTGAGCTGAAGGGTGACTATGATTTGCAGGTGGCTTCTATCCACAGGTGTCTGTTGGTTTGACTGCTATTACATTGTTTTGTACTAAAAAGTAGAAAAAAGTGAATAGACAGATATATGTATCAATTTATTCTTATTCTGGTGACAAAACTTGCCTGAAAACGATGACGAAAACCATCCTGACAATGATGAATTGGAATTATAATTACTTACATTTTTTTTTAATGGAAAGTGATGTTAGGTTCTGTTGCTTCTACAAACAATTTCTCCTCAAATCCATATTTGTTGTTACAGTCAAATCTGTGAACAAAGGCCACCCTTAGGAAAGACAAAATGTGGCCTTTATTGACAGATGGCCTTTACTCAGAGGTCAGTTTGTTGTAAGTAATCAGTGACAGTTTTTCAAAGAATGGCCTTTATTCACAGGGTTGTCTTTATTCGAAGGTGACTTGCAACAAAGGTTTGACTGTATTTCTGCATGATGGTTTCATTGGACATGTTACATATCATACATAGTGAGAAATTTCATAAAAGTGTGTCACAAATATGTTTAAAATCTTTGGACGTTTAATTAATTTAGTTGCGAAGTCTGTTTGTTTTAAAATGGGATCTCAAACATCACTTCAGTAAGGTCCATATTCATGAGTCAAGGGATACTTATCCAGGTCATTTGCGTTTGAAAAAAGAGGGTCCCAAACAAGTCGATAAGGTAAAAAAGGGAGAGCTTAAGGTTTTGATCCAACAAAATCACCTTTTGCTCAATTGATTTCTCAGACTATGATTCTAGCTAACTTAATTTCTCTTTTTATAATGTTTTAACCATCTAACTGCTCATAATGTGGACCCCTGATGTGTATAATTTATTCAATATAAAAAGCCCCTGCACAAAATGAATATTTTATTCCATAATGGGATGTCTGAATGATTACACAGCATTTTAAGTGCAAATGTCAATAATCCTTATCATAAACTATGTCCTGTCTAGCCAGCATAAACACAAGTTTTCAGGATATGTTGAAATGTGTGGGTGTCGCTCGTACTTCAGGGCTAAATTGTGTAGGATTAGATAGAATGTTTACCTTAACCTCAGTTTACCTTATTTATCACATATTCATCTGTCAAGCTCTCTGTTTTATCAAAAAGACATCCTCTTATATCAATCATTAGGATAATCATATCTGTTGACTTAAAGTATTATTTTTTACCCTTTGTTGATAATTTATGTGTATTTATTTTGGCCAAAAATATTGTGGTATCATTTAAATTTGATGGCATGAGCAGGACTCGACTAATGTTTTTTTAGGCTATTCATCCTGCAGGATGACCAACTTAGAATATCGACTTATCCTGCTGCAATATGCACTCATCCTGCAATTTTTATTTCTCCACTTCCCACACTAACACTTAAAATTTTCAGAAGTTGTCTCCCTTAGTATTTCATTGACTGGTACGAAGAAATCTATTTATTGTTACTGTATCATTATTTCAAAAAGATAATTAATTGAACTTTTATTTTGCAAATTGATTTAATAAGCCAGCAAAAAATAGTTGTTTCCAGTTACTTGACCAGCATTTGTCGCAAAACTTTTCCTTTTATTGTTTTTTGTAAGCATATTTTTCATGCTTTTTTGGCAAGTGTCATCCCAAATAATTTTCATAATACCATGATTTTTTGGATTATGCTGTTTAGGGTTGTCGCCAAATGATCTAGTTGGTTAATTAACTAGAAACACAACTATTTTTTTCTGGCCTTAGTATCATTTAGTGGTATTTGACAATGAGGTTTTCACAAGGCTGCAATTTGAAGGATGCTTGATTGCTGTTGGAATGCTCTAGTTATGCAATTTCATCTGCTGGGTTAAGTTTATATTCGCTGAAATTTTTATTTATATAGTCAACATTACTCTCACCATCTGAATAAACATTCTTGCTATCTCGTGTTGTTTGTGTTTCCCATCTAGAATATGCTGTTTTGTTCATAGACACAGCTACAGGTTTGAGTATTCCTCTTCAGCTGACTGATATGTTAAAGGGCATAAAAAAATTCCTGGTTGTCAATTACCTTATCAACGTTGCTTTTTCTCCTGACCTCAAACTTTAATGGTCATGATTTTTTGTGCCAATATTTTCATATAAATTGTTTTTCCAAGAAGAAAAAGAATGTTTGACAAAAGTTCTCCCATACTACCAACCCTGTTTTTTTGGAAGGAGGAGAGGGTTAGCAGAAACCAGTTTATTTTTTTGTCCTAATGCAAATCTCAGATTTCTATCTGGCTGGTGATTACAGACTTTTTTCAGTATTTTACATATCAGTGGCTGTGGTAATTGGTAATATTATTACTGATTACCCTCACACACTATATTATATGAAACAGACAATGACCTATGACTAGATTGGAGGACTGACATAGTTGAAATATTCTTCAGTGACTTTTTTTGCAATTTTGGGAAAGGGTCCAGGTTCGGTCTAATTGGGAAAAATTGTGCAGTGTGATGCCAAAATTGGAAAATTTTAGGTCGGGAATTGGGAAAAATGTCTTTGTTTTCAATTTGGAAGGGTCCGTTTACCAAACCCAAACAAAGAAAAAAAATCACTGTTCTTATTATTAAATAATTATATTCCTTCTAAATTTGTCCCTTATGAATTCTTATTGTTTTTTATGTTAATATAAGTTTGTGACATTTTACTCTAAAGCCTGTCTTCGAAGAAAAATAATATTTAAAACCATTGAGTTATTGATTCTGATTTTGCCCCAATTTTTTTATCTAAATTTCATTTTCTATCTAGCTTGAACCTCAGTGTACAGTTCATCCAGATTTTGTAGGTAATCCTTTACTATAAGATGTACTGATAATGTACTATTAAGATTACCTCTCTTCACCCTCAATAATTTCACCCTTCACTCTATCTTATCTATCACATAGTTGTACTTTCCAAAGGGAACAGGGAAATTGCATTCCATCAAAATTAGCAGAGTTGAACAGAAATCTTGACCTGTAAGAATTGATAAAGATCTTCTTGTGGACTACCATACATTGGTTCTTTTTCATGTGTATCTAATTTTTCTAAATTTACCAGTAAAAATATCGCAATGATAAATTGTGAAAATGTAATGATTATTAATTGAAAGTAATTATATTCAATTTTAAATATATAAATATGTGAAAATAATAGATCACGAAAAGTAGATTTTTATTTGAATTATGAAATTTGCTATAGTAGCAAAGAACACTATGTACAGTATGTTATGCTGAAATACTGCTGAGCTGTTTAATGGGAGAATCATGTAAGGATTTACAAATGCTTTTGAATAAAGATGTTATGAAATTTCTGAAGTATTGATATTTATATTGATTTAACCTTTGTATTGTGAAGAACTTTTCCATGATTATTAGGTAGAAAAAATAAATACATGGGTTTCCACTAAAATAAGGGGTTTTTAGGTTGGTATGGTAGAACTTTAAAATATATTTTTTAATTCAGAGATATTGTTCATAGTTACAAATGAAAATTAGCAAGGAAGAAATTGTCTATGACCAAAAATTAAGCTTGATAAGTCGGGAAAAAATGTGGTTTGTTGGGTAGAAACTAGGATCTTTTCTACACCTGATTTCAGGAGAGATATTAAATGATTTATGTTGACAATGTTTTGATGCATTTTGTTGTACTGTGAAGTTTAGATTAGATAAATTTTACGTTTACTTAGATGTATCAATGAAACATTATGCTGAGCTAGATCGTTTAAAAGGTTACCAGTTTGAAATCCTGATGAGAGGCTTATTTCTCAATTATACACACTGAATGACAAAATAAAGGTCTTTTGAAATCACATATCAGTGAGGTTGAGCTATGGTCTGGACAACAGATATTAGTGTTGCAAAATAGGTTCAAAATCATAATCGATGATCAGTTGGAATCGGTTGGTTCGTCTGATGCAATTTTCCGATTATATAATCGGTTCTAGTGCAGCAGTGTAACATAAGTAGACCGCTAGGTTTGGATTCTTTCACAACTTTGAAAACCCAAATTAATTCTCATCGGTGTTTTTATACTCCTAGCACAGTTGACAAATACCTGTGCTCACTGCAAGGTTCGCTTTTGACGTGGGAGATTTTCATTTATCTTGTAGAAGCCTAATAACTTCCAAATCCGGGACTTTGCTTTCACCCCAGGATGGTCAAATATTTGTTTTTTGTCTCTGTCAACGATTACGCCATCTTTTTTAAAACAACGCAAGTGATTTCCCTTGAATGCATGTTTAGTTTGTGGCACCAGTAGTTAGTTTACGGCCTCTAAATGAAATAGACCGATAATCGATTATGAAAAACTGCAATCGATTATCGGAATCGGCTGACGTTTTCACACCGCCAATCGATAGTATCCGATTATCGTTTCATCACTAACAGATATAATTGGAATGTCATTGATTGATTGTTTTGTACCTAATGCTGGACAGAAGTTTTGTTACCAGACTTGCTACCTGCTGCAGAATATACCAGTATTTCAGACTTGAAGTAAATTTCAAGGCATGATTGGGGGTTCTATTGCTAGGCTGGAAAAATACATTCATGTTTAGGGTTACTTGACCAAGAAAGTTAGTGTAGGTAAGATAAAAACTGTTTTTATTTTCTAAAAACCTTTTGTGGAAATATGAAATATGATTCCTCCCCAAATATTTTTGTGCTTTGAATTTTGCCATTGTAAACTGTTACTAAGAGTTGGTTCCTAAAAAAAAAGAGTTGGTTGGGTAACCGTAAACACAACTGTTATTTTTCTGGCCTTATCATTAAAGCTAGGATGGAACGTTGTAATTGGGTTTTATTAACATGATCAAGGTAAATCCAGGATGTGGTAATCTGGTTTTCATGAACAATTGTTCCAGTAGATGTGTTAACAGTGGGTGGGTGAAGTTAGATATTTTCATTGCCTCTGCAGATTGTTATCTTTAATACAATTCATGACCTGTGTGTGAATCCTAACATGCATTACTATAACTTTGTAAATACAGGATTGTATTTAAATCTGCTGTAGATAATCCATTCTTTATGGTTGAAGGTGAGAATCCATTAAATAAAGGTTTTATAAGATTAAGTGAGATTTCTGTTACTGTAAATGCTTGTTCATGATATATTTAACCATGTTTTCTGAAAGAAAAATACTGGTTGTTTGATTGATGGGCAGGTGTCCACAATTTCGTTGATCTATGCACTACTCCTCTTACATTTCTTTAGGGATTTTGGCCAAACTGTCCCATAACTATCATCACCAAGTACCCAAGAGCATATGTTGGGGGTTTTGTGATTTGATCATTTTCGGCAGAATTATGGCCCTTTGTTTATTTTTCTCATGCAATATTCTGTGCACAACTTCTCTTTCATTTCTCAAGGGATTTCATCCAAACTTTCTCAGAACTTAGTACTGCAGCACATGTTGTTGGGGTTTTGTGATTCGCTCATTTCTAGCAGAATTATGGCTCTTTGTGGAGAATGAACCTCCTGGTTTTGTTACAATTCCTGTCATTTGTTTTCATTGTTATTTACTGTAATAAGAATCTCAAATGTATTTCTCCATTTCATGTTCCCTAGGTTTCATTCTTGTTACATGATTTCAACATGTAAGACTCAGACGTCAGTCTTTACTGTGCCAGTAAAATTTTGTCATGTCCAGTAATGACTTCTGGTCGTGCAACAGTATTTAGATCATTATCTTTAGCAGGTACATTACTATTAGCAGCAACGTCTGAAGTAGACATTATTTCATACTATTTTCAGTGTCAGTGCCACTCCCTTTGCACCACCCCCTTTTGTCATACTTAAGGCCAAAACTATAGTAACTAATTGTGTGGTTTTGATTTTAACCTAAGTTAAATGCTTATAATATAGTTTTGTATGGAACTATGGGCAGAAATAAAAAGTAAACAGCTTAGCCCATTTGCTGTTCCATCAGATATCATTTCCTTTGGCTTGTAGATTTGCTGTGGTCCCAAACCAACGGCATAATTTGTTTAATTTCACAAACTGACATTTTATTGGTTTCTCTGTTTAATACGAGTTTTCAAAGCTGAACACAAGGCTATCTATTTTAAGACACTGAGCAGAATCTGCCAGATGAACTGATGAAGATCTGTATTTTCTCTAAAAATAGGTACAATTTCATAAAGTTAAGAATGGTTTTGTCTTAATAAAAAAGCAACAGTTTTTTTTTGTATGTGCATCAATATAATGAAAAAGCAAGAGAACTGTTACTCACCTTTAGCAAATTTCTATTTGCCATTGAAGGAAGGATTAAAAATATCTCAAGAAATTATAAGGCCAGAAAAAAAGTTAAGTTTACGGTACCTGACTGACCCTATTTTTTTGGCACTGATCCTAAATTTTCTAACTGGAAAATTGAAATTCCGCCTACGATATTGACTGGCTTTTCCAAGCCAGCCGACAAAAATTAGTGAAGGATAGTTTTGTGACTTAATTACCAACCACACTTTTTGGTCATGTGACAGTAAACAAGACTGTCTTATAACATAAAGTAATATTTGAATGCTCTGTGAATGATAGTGTGCGTTATTACCTGTGTATTATCTATTACTGACCATAAAGCCTGCAAAAACCATCGGTGAACAATTGATAGTTAAATTGAGTATTACATAAAATGTAATTTTAATTATGAAAAAATCATAAATAAATGCCACTACCCTTGTGAAAGTTCCTCCTCCTTTTTTTCGAAAGTTGTTGTGCATCATATTACTGTAATAAGCCTACAAATGTGTCAATGAAGTCATTTGAACAATTGCCGAATTGAAAACAATGCTATAAAATGTAAGCCCCCCAGGTCATTCATTAGGAAATATTTGGTAATGAGTATGATGCAAATTGTTGTTCATATTTGGCACATAGAGAAGCATGAAACTGCCAATGCATGAAATTTATAATCATTATCATTTTTATGTGGCAAGTTTTATTATGAATGTGTCTCATTTATGTACCATATTTCATGCCTTGATTGTTTTGTTGCAGTATTTTACTTCAAGATTGTTGGTAAAGTAAATGACCTTGAATAAGATAGAAACAATAATAAAATTCAGCTTTGCTTAGTGTTAATTCTGTTTTGTTTTTTCGTTCTCGTGTATAATGTTGCACCAACAGTCAGGGTCATATCGTGACTTTTCCAGCTTTAAGCTGTGGAGGACGAACCCAGATTCTACACCTGGGTAGAATCACTGACCTTCTGTAAGCTATCTGGACAGCATCTTCACATGTGAAGTCCAGTGGTATTCAAACTTGCAGTGGCTTGGTTCTAGTGATATAATCAATATGTTTTCATTGTTATTAAGCTTATGTAATAAGCTTATGTTGTAAGTGGTCAGTTTATTAAAGTGACTAATTATATGGTAAACTGACCACACTTGACTTACTTCCTGTGTAATCCCTCAATCATAAGTGTTATGTATATAAGTAATATAAGTTGTAATATAAGTTGTATTTAACCAGTAATTAAATTATATCTATCATTTCTAATATAATTGCAGTGTTTGAAACAATTTTTTTAAGTACTGGCCACAGTACTGTGTTGGTCACAGTGGCCAATGCTAGTTGATTTCAGTGGCAATGTATGTTGTTCACAATTTCTTACTGCTATTTGAACACAGTGGCACTGTTTGTTGATCAGAGTGTCATTGTTTGTTGGTCACAGTGTCAATGTTTATATTAGTCACAGTGTCATTGTTTGTTGATCAGAGTGTCATTGTTTGTTGATCAGAGTGTCATTGTTTGTTGATCAGAGTGTCATTGTTTGTTGATCAGAGTGTCATTGTTTGTTGATCAGAATGTCATTGTTTGTTGATCAGAGTGTCATTGTTTGTATTGATCACAGTGTCAATGTTTGTATTGATCACAGTGTCAATGTTTATATTGGTCACCGTGTCATTGTTTGTATTAGTCACCGTGTCATTGTTTGTATTAGTCACCGTGTCAAAGTTTATATTAGTCACAGTGTCAATGTTTATATTAGTCACAGTGTCCATGTTTGTATTAGTCACAGTGTCAATATTTATATTAGTCACAGTGTCAATGTTTGTATTAGTCACAGTGTCAATGTTTATATTAGTCACAGTGTCAATGTTTATATAAGTCACAGTGTCAATGTTTGTATTAGTCACAGTGTCATTGTTTGTATTAGTCACCGTGTCATTGTTTGTATTAGTCACAGTGTCAATGTTTGTATTAGTCACAGTGTCAATGTTTATATTAGTCACAGTGTCAATGTTTGTATTAGTCACAGTGTCAATGTTTGTATTAGTCACAGTGGCATTGTTTGTATTAGTCACAGTGTCATTGTTTGTATTAGTCACAGTGTCATTGTTTGTATTAGTCACAGTGTCAATGTTTGTATTAGTCACAGTGTCAATGTTTATATTAGTCACAGTGTCATTGTTTGTATTAGTCACAGTGGCATTGTTTTATTGGTTGCAATGGCATCGTTTGTTGACTGCAGTAGCATTGCAAATACCTCGTTGTAAGTCAACAGTTGGCTTCAGAGCCAATTACGTGGAATGGTAAGGCATAATTATTTGACCTCCAATTCATTAAGTACACATAGTAAAGAAACTCCAAACATCAGTTACTGGTGAATTGAAATTAGAAATGAAACACTTGTTTGAACATGTAAACAGTTTGCACATTCTTACGTGATTTGTTGGCATTGGTCTTATCCTAAATAATCGTTACAAAATGATGTTATCTGCATCTCGTAGAAACTTGTTCTGGAGAAATTATTTATAAATAGTTTTATTCACTATGTTGATATATCTATGGTAGTTAGTGTTATCATAGTTTGTGCATATTTCCGGTGTTTGTTGTATAAATGCACTTATAGAAATTCTTTCATACTGTTAGACAAATGTTTGTGTTTTAAACAGAGTTCAAATAACTTTAAAATGTTTTCTTGTCCATCATGTCAAATTCATGATACCTGGTGTGTGAAAAAATTGTTTTTCAATTTTTTTACTGGGGTATAATTTTGCTAATTTCGGTAATTTGGTCTCCTTTTCAGCTTTTTAACAGTGAACGAAGACCCCATGCATACACTGACATTCTAAAAAATAGACAGCTTCCTCATATTTGAAATTTGTCTGCTCCCGAATAGGAATCAAACTCATTCCAGTGAAGGGCTAGTGATTGCTCTTCAGAGACCTTGACCACTCAAACTGAGAGTCCCCTGTTTTCAAATTACATAGCATTTAAACCATTTATATTATCTGCATAGTCAAAAGGCATTAAGTTGTTCTTCTATCTGATATCAATTATTGCAAGACAGCTGTATCTGACTTAGTGCTGTGGTTTTAATCATTGATTTGCTATGATAATAAGTGTGTGATACTCATTCTCCATCTTGTCTTACATGAAACATAGTTTGACAAGCCTGTATTTCTAATTGCCAATTAGTGGAAAATAACCAGAGATATTTTCCCACTTTGTTTGGGTCTGGTGAATGGACCATTCCCAATTGAAAATAAAGACATTTTTTCCCAATACCCTACCTAAAAATTCCCAATTTTGGGATCACACCACACATTTTTTCTCAGCTGGACTGGACTCCACAACATACTATTTAGCCCCAATGCCCTCATATTAGTCTGCTAGGCTAACATCATCTTACTTCCTACTGTTTATGACACATTCATGTTTGAGAAATTTGATACAGAGAAAAGTTGAGAGAGAGAGAGAGATGGAGAGAGAGAAACCAAAGTAGTAGTATATGAAAAATATGTTGGTGAGTCATGTCTCAAGTATGTTTGTAAGTGTTTCAATCATAGCTGGTGAAGATTGGACATGAATCTATCAATCAGTTACAGATTTCATTAATTTCTATCATTTCTGGTTTGACCTTGTCAATGCTGAGATTAATACATGAATGTACAAAAGAGTTTATGGATCCACTGAGAATTTCTTTCTTGTAAATTTCTAAGGCTGAATTATGATGTAGTTTGTTTGAGGTCTTTAGTCTTGAAAAGTTGGGGTTTAAGTTGTTCTTAAGTTTTTACCAAAATGTTTATTTGGAACATAATTATGATGTAAAACAGATTAAAAAAGGAAAAAAATAATAGGTCAGGAGCAACTGATTGGAAAGTAGTTACAAAACATTTCTCTGGGCTTGATTTTGCTGTTGTATTTACTAAGCTCAGCCATTTTTCATTGTAACTGAATTTAGGTTCATCATCATCTTGCTTTTTGGGGGCTCAAATAATGTGATTGTTCATTAATAAACACATTCATAAAAGAGGGTTGATCATGAATACCTTCATCTTAGTGGAATTGTTGTCAATTACAACCAGACAGTCCATAGTGGTACGATGATAGGCACATTTTTTATGGTGTCTCATACAATCAGAATGCCAAAGGAATTCCTCTTTAGTTTATTTTTTGCTGATTTGATAATCCTGATTAATGCTATTTGATTTGGAATGGTTTTTTGCAAGTTGGGAATTATTAGTGATAGTTTTATCTTTATTGCCATTGTTTGGAGTACTTTTGGAATTCCTCAAGATCTTGCATTCTGTGTGCATACTGCAGGTGGTAAGATACTATAAAATTTTAAGATTTTTTTACTGTTGTGTTTGAAGTTCAACAGTCAGGGTTTATGGTTAAACTTCCAGCTTTTTAAGTTAGTTGAAGACTCCTGGTGAACACCTAGGTAATGCCATCAACTTTCCATAATCTAGCTGGACAGCTACCTCCCATGTGAAATTTTTCTGGTCCTGGATGGGATTTGAACTGACAAGTCCCTAACAGATTTCCACACTCTATATATAGACATAGCAGATTTGGCTTGTTTTGATTTAACATAAGAAATACTTCCTTCTTAGCTGGCATTCTCTTAATAAACTAATCCTGTTGTAATTGATAGTTAAATTGTACAGTGGGAAAATCATGCTGTTGTTGAAGGGAGGTTTTTGCTCAAGAGAGCCACTCTGGAGAAGTTTCACTGTAATAGACTTCTATATTAATAAATCGCTATTATTCTAGTTTATGTCAGTGTGGGCTTATTAAATCCCTAACGATACAAGTATTCTTCCTGCTTTCCAGGATACATTAGGTTGTGTGTTTGTTTGTTTTTTTTTGTATAATTGACAATGTAGTGATTCAGTTGTTTTAATTTATGCCTGCCTTGCATGCTTGTATTATTGACTAACCTTGACCTTGTCATGGTGAACATTTGGTGTGCTTCTGTTTACAAATCTATCACAAGTGGAATGATTATTATATTATAAGGCAGCTTTGACAAAACTGAAGATATTGCATCCTCCTACCTCGGTGTCTTAATCTGGGAAGTTTCAAGTGCCTTCTGAAAGTGGGTGTGGGGGCAGGTTAAGTCAAACAAATGACAAAGCTACAAAGCAAAAAAAATAAGCATGCAAATGAACAAACTAAACAGAAAATTATTATGTGTTGGATCAGCAATATTGCACACATAAAATAAGATGAAGTTCCTACACATATTTTATTGGCTTGCAAGTCTTGAAGACTGCTGGCTGATTGTTTATCGATGATATCATGTGACGTACCTGCTCTGTATGGTTCTCGCATAGTCAGCGAGTTTCATCATTTGTGATCAATGAATTTATATATGGATCTGTCTACATTTGAACACTGAATGGAATACTTGCATGTTGTGTGATAAAAGTACTTGATGTTCTCTTTATCTGCTCATAAGTCTGAAAAGATTCATTGAAGTGAATAGTGGTAGGTGAATTTGTTAAAGTATCTTTTGATAAATGATTTTGTGGATCATGTATATAATAGTATAATCATGTAGGTTGGTATTTTTTATCAGAGTAGT
This sequence comes from Lutraria rhynchaena, assembly GCA_008271625.1. Taxonomy (NCBI): domain Eukaryota; kingdom Metazoa; phylum Mollusca; class Bivalvia; order Venerida; family Mactridae; genus Lutraria; species Lutraria rhynchaena. The sequence goes on from VIBL01000075.1 coordinate 1,867,889, forward strand.
TAAATGTTGGTAAGTATTTTGTTCAAGTAATCATGTAGGTTATTACCACTGTTGTGTGGTTATAATATATCTTAGCATTTTGTTGTTGTAATCAATCAGGCTAGTATTTTTTGTGGTAATCACAAAAGTAAGTATTTTCTTGTCGTTAGTGATTGGAATCGGATGACAAAATCATAATCGATTATCGGTTTGTCCCAACCGATCGATTATCGATTATAATCGATTATTTTCCCAATGCGAATTGTATTGTTTGTTTTACAGTTGTTACTTGTTGTAATAAATGCTTTCAGCCTACTTCTGTATTTAGGCTTTTGTTATTGTTTTATTAGTTGATATGTGCATTGTGATAATTAGCGTGCCTGTTGCATTGTGAAGGATTCAAACATTTCATCAACGGACCTTTCAGTTTTAATTTTTAAATATATTCAGGTTAAGAGGTTCACATCAGGAGTTCTGTGAACTTCTGTCTGAAATAAGTTTAATTAGTAAACTTAGTTCCATACAGAAGAATATGGCACTAAGAAGAAGTCTGAAGAACTATAACTTTACTGGAACAAAAACTATACTTTGAGATAAAACAGTTGAACAATAGTTAACAAATGTGAAACAAATAATAACTCTTAATATCAATAATAACTGTTACTTCAAACTGTTTGACTAGAATTGCTCCGTATCCAAGAACGCTTATTCATGTACTTCATGCGTCCGCCTGATGACTCGGATCGCAAACAATTAACCCAAAGAAGAAAAAAGACCATAAGGATAAAAAACTACGAAAACGTCGGCGACTTCGTAAATTCGACTCGATTGTCGGCGACGTCAATCTTTTCGATCGATTTTCGATTATTAGCGACAATCGGAACACCACTACTTGTCGTAATCATGCAGGTTAGTATTTGTTGTGGAAATCTTGTAGTTTAGTCTTGTTGAGCTAATGGTGTAGGGTAGTATTTTGTTGTGGTAATCATGTAGGTTAGTCTTTTGTTCAGGTGTTCATGTTAGGTTGTATTTTGTAGTGGTAATCCTGTTATATGTATTTTGTTGTGCATGGTAATCATACAGGTTAATATTTTGTTGTAATCCTGTGGATTTGTATTTTGTTGTGGTAATCATACAGGTTAGTATTTTGTTTTTGTAATCATGTAGGGTTGTATTTTGTTAGGATTATTATGTAGGTCAGTATTTAAGATTATTATGTAGGTCAATATTTTATTGTTGTAATCATGTAGGTTCATATTACGAGGTAATTATGTTGATTTGCATTTTGTTATGGTAATCATGTCAACTAATATTTTGTTGTTGTAATCAGGTAGGTAAGTATTTTGTTGTGATTAACTTGTAGGTTAGTATTTTGTTGTGATTAACTTGTAGGTTACTATTTTGTTGTGGTAATCATAGTAGTTAGTGATATATTGTAGTAACTTGCGGATTATGTTCAATGAAATTTACTTAGAGCATGTCTACTGCTTAATTATACATACTCTAGTTATGTGCTTGAAGTAATACATTTACTTTATTTTCCTTTATTTGATGAATCCAGCTGTAAATGGTATAACTAAGGTGTTTATTTCCTGCCTATTTCAATGTATGCAGGAGGCAATAGACCAGAGGACTGACAATTTTGAACACATTATTGGACTGGATAATATATTATGGACCTATAAATACATATTGACTTAAATCTTATGTAAAAGTCAAATTAATTTTACTGCTGGAGGTTTGAAGTCTGTCAGTCTGTCTTTTGCTTCAATGGCATTTCTGCTCAGTGGACAGTTAAAGCCAGAAAAATAATAGTTTTGTTTACAATAAACCGACCCACGCTATTTTTTTCTATTTTCTGAAGTTTCTTAAAGCTAAATTAAAAAATATTTGAGGTGAATAATAAATGCAAAGTACCAAAGTAGTGTTTAGAAAAAAGTTTGAAAAGAAAAGATATACAACCTACCTACCATATTTTGATTGATCAGGTGATGCGAAACTTTATTTTGGCCTAGTCAACAATTGACTCCTTTGGGTTATAACGTCATCTGGTCAAGTATAATTCATCTTTTGCAATCAGTGCTGCACAGTGCTCTGGGGGAGAAAAATATTTAGTGACTGCACTAAATTTACATATTAAGAAGCTATCTGATTGAGTTGTTGCTGAAGTCAAACATGAAAGAATTATCTGTGGAATGTTTATTTTCTTAGTATTACACAGAATACTATTTTAAATATTCCTTGTAAGAGGAGAATGTTATTGGATGAAGTGATACAGCCCACACTAATGTTAAACACTGATAATTAATTGAGGATATTTTTGTAAGATTCTATTAATTTTCTTTTAATCAGTATGATGTAAGAGGAGGCATCTGGTAATGTCTTGTAGGATACAAGCACCTGTTTTACTCATCAGACATGGAGGGATACCAAGTTTAGGCTGAAAAAAAAAGTTTCTGCTTTACACTGACCCGATTTTTTCTGCCAACCTTAGATTTGATTCTCAACCATGATCAATGTTTTCTTGCCTTTATTTTCATTTTCATAAGAATTATATCTCTAAACTGAAAAAGATACGTATGATAAATATGTATGAAAAAAATCCTATATTTTGGATTTATTTTTGGCAGAAACCATTTTTTTTTGCCCTGTCCTCAATTTAACTTGTGAATATTGAAACATTTTATCCTGGTAAATATTTAATTTATTTAGACTCATAGAGCTGTACTGAAATGTCTGGTAAATTAATTATTTGGTCTGGTTAATATATTTTGAGGGATATATAGTATTCAATCTGGTAATGGCTGAATCGCTATTCAGCTGATTTGCTATTTGGCGAACATTTAACTCTGGTATGAAACAAAACAAACTCACCTTATGATTATAATGACATATTTGTTGTAATACTGATTGCTAGTTGAGACACACTTAGGCAATAAATTTTGTCAATTTTACAATAACACAATAACAATTAATTACTTTCATGACCTAACAGCATGATTTCTTAAGTATTTTACATGTATAAAACATGCATCATGACTTGCATTTTCAAATTTGCTGAATTATTATTGTCTTGAGATATTGATTTTATTTTAAACATCATGAAAATTTGCTCACTATCAATTACAACAGTGAATTTTTTCTTCTTTATTTGGGTGTGGTAAATGGACCCTTCCCAATCGAAATTAAAGATGTTTTTCCCAATTCCTGACCTAAAAATTCCCAATTTGGCGTCACACCATGCATTTTTTCTAAATTGGACTGGACCCTTTCCCAAGATTGCAAAAAATCACTGTAAAAAACATCTGGAATGTTTTTTTTCTACTTATGAGTCACTATGGTTTTTTAACATTTTTTCTAGTTATCAATGTAGGGCCATTCTGTGCCCTTGTATAAAGACAGATAGTGTAGATACTGAATTGTCAATTATGTACTTTTCTGTTTGACTATGGTTAAGAATTACCATGGGTACATTAATATTAGAAGAACTGCAGTCAGCTAAAATAATAGAGTGGTTGACCACGGTCAAGCCATACTAAGTCTTAAGGTCACTTAAGGTCATTCATAGTTGTATCATTATAAAGGGTTGTGATGAATTATCTACATTTAACTTGGAGTACTACAGCAAGTCTAAATTATACATGGGAAGGGTAGGTGGAAATTAATCAGGTACTTTCATGCTCATAGTTAACCTTGAAAGAGTGGAGTTTATCAAAAATACGATCTGGCACTTGGTTAAATTGCATGTCAGTACAATAGTATTTACAAGTAAGAAACAATAAACCACATTGTACAAAGAACCAATAGTCTATGTTTTTGTGGTAAGTTGGATTGACAAACTTCGGTTAATTGTAAATAAACCAGTCAATGTTTTATTGTGTTTTTCGGTTCACATTGCAGTGCTGATGTATTGAGTTCATTGTAGGTTGTTGTATATATAAGTTTGTTTTGTACATACTGTATGTAAAAGTGTGTATATATGTTCTGCTCTGATTGAGTTTTAATGATGGATTTTGGTACTGTTTGAGTGTTGTATACGTTTGTGAACTCAGAAAATTTCATTCAGTGGATTATTTTGTTTGAAAAGTACAAAGTTTATTTATTTGGATCTTTATTTTAATTGGTAGGTATTGATTTATGTCCTATGATGTTTAGTATGAACCATGTCTATTTTTGTCTCTAAACAATCATCTCTAACAAAGCCTGTTATGCCATTTCTAATTTCAAATTCAATATTTTCATTTATAATCAACATCATCAATGATGCATCTTACAACAATATCATCAGTACTTCCATTTTCATCTGTGACATCACTTCTGCCATTATCATTAAAATCATGAAATTTGGCATTAGCATCAACATTATTTTATCTTCATCATCACCATCTGTCAATCTCAAAAGATGTTGGAGCATGCTAGGTTGTTCTGGAACAATGCCTGCTATCACTTCACAGGCATATGCATGAACGACTATTTGTTGCAGGCCTCCCAAAAGTTGCCGGACCATTGACTTGTCAGGCAAATTTTGAGCTGGTCCAATAACATTTCAGCGAGTACTGGACCAGATTTCTGGCAGTCAGGCACGATATTTGGCATTTATCACTTATTTATAATATATTCGGTCCGACAAATTTTCATTTGGTCAGATAGAAACTCTAAATTAGCCTGACCAAATGTCAGGAAAGTATTCCAGCATTTTCTGGAAGCCTGCAGTCATTGTTGCAAGAATTCATCTAGTGGTGTTGATTTTATGCTTAGCTCTTGCCTTTTTTTGTCTTTTTCCTCAGCAGTTTCTGATCCTGTTCTACCTGTAACAAAAACCATTTCGTCTAGAAGTACTGTCCAGTAATATCCCATATGAATTTATGTTCTCGAGTTCTTGAACTGTACTTATAAATGGCATTGCGTGTAAGTTCAAGAACTACAGTTCTAGAACTATTCTTGAACGACTTAAGAACTTGATAAGAACAAATAAGAAATCTGACCAGACCTTGATCTGTTCTTGAAACAGATATATTGACTTCTCATGAGCCTACATCGAGAATGAGCTTACTCTAGTATGGACTGTCTGTTGTATATGTTGTTCTCTGAAGTTGATCTTACGCTTAACCCTTGGGTATGACTACTGGCTCTTGTGCAGAGCGTATGACCAAAATATCTCTGCACATAATGAAACCATCATAAACAGCTCTCATTGAGCATTGCAAATATTCATGTAGACTGCTTCATTGTGAACCTCATAGTTTGTGACTTAATGTCCTCTCATGAAACACTGAAGGTTTTTATCACATGTTGTAAATGTTAAACCTTGGCTTTATACTAATTGTCCATGTGTTGCAACCATAGGTGAAGGTATGTAAAGATTGCAAGCAGTCCTGCCTGATTCCACTGATAATATGGACTGACTGCTGTGAAAGTTTGCTGTACTTTTCATATCACTGTAAGAATTCTGCTGTTAACAGCAACTTAATCAAGACTGTTAAAACCTAGGTGAGACGTTATATGTGTTGCTCCTTTTGCAATTGTAATATTTTGCACCCTAACTCAACAATCTACCACCTTAGATTCACACTTCGAATTAGGAAGTTACCACTTAATACTTGTGTTGGCACTGATTACATTAACATGTTGATGCTCTGCGAACTGACTTGTGGATTGAAATCAACATGAAGCAATTTTGTTGGACCATAGACAAACGGCCAAAACCCAAGTTGAATGCTCACAAAATATTGTCATTTCATTTTAATCATATGAAACCTAGAATGTTGTATCTTATCTTTTTGGATAAGTTGTTCTGTCAATCCTGGCATGTTTTGTGGTTTGACAGTAAATAATACTTTGAGTCACTTAGTATAATAGCCTGTTACTGTCCTTAATGGTGTTGACATTCTTTGGGTTCACCATGTCATTAAATACACCTCATTACCTTTGTAAGATATTTATGCGTTTGTGGACAATTGGTTAACACATTGTCGTGATTAGCGGGAGTCAGGTTTTTGTTTTGTTAGTTGCAGCTTTGTGATTTTCTCATAGATTTGCTTAATTCCTCAGATTTCTTCAGATTGGATGATCATATGGGGTCATTTTTGTGAAATACTTAAATCTGTTGAGAAGTCTGCACATTAGATATATGTTTATGCCTGTAGAATTACAATTTTTTTAGATTGTCTCTCTTCTGATGTTCTGCTGAACATAAATTGTCCTCCCTGATTGGTATCCAATCACACCCCTGTGATTTTAAATGAATGCTTAGATCCTATTACAGAATTGAGCTATGGATATAGAATATAATTTTATGAGTCTGTTTCATAAATTTTAGAACAGCAGTATGTTGAGTCATACTGCTACATGTTCTTAAATAATTATTTACTATGTAAGTGGCATTGTTGTTTTCACTTGATTACAATTCAAGTTGTTGCGAAAATATTTTCCAGCAGTATAATATTATATGCCTTAACATATGTTGCTTAATAAATTGTGGAAATTTTTTTGTGTTGCTTGTAACATCTGTTTTATACAAGTTATATTTTCACCACAATTTGCAGATGGAATGGTGATCCCCATGGACTTAGCGTTTCATGAATACCAGACCTTTTTTGATATTATTGATTATTCAATTAAGATATTGTCATTTTTTCATTGATTCATGATGCCTGACTTATAAGCCCATGGGCTTTATCCTGAATGAACCTGGTGTGAATTCTCCTTGCCTATTTAATTTTTTTCAATTCTGATTGACTGTGATATCATTGGATTACTCGTATATCATTGGTTGTCCATCTTTTTAGCACCAAATAGTGGAGTGCCAGGTGATGGATTTAAGCCCTTAGAGGTTAAGGTTTCCTCCTGGAAATTTAGAAAGAGTTTCTATTTTTAAAGTTATTAACCTGGTTTTCCGAAGGAAAAAATCAGGTTATTAGATTGGCGAATGCTGGCCGGCAGGTGGGTGGGCATCCACAATTTCTTGTGCGTGCAACTCCTCCTACATTTCTCAAGGGTTTAGAGGAGACTTTCATATAATTAACATCACCGTACTCCAGTGCTTATTGTCAGGATTTTTTAATTTGATCATTTTTTTTCCGAATTATGGCCCTTTGTTTATTTTGTTTACATGTAATATTCTGTGCACAACTTCTCAAGAAAACCTGGTTTTGTGACAGTTCCTGTCATCTTGTTTGTCTCCCATTTGGTGCATTTTGTTGATGAATTATATATTAATTAATGTCGCATAATATTTCTGAGAAAATAGTGACTCATAGGAGTGTTTGAAAATATTTCAGTTATGTATTCTGCATCCCAAAAAATGTTAATAAATAAATCAATACATTAACAAGCATCTGAACCACTAAATGGAATATAAATGTATTTTGTGTGGTGGATATGTCATTTGTAGATTGATTGTATATACTGTGTTTGATAGCTGTAATTATGTGTGATCTTGTCTCAGTCCTAAAGTTTAAATTTGATAGATCTAGCTCTGATGTCTGTTTTGTAGGCTTCATAAAAAACACTTCAAACATCAAATACTTCCAAAGTGACAAATTGCTGCCTGCCTGGTTATCTTCATTTTTCATTTATTGTGTGATGTTGGGGTCAAGGACACATGTCTTAATATCGGATGTGGGTGGGTGGGGGAATGTATACATATATGGACTTGGTCTTTGATTTTTGTATTGATTTCCTTGCTCTCAATTTGAGTATTATGTGAATTTTAAATAATTGTTCTTTACATGTGGTATTGTCAACTTTTTTGTACATTCATTTCGGTGTATGTCAGGGTACCAGTAAACTGTTGTTCTCTTCATGTGGTACTATCTACTCTTTTTACATTTCTGATACAGCATTCACCCATGACCTACATTTCACAGAATATAGATGTGTGTGTTATAACATCATAATCTATAATATAATGTGGTTATTAAGTTTGTTAATTAATTATTTAGTAAATTGTATTACATTAATGGAAAAGATGAACATAAGCTCTGTGTAATGAGAATGGACATGTAACAGTTAGTGGAATACATTAAATTAGGCTTGCTTCACGAATTTATGTAAATGAGACAATAAGCATATTAAGCTTATGAATATTTATTGTTTATTATTACTATTTATTACAGACTGTTGACATTTTGAAAAGCGGCAAACATGCAAGCACCTCCCAACTTCCAGCCACAGAATGTGAACCAGGGTCGTAAACTACCGCCAGCAGTTCGGTCCCGGTACAGAAAGTTTGACATCTACAGGGATGTTACACAATTCTCATTTGTTGATAACCATGCTATTGTGGTAAGTGATTAATTTTGGTGATTTATTGACCAAATCTGTCCAATAATGCAGAACCACTCACAGCTATGTCAACTGGATTCTAGATTTAAAGGTTTGAGGTTTGAAAAATAGGTTGGGCTCATATTTCACTGTCACAAACTGATGGAATGTGTTTTCTTACATACAACTTGTGATTTCTATCCCTTGTTTGCAGATTCACAAGTATGCTGAAAAAATGATCAGTTGTCCTTGAAATGTGGAGGAATAGGTTTTTTGCCTTAGAGCTCTTGTTTGAATCATTGACCTTCATGCTTAATGTGAAATTCTGCTGATAAACATTATGAAGCCAATGACAAACACTTGTAAGCACGAACAAAACAAACAAAAAGTTTAGGTATGCAGAAAAGCTTTTTTTGCGAATTCAGCATAAAATGTTTCTTACAGCCATTGGATTGTACATCGTCTTGGCTTTACTTTCATTCCCTATCTCTCTTATCTGTTTACTTGTCTAGAACATTTGGCACTTACCATCCATCCTTGATGTACTTACTGCTGAAGACTAAACATTTTTCTGTATGTATTTTGAATAGAATTCTTTGGCAAAGTGCTATGTACATGTAAATGCTGAGACTGGATATTTGACCTTTAAACTCAAGATTTCACTAATGAAGTAAACATGAATTCTCTTGTCCAAATCTTTTATTTCGTTTTAGCAAATTGATTGTGGATGCCTGTTGAAAGCCAGTGTTTACTATTGAGCTGAAAAGTATTTCTTTCTTATTTCAAAATTGAATATCTTTTAAGTTTGTTGAACTAAATGAGTTTTTTATGGGAAATATTTGTTGAAATCTAGGAATGTACAATCAAACCTGTATCAACTGGCCCGCAATACAGTCTGTATTTACCATTGTCTTTTTATGCATCCTGTCTTGATGTAACATAATAAGGGGAACAACTGAGGCAGGTTGACAGCACAATAGTTGTCTGCTCTCTATGTTTGACTGTTTTTATTAAATCTTCACCAAATGTGGTCAAAGAGTTCACTGGCATAATTATTTTCTCGGCCAAAATATGTAACCAGCAAAATTGTTAGGCACTCTTGAAATTATGCCTCCTGATGCAGCAAAAGATGATAAAGAAATAGCTGGACAACTTCCTCACCTGTGAAATGGTCCTGAATGAGATTTGAACTTACAGCAGTTAGGTACTAGTGATTACAAGTAAGAGACCCTAACTACTCAGCCATGAAACCCCATTCCGCCCTCTAAACTGAACAGTTCCCATGTAAACTTAAGGAGATAATATTAGGAAAAAGTCATACTTTTAGGCTCTTGATAAAAATTAGGGTAGGTCACAAAACTTTTCAAATTTTTGTCTGAACATAACTTTTGTATTCTTGTGGTATGATGTTTTCATCCTTTGGATTTGGCTGTTAGATTCCTTAGCATCAGCACCGAAAAAGATTCCTTAGCGTCAGCACCGAAAAAGATTCCTTAGCGTCAGCACCGAAAAAGATTCCTAAGCATCAGCACCGAAAAAGATTCCTTAGCGTCAGCACCGAAAAAGATTCCTAAGCATCAGCACCGAAAAAAGATTCCTTAGCGTCAGCACCAAAAAAGATTCCTTAGCGTCAGCACCGAAAAAGATTCCTAAGCATCAGCACCGAAAAAAGATTCCTTAGCATCAGCACCGAAAAAAGATTCCTTAGCGTCAGCACCGAAAAAAGATTCCTTAGCGTCAGCACCAAAAAAGATTCCTAAGCATCAGCACCGAAAAAAGATTCCTTAGTGAAAAATGGGGTTGGAAACATAACCAGAAACACAACTAACTGGTATTTGTTTTTTGGCCTAATCTTGACAGATATATTCGTGACAGTTTGGCACTTTTGTTTAAGTTTATTTGGTCCGTGACATTGATAAATGTATGTTAAATGATGGCTGATGTTTACATGGTTGTATTGAAAGGTGGCCATTCACTCAGGTTTGATTGGTATTTACCACTCAATGTTGGTCCCGTAAAACTGGGTTTTATCAAAATGCTCTGAACTGATTAAAATACTGTTAAAGATCATGTTTCTGTATAAAATCACAGAATAAGATCGAATTAAGGATTGTATCCATGCACGCCTTTACAATGAATTAGTTAGCAATACAGTGAATTAGTTTGTGATGTCTTGCATGGATTTTTTTTCACAGTTTGGTAAAGATATTGATACAGAATGAATTGGGAAAAATTGTTGTGTTGTTATAGCTTTCAGAAGTAGGGAATTCTTTTACATTATTGCACATGACAGTTTTGTATACTCCATTATCACTTTAATTTAACAAATATGGGATAAAGAAATGAAAATCAGTCATTTAGCTGTGTATAAATAACAATTTCTCTGTTTATAAATGGTCACAAAATATATTAAAGAAATTATTTAAACTGTTAATGAAGAATTATTCTTGAGTTATATGAGTATCATCAAATGCAGTATTTGAACACTTGAGTTGAATGAATGAATTGAGTTGAAATTGTTAAGGAATTTTTGTTTGAAGTCAGAAAAAATTGTCAATATTTTGATTGGGAATGGCCAAAAGGACCCTTTCGCTGGTACTTATATCATCAGATAAATGATCTCTGTTTTGATTTATACCTCAGATAGGATGCTGTATTGTATTGAAGTACATGTAAGTCTTTTGTCAGTGTTTGTCTGGAAATCTATAGACATTATTAGTGTTGACATATTATCATAACAGAGAGGATGATTACAATCAGTTTTCTACAGCAGACAATTTTGATGCATCAATGATAAGCAATCAGATATGTTTGGAACTTGGTGTAATGTCTGGTAGAAAGGAAATATACCCTAGCACTCCATAAATAAGGCCTGGAAAAAATTGCCATGTTTACAGTTAACAATCTTGTTTTTTGTGCCTACCCTGAAGCTTCAAACTGCAAGATCAAAAGTAAGGAAATATTTGGGGATGAATCATATCTAGTATTCTTGTTAAAGTTATGTAAAGACAAAAATTCAGACAAGAAGGGGATCCATTGTCATGTATGATTTGCCATGATGTTTTGCCATCATTCTTCAGTTGTTGGGTTTTGGTATAAAAAAGAATCATTCACTTAAGGCCAGCGATTTCTACCTATTCACTTATTTGGCTGGCTCATATTTTCAAGTATTAGTTACTTAATTACCTTGTGTTACATCATATATATGTTGTTTTTTATGATCTAGAAATGACTAGAGGCTGCGGCCATGGTCCGGCAGGTAATACCCATCTATGAAAATTTGCCAAAAGTGTCAATTTTCCTCCATATATGGAGAAGTTGCTGGCTCCTTGTGGAAGGGTAAGTTAGTACTGGTTAGTATAAAGTCCAGGAAAACTGATTAGGTGAACCGGTTGCCATATATAATAAACTGAAAAATTGTTGAAAAACAGCAAATAAACCCCAGTGACAATAAGTCACATAAAAACAATAAAGAAGTGACTATGTGACCAGTGCGGAACAGGCATAATAAAAATCCTAGGGTCACATGGAAAAGTTGGGTTATGTCGGGTAACCATAAACAAACAATTTTTTTGTGTCTTAGATATTTGATGTTTTAATGGTAAAATTTATGTGGCAACAAATCCTTAATAAGTTAAAGAAATTTATTACACCCGATAGCAACTTATAATATTTATCATGCATAGTTTCAGTAATTACCATATAATTCATTCTGAGCTCTTATCAGAATATTAGGTAAATCACAAATAATTTATCTCATGAAAATCATAGTGAAACATTTTCAAGGTAATTTACAGGTGTGCATTCCTCTTTAATTACATCCATTAATGCATTAAACAGTTTAACTAATGGCGAATCATCTGTAGTGTGTTTTCTTGTTAGCCTAAGCATGTTTTCTACAATTTCTGGGGAAATGAAATCTAGAGTGCGATAATTACCCGGTATACCCTATTGGCAGCTACTATCACCTTATGCTTAATCTCTTATCATTTATTTATTCTTCTTGATGAATTCATGGCTAAAAGATTTATAATAAAAAAGTGAATCTGACAGTTCAAGAGTTCATATCCAATTCGTGGTAACTGTCCGTAAATAAATACATATTTACGGTTATATTGTACTGAGTCATCATGATGTTTAGGGTTAAATAACATTTCTGATGTCTTGGAGCCACTGGCATTACGTTGGCATGGAATAACCGTCTCTACCTCTATGATTTATTGTCTCCAGGAATTGATTTAATCCTGATAAAATTGTATTGTTTACATTACGATAACTTCTTGCTGCCGTTTCCATGGTTATCCCTGATGATATTTTCAATAGCTTGCACTATGAGCTTAACTGGACTTTTGATTATTAAGTCATGGGTTTGAAACCCTTGTGTACATTTTTACTCTTAGGAAGCCTCCTGTTTTGTGAGCTTAATTGGTCAAATACACAAATACAGTATGGTTGATCTCAAGGTTATGGATTTTAAACCACTTTGTTGTATTATGTGGTATATATTGTATGTATAGTAAAATACTAGACGATGTGTCAAGTACCTGTGTGGGAGGTCTGATAAGGGTTACTTCTGATCACTGTTCTGTACTTACAGCCAGGGCCTTTTCCAGCTATTTTAGGAAAAAAGCCCCCGACTTATATTGGAAAAAAATATGTGGCATGCTGCAACATTTTGGGAAATATGAGAAATGTGTTCTCCGAATAATACTTGCTATTGTGTGACCTTTTACATGAAATCCGGTGATATTAGAATATAGCGTACAGCATTAAAATCTGAGTGCGCCGTAACAAATATCAAGGTCACTGCTACTGTACGGCTTTATAAGAAATCTGTGGGTATCATCAGTCAGATTTTTGTTTGATTCATTAACCAATTTTTTCCAGCTGTTTGAGATTTTTTTTGAAATTTGGAAAAAAAGCTATTTTTGATTGGGAACTGGACCTATATTTGACCTTTGGTGATAGGGCAAAAATGCTCTGACTAAGATACTGTCTTCTAAGAGTTATCTAACTGAAGTATTTTATATGTTGCAGGTATCCCAGACAGATCATACTACCTTTAAAGATTTGATATGGCATCTTGTTTACAGCCCAAAGTTCTCTTCGGATCTGGAAAAAGCCAGGTATGTGATATATTGAATCATTGTAACTTCAGTCAAGCAACATTGAGATCTGAGACTGAGGTGTGGAGATTAGTCTCACTTTCGAAGCATCTGATTAGTCATTTCTTCTTTCTATCATCAAATTGACCAATAAGTAAGCATGCATGCATTTTGTGTAGGGGTGGCGATTCCCAGGAAAATTGATATTGTGATGTATTGCAATATTTACTATGATATTGCAATCCATTGCATTATACAGTGCAACCTCTCCAAAGCAACACCCATAGGGAGAAGCAAAATTATGTCATTGTTGAGAGGTTGTTGCTGTAGGGAGGTTAAATCAATATTTGAATCATACTGTGGGAAAAAATCATGCTGTCATTGAAGGGAGGTTGCTGCTCAAGAGAGGGCCGCTCTAGAGAGGTTGCACTGTACTGTAAAGCTTTGTTATTTTTGTAGAAAGAATAGAAAGTCTTTCATTTAAATTTATCCTATCTATAGATATTTTATATGTGTTCTATATCATCACAACAGAAAAATATTGACAATGATTTGTTGACATCTTAGTTGAACTAGTGTTTCCTGCAGAATGTAACTGAGGCACGGTGTTTTGTGCACCAAAGGGGCACTTTCAGAGTGCAGTTCTGTGCAAGATTTTTCAACAAGGGCAACAACTATTAACTGTTTTAAATGTGTCGTGAAATAAATTTTTTAGGGTAACTATCAAAGAAATAAAGATAATAGGGCAATACTGTTTTCATAATATTAACAATTTAGGTTGCACTGCCATTCTAAAAATGCCTGCAGGAAACACTAGTTGAACTTAATACATATCTTCCTAATACTGGTGTTTGAAAATCATTTCACCATTACGAATTGTCTTTGAAAAATACCACAATAATCAATATTTCTAATCCCTAACATTGGGGTTGAGGCCATCTAAAAAAATGTTGGTTTGCAGTTATATGACCCTAACATTAAAAAATAATTGGTATAGGAATTTTTTAATGAGTCAGTCTTGTAACTTAAACAAACTAACAATTTTTCAAGGAAGGCCTGATCGGAGAATTCTATAATTACAGCATTCAAATAATAATCTCAAAATATAGTGTCACACTCAAGCTGTGATGAAGCATCTATCCTATCATCAAATGTTGTTTACTGTCATTGTAAATGTATATAAATCAGATATATCAAGTTTCTTTCAAAGAATATTTTACGGCTTGCTGAATAAATGTCTACTGTTATGTTTTTGGATGATTATATGACTGCACATTGTATCATATGATTTGATTTAAAACTTGTCAAACTTAAGTCATGCATGATCAAAATAAAGCGTGTTTTTCTGTTTACGCTCAATTTAGAAATATGAGCTATTATTTAGAAAAACAATTCCATAGAAGGGCAAAAAGTTCCATGCATAAATATAATAATTAAATATAATATTAGCTAGGATTTTTTTCCGTACATGATAGATACTGGTAAATAGACCTATATGTCCAATCCAAAGTAGTATTGAGCTTTTTTCTTTAATGTCAGGAAAAAGTTAGAGAAACAATTAGGACATTTTTTTACTGAAATGTTTGAATATGCACTTGAACATGCCCATGTCTGTAATACATTATTCTGAGCCTTATAAATTAGGAATCTGATCTTTATACACTGATAAATTACTGATTTTTATTCTTTTGGCACCTGTTTAAAATTTGTGTAATGAGGGATCATACAAACCTGTATATTAGTGTAAAAAATCCCAGTATTGGTGCAAAACGATACCATTTTCCCAAATTTGGTTGGTATCGGCACCATTACTAAACTGTTGAAAAAATCTGTGCTTGATCATATCGTCTGCTGAATAATGATTGTATCAATATTGATGCTCTCATAGTCTGCAAGTCTGAAGTGGGCTATATAAAAATTGTAAAAATTTTGAATAATAAATTTTGCATCAGTCAATTATTTTGTTGTTTCTAGACTTGTTTTTGTATATGATATTTTACAGTCAAACATGGATTGACGGTCATTATAAAATAAAGGTAACTTATAAATGATAACCTCTCTCTGGCACACATTGGATGAAGAAATTAACAAGCTTTATAACTGCCAAACAAATTGCTCCCTATTGCTTTTTAGCACAATCCTAGAAAGAGGGCAATCCTCTTAGTCTTGGCCCCTTTCATTAACTTTCTGTCGCTCCTTCTGAAAATCTGATGGAAACCCCTTGAATTTGGATACATCAGGGCTTGAGCAATTATTTTCAGGCTACATGACCAGCAAAATGACCTGCTTAGAATTTTATCGAGTTCTACTGCAATTTTATCTTATCTTCAGTCAATTTCAAGATTTCTATTTGTAATTATGAGCAGACAAGTAGATATGTCAAGCTTTGTATATTTATTGTTACCTAGCTTCCTATGTTAAGTGGTCTGAAAAAGCACGTTGTGCTTTAATTTTTATTGCTGATTTTCTGAAAAAGAACTTTCTGATGTTTTTGTCTGTTTAATTTTGTTTGAGGCAATTAGCTTTTGTGGTCTTCTTTGACTAAAAAAAGATGAATGGCCGTCTAGTGTATACAAAGTATCTGTTTATTCTGCCCATAACTTTTATTGTAAATAAATAAAACAGCATGGCAAACTTGGATGAAATTTCATTTTTTTCATTTTTAGCTCACCTGAGCACATACTTCCATAATTATTATCTTTTTAAACATTATATGCATGTGCTGATAGTGAAAAAGCTGGAAAAAAAGAACAAGATTAAAATTTTTGTCAAACTCATCAAAAATATTTCGTGTCTGGAAACATTATATGCATGTGCTGATAGTGAAAAAGCTGGAAAAAAAGAACAAGATTAAA
This sequence comes from Lutraria rhynchaena, assembly GCA_008271625.1. NCBI lineage: Eukaryota > Metazoa > Mollusca > Bivalvia > Venerida > Mactridae > Lutraria > Lutraria rhynchaena. The sequence goes on from VIBL01000075.1 coordinate 1,884,093, forward strand.
ATTTTTGTCAAACTCATCAAAAATATTTCGTGTCTGGAGACTCATGAATGAATCTGTCACATAAATGCAAATCAGCTATGTTTTTATACCTCCCATTGTTCGTATTGTTTTATGATTTCAAGGTGAGGAGATACGAAAATTTTGTTCAGTTGTATGTTATGTAGGATAGTTTTATGTTTCCGTTATACTTGAGTCATTGACATGCATTGTAAAGACTTGCTTCAAGATGTGTTTTTGTTACACATTGAACATTGTGGCTAAGAAAGTACATACCACCACAAGAATGTGTTAATGTATAATACATGGTACATATTTACATACTGTTAACATTTTATCAATTAAACTATTCATGACTGATGTGTCACAGGTGGTGGGGTGATGTTTTTACATAGTGTCTGATGATATTTTACCTTGCATTATGATAATGTGTAATTATTTTTATAATAATAGTATAAAAGAAAAAATAAAATGCAGGGTAAAATTATTTTAGTACCATTCATTTGATGAGAACTGGTTCTTAATTAACTCACAATATTTTATTTTTACAATTTTGTATTTTATCTAGTTTCTCAGCTGTTTTGTGACCTGATAACTGACCATGCTGAAACTTTGATATTAGACCACCTTTTGGGATGCAATTAAATTGATTATAATTATAAGGTGGTCTCATTATATAATTGAAATATAGAGAAAATAATAAAAAAAACAGTTCAAGAAGTGTTTGTGAACAAGTGTTTCAATGAGGTGGACACAAAGTGGGGTCCTATTGTACCTTAAATCAAACTCACTACTTTTCTCATCATTGATTTGAATATAATGTATTAAATTGAATGATTGTATTTGTGTATTCATGTTTAGGTATTTCTCAGGTTTCATAAATTTCTAATGGAATTTCAAAGTGGAAATAAAATCTCTATTTTAAGCTTTGGAAATTGGATTCAGCTGTAAAAATATTACCTACTTGCGTAATTTCAATTTTAAACTGCATGTAATCAAATCTGAAACTTTCAGTATTTTCTGTTAAGGATAAAACAACTGTTTCTGGTTTCCATTTACTTGACCAACGGAATATTTTCTGATGACCTTTGCCTTCCTTTTCAATCTCAGACAAATTTTTTGCTAATAATTTCTTTTTTGTACGAGTTTTTTTTTTCTGATTTTAAAATTTATCTGAAAAAGAAAATTCTGCCGACCTACCTACCTTGTTTTATGGGGATGCTAGTGGAAACCAGGTATTTATTTTTTGGCCTTAGTGTATGAAAATTTATTGTTGTTTGTCACGCATTTAAAAGCATTGAGACAGTTTTAAAGGTATTTAAAGATTTATGCAGATTTAGCTTAAATATACCCTGAAAATTCTTGTTTTATAATCATTGAATATTTCAGATCTCTAAAATTCCTCTGTAGCAAGCATCATTGGATTTCACATGTAGAGAATAAGCAGGTTTAATATCTAGCCTAAAATAACTTCAATGTAATACTGTGGTCTGGAATTTATTATAGAGTCTCAATCCCCATTTAAAGTTAATTGTTTGAAAGTGATTCTGATAAATTATCAAATTGAATGTAGTTCTATTACAATCTAAATTAATGTTCATCAATTATTGTTAAGCAAGATTTTACAACTTATACTGTGAAACCTCAATTAATGACCACTTCAATATTAAGACTCCATAATACTAATATTTGTTTGTTCCTTTTTATGTGACTTATTGTCTCTGGGGTTTAACGCCATTTTTCAACAATTTTTCAGTTATATATGGCAACTAGGTCACCTAACCAGTTTTCCTGGCATGTACTAACTTACCCTTCCATGAGGAGCCGGCAACTTCTCCACATAATTATGGTGGAAAATTGACATTTTTATCAAAATTTCATAAGAGGTTATACGACCCACTGGACCGGGATTTGAACCCGGATCTCCAGGCTGCAAGTCCAGCACTCTAACCACTGGACCACAGCCCCCATTATAACTACTTCTTATTTTTTAAACCAGTTTTCATCATTAACTCTATATTTCAACTTCAAGGCCAGAAAATATAGTTGTGTTTATGGTGACCAACCAACCCTATTTTTTGGTGCCAGCCTTAAAGTTTTTATCCCCAAAATCCATAAATTCAAATTACATAAATATTTGGGAATAATAGTACCTCCAACTTTGAAAAATATGGTTTGAAAAAAATTTAGATAATTTTGTAACCTACATTCTCTCAGTGGCATAAAAATGCTTTCACGTAGCTGGTAAGCTACTTAACATAGAAGAGGAGTCCGGGGGTTCAATGCAGCATTATGTTGCCATTGTTTCTGAAAAAGTAGCCGACAAAAATGCTCTTAATAGCTGGTCGATTTTTCTGGCGTCTGGCTAATTTCTGCACCCCTGTTCTCTATATATTATTTTGGTTCAGTAATTGTAAACATGACTATGTCTTTTTCTAGCCTATAGTGTGACTTAAATAAAACATTGGGATCAATTTTTGTCATCAATAGAGGTTTATTAAACATGTTCCTTCCCTAGGTAGTGGTTAAAAATTCATTTGTCCAAAATTGAATTTAATCATATTTTGTATTCATTTTAATTGCAAGTTTTCAAATGGGTGGGTAAATTGTAACAGCTAGCTGTGTTCTATTGTAGAATAATGTGTTGGTAGATTTTCTGTAACATTTTTTGGACTGCAGACTATTAGCATTCATAATAGACTATCAATAATATTCAGTGAATATGAGTATGCAATCATAGAATACTGATTTTCAGCCTTTAAAATGTTATGGAGTGTATTCAGAATGTTTAATAAGATGTTAATTACCCAAGGGTGAAACTTCTATCATGTTTGTAATTTTATCAATTCCCAAGTAATGTAGTGTATATCTGTTCTTTGTGTGGAAAATTAAGATGTGAAAATATTTCCGATACCTGGGGTTCATATTATTCAAAACTCTTTCTATGATTTACTAGTGAGTATAAGATTTAGATGGATCGTATTAAGACGCCATGTTGTATTTATTGAATCAGCACAGTAGGTTTTTGTAATCCTTATGATATGAATGCTGTCAACTCAAGGTCAAGGTCATTTAGCTTCAGGTAAAGAGATAAGGTCAAGATCATTTAGCATCAGGTAAAGATATCACTGGGTGCGCAGATATTCGTTGCTAAATATAAAGACTGACTCCCTAATTTATAGAAGTTTTTACAAGGAAAAATTTATGTTACCCTTGGCAGTTTTTAAACTGAAAATTTATCTTATGTCTTTTTGTTCATATGTAAAAAATGTTTTACCCTATTTATTGTTTTGGGGATCTTATGTCAGCTATTATAGCAGTGATTTTTTCCCTTCTTTGTTTAGGTCCGGTAAATGGCCGGCCCTTCCCAATTGACAATAATGAAGTTTTTTCCAATTCCAACCTAAACTTACCCAATTGTGGCATCACACTGCACATTTTTTCCCAATCGGACCAGGCTGAGACACTTTCCCAAAATTGGAAAAAAATCACTGTATAGGCAAATGTCTGAAATGAATTCCAGTAGCAAAATTTTTAAGTTTAAGCTGTTATCATAGCTCGGAGATGTCCATGAAACAAGCCCCGGCTTCTCAATTGGATGTTTTCAGTGGCCTTAATAATTGGATTCATGAAGTTTAGGATAAATATGTACCTGTAATGGCCATCGTCAACCGTATCAGATAAACATGTAGCCGGGTACTTCAAAAATTAATTCAGACAAGAATTAAATTTCAAATAGTTTGCATCTGTTGTATAATGTTATTTTTGTCTTTTTTGCTCAACACACTTCAACAACTTCCTTTGTCACATCAATGCAACATTGTATGTTCTCCAGATGTGGCTTGTGCTACACTCAAGTTATGTTGAAATGTTGAGATGAATAAGTGTCATAATTTTCAGATTGAACATTGCTAGATGTTCCAGACCAGCTACTGGTCAGTAAAGCATGACTCCTGATGACATATCAATCCATAAGTAGTGCTCATTCCAGTGAAGTGTGAAGATCTTTCACTGGGATTAATGCTGTTTTTGATATTTTTTTTTTCAGTTTTATGTGGTGGCTGGTTCACCTTACCAGTTTTCCTAGACTGTATTCTAGCCAGTAAAACTTACCTGTCCACAAGGAGATGGCAAAGTCTCCACACAAATTTGCATTTTTGTCAAATTTTCATATAATTTTCATATGACATGCTGCGACTGGGATTTGAATCTGATCACTGGGTAACAAGTCCAGCTCACTAACCACTTGACCATGGTCAGGGCTTGAAGTGTGAAGTAGCCACTGATATAACTTGAAAAACAGCGTTAAACCCCATTGACAATATGTCACGTAAAAACAAAACAAACAATCAGAAAATCTGGGGGTGTGTGTTAAAGATTGGGTTGGGCCCATTCTCCTCAAATGCTTGTTAAACAAATGTTGATACATTCCAATTGCTAGCAAAATTACTGGTACTCATATTTGCCCAATTATAGTGTATTTTTAGAACAAAGTTTGGTCATATTATGCACCATGACAACAAATTTTTGATCACAGACCAATCACAAACTCTGTTTAATACTTTCGCCTGATGCTACCAACTTTCAAGTTGAGCACATTTAAAATACAAGTCAACTCCCATCAGAGAAAGAAGCTTAAATATCTGGATACAGTCTATCCTGTTAGCAAAGACCACCTTAGGGTGATAAATGTGCTCATTATATGCATTTGGCCTTTATTCATAGATTCATTGGTCTGTTAAATAAAAAAAAACTATGTCTAAGAGTGACTTTGGTCTCAGGATGAACTCTCTTCACTGATGACACCTAACTCAAGTTTGTCTGTATTAAATTATCAATAGTTAATATTTCTCTGTAATCTGTGATCTTCACAGAGATGTCCTCAAACCATGAATTGGAAACATTACAAACTTATAAGTACCTGCAATAGAGAACTTAAGGACTCAAAAACTATAATAAGACCTTGCAGTCTATGGTAGATTTTGATTTTTTTTTAAAAAAAGTGGGAGATTTAGGATGTTGATTTGTGTCTGTAATAATAGCTCTTTCAATATTTGACTTCAGGGCTGTTTAGTAAACAGATACTACCTGTGTAGTATTACTTGAAAATTTATAATGTATTAAGTGTGTCAGGTGTTAAAGTGTAGTAAATCTCATTGATAAAATGTTTGGTGTTTGTCTATGAATATTAAAATATTAAGTACTTGTTCATGTACAATGCATACCTGTATTGATTAAGCTACCATTGAACTGAAATAATTTTTCTAAGTCTTTTATTTCATATATATACTGAAAAATCTCTTCAGCATATTTCACAATTTGTTCACCTGGCTGGCCCTTGATCTAATGTGTTAAACTTAACCTTTTCTCTCTTCCTTGTACTTTAATGTATTTTTAACCCTGAAGCATACAAACACATGAGTAACCTCCCTTTTTGTGGTTGGAGTGATAAGCATGCAAGAGTTCTTTCCCTTTGATTTATTCCTGGTTTGCTAATTACAGAGAATGTTTTTAGTCTCCAATATTGATTGAAGACATGCTATTAAATTCTATAAAAGCATGAACTATTGACTTTATCTTAACTCAGCAATTTTTGAAAATTATATTTTCATATGAAGACAAATAATAAAGATATGATATTTTCTAGAATTGTTGTGTCAAATGGACTAACATGTAATGAATTTGCTGCCGGAAACAGTTTGTTATAAAAATAACAGTGTTTTACAGAAACTGTACAAACAAATTCTTTAAAGCTCGAGCCCAAACTAAAAGTGTGCTACTGAATATAAACAATTTACCCCTAGCCCTAATACACGGTTTTATGAAAGCCTGAATAGAAATTTACTAGCCCTGTGCTTTGGGTTTGTTGTTTAATGCAGACTATGTAGACTTGTCATTATGACTTGAAATATGATGATACTTTGTATTATTTATGTCATGTAGTTGTTTGATAATTATATTCCTAATAAATATACAACAATAAGTATATATTGTATGTTGTTTTTATGTCTCTAAAAGCTGTTCCTGGATGGAGATGTTCCAAAATGTGTAAGAAATGAAAACAATCAATTACGATTGTCTGTTACTTTTCAGAGCCATATTTCGATGGATGACATCCAAGAATATGTACAATATTGATTTCCAAAATGTGCAGAAAGGCTCACCTGAAGAAGTCTTGACATCATTCAAAAATAAGAAAGGAACTTACGCAAGAATCTTTGAGACCCTCTGTGGGTAAGTGGGGTTTAGATAAGGGTCAAGATAGGCAGATAAGGTGATTTTTACCAACCTGTAGTATAAGGTACAAATTAATATTAATTATTTATAAAATTACATATTAATGCATTCATATTTGGACCATTTCTTGAAATCTATGCACAAATTGTATTGTAAAGATCTTTAGAATATTTGCATTCCAGTAGGAATCTCACACAGAATGTTAATATTCTGTCCTCACCTACTCTTTCAATTACATGTATTTATATTGCAAATGTATATTTATAAACATAACTTTGTTTGCTTTTGAAATTGCCACCGAAAACTTCCAAAATTTTTCTATTTGTGCAGATCTACTTTTCTGTAAGAAATCACCCTATCTTCTTCAAACCTCAAAATGTTTTGAATATGTTTTACATTCTTCAATGGTTGTATATAATACAGAAGGCTGTATAGGATTATGTTGTTTTATTTACATAATTAAAACAGGCTCTAGGATAATTAATTGTTGTGTCTTTGATAATGAAAGATTAAAATGAAGCCAATGCAAGATTTAACACTGAAAATGATTAAATGCACATTGACTTATCAAGCCTACCACAAAATAAGATTCTGGGAATATAGCGTAATCTACTGAATTCCAGGAAATGTGCGGATGGCGTACATTTATTTCTGACTTACCGTATTTTGTCAGTGTATGTCTCTTTCTTTCTGCATTAAGTCTTACATTATGAGAAAACACTCAGTGCTTTAGGCTTTGCTGATGACAAATATTCAGACTTACATAATTTTGCTGGATATCAGCATCTCATATTTATATATAACTCTCAGTCCAGTGAATAAAATGCGGCGAGCTCCATGGTTTAGTAGTCTCTCTGACAATCGATCTCTAGCCCCACACTGCTGTGAGTTAGAATCCCACCATGGACTTGACAAGTTTAATATATTAGGAAGCTGTCCAGCTAGCTTATGGAAGGTCGCTGGTTCTACCAAGGGGTACGCCTAGGTTCTTCCCCCATCACTAAAGCTGGAAAAGTTGCTAGATAACCCTGGCTGTTGGTGTGACATTAAATCCCAGTGAATAAAATGTCTTTAGGTTGTTATGCATAGACTGCATTTAAATTGGTTTGACTTTCACCTATCCAACTTCATACATATCGTAATACTAGGGGCTATGGTAAATAATACAGTCCATTGAACTGGTCAGGGTTTCAAAAATTATAATCTGACCCAAAGTATGTACAAATATATATTCTCTGTTTAAATGTTTTCTCTGTATTACTTACAGGGCCTTTTTTCTAAAATTGGGTTGGGGCCTTAGCCTTTCATTTTGGGAAATTAAAGCGCAATTTTCAGTCAAATTGGGAAAAGGTAGACAGACTTTCAAGATGCACCAATAAACAATGACTGACCCAGTACTTATCCAACTTGGAAAAAAAAGATTTTTTTTTAAAATTGGGAAGCCACTGAATATTGGCCTCTATTATAGAAGGAAAAAAGGCCCTGACATATAGTAATCACAGTATGGTCTATTTACACAGATTTGCTGGCCTGTATTGTACAGTTTTAACAGGATTTGCCAAAGGTCTGGACTATCGACCAGGAGATAAGTTTAAGGGGACAGAGTACAACCATAGCTGGAATGCTGTATACATTGATGAAAACTGGTACCTTGTTGATTCACACTGGGCGACAAGATATCTTATCTCTGAGAAGAACATGCCTGAAAACTTGGTAGGTTGTTGTGTATTGTTCATAGAGGCTTCAAATTTGGCCAATTTAATTAAGAAACAATAAAGGTTTTACCAATAAATGAAATATGGACTGGAGTTCAGCTGCAAAATGAATTGAACCACAAGTGCCATACCATTGTAATTGTTATGATATAATCCATTGGGCAAAATTGAACAGCTAGTCATGTTTTATAATTGAATAATGTATTAGCAAACCAAACAACTGTACATGATAAAGATAGAACTTGAGTATTTACTGATAGATTATGCTGGCTCAACATTTGATGATTCAGCACACACATATTGTATAGAATTTTCATGCAAGATCATCGTTAATGTTAAGTAGTATTTCCATACTCTTAACAGTGAATTTGAAACAGTATACAGTGGAACAGGGTGATAATGTATTCCTGGTGATCAGAGTATTTACTTCATTTTATCAATATTTTGTTATATCCGTATTTCACTGTATCTATAACAATGAAATTAAGGAGATCATGTTTGGGAAAGAAGATATACTTCACTGTATCCATTTTTTCACTATATGAGAGTTCGCTGTAACTGTGTTGTATTGTATTGCTAAATACTGTCCTTTGGCTTAGATGTGTTAACAAATTAATTATAGACATACCGTTAGTCATCATTTAGGAGTCGTATTCATGTAAAAATGGCATTAATGCATTACGTAAGTGTATATTTTGTGCTGGCATTGATGATCGAAATCCAGTAATAGAGCCATCTTTTCTATTCAGTGATTAAAATTGCATAATAATATTCTCACAGAAAGGCCTGACAATATCATTAGTCATATGTCTAGAATGACTGCTGACATATAGCTTGTGTAACGTGATTCACATATGGAAATTTGCTTGTTTGCATCATTTTGCTAAACAAAAATACGATAACTTTCAATGTCAGTTAATGTGTTCAGCTGGCAGTCAATACTGTTATAGCAATTAGGAAGTCTAGCTCAGACCTTCAGTTGTCAGTATGTCTGAATATTGTGTAACATAAAGTTGTTAACTTACAGTAGTCTAGTTTGCATTATTCATCACATCAGTTTGGCATAGGAACCCTATTATTGCATTATTTTGTGATGTACATTTAACAAGTTGCAGTGTTTTATTATCAGTACGTTATGGCATATTTTGGTTGTTTTTCTGTGTCGGATTCTCTGGTTTCATCCTTATTAAAAGCTATTTATTTAATGATGATAAAATGTAAGGAAGATTGAGGGTATCTAGGTGCATGCTATCACATGGAGATTTTTTTAACTGGAAACCAGTGCTAAATCATTTGTCATAGTAATCCAAATGTATAGTGTGTTTCAACTTAACTGAAATAAATTTTACTTTACCCTGGTTTCCCATCAGTGATTTATTTTGAAGATAGCATTTGTGTAACTATGTGTAATACTTTGTTCATTTTTAGGTTTATGAATATGATGACTTCTACTTTATGACTGACCCTGAACAATTAATCTACAGTCACTGGGCCCAGAAAGCTGAATGGCAACTTTTGAGTCATCCCCTTACACTGCAAGAGTTTGAAGAACTGCCCCTTGTAAAATCTTATTTCTTCAAATGTGGAATGTTCTTTATTTCACATCAAAAAGGAGTGGTCCAAACTCGTAATGGTAATATCTCCATTAATGTTGGTTTCGTTAAACCTACCAATTTTACCTACAAGATCGTCCTGGCTGAAAATGGTGATGAAATGTTTCAAGGCCATAAACTGAAGAGCTTCGGTCTCCAAGAAACACGTCATAATCAAGCGTCATTCACGTTGAGGTCTCCTAAAAATGGATCATTCTACTTGACCATATTTGCCCAACTTCTGACCGGAGACATTGGTGTAAAGAACGTATTTACAGCTGCCGCTGAATACAAGGTCAATGCCGACATGAGAGCAAGTGATGCCGTGCCATTACCGAACTGTTCAGACAGCAACTGGGGTCCTGGCGTTCCCCTCGATCAGCTGGGTTTGATTCCATCCCAGAAAGATGCTGTCATTCCAACTCAAGAAGGGAAAGTAACATTAGAATTTAAGAAGACCAGACCAACTTTCATCCTTTGTAAACTACGTCGACCTGGAATGAAGGTATTCCTGTGTACATTCTTTTACTTTAATATGATTCAGAAGTCATATAAATTACTGTTTATTTTATGATTGGCTGTGTTGTGGTTATGTTTCTTTAACTTGCATCTGTGTTTAAATTAATGGCTATTTACGTAGAGCTTAAGAAATGTTCAAAGGACAAAGAGTCCAATAAAGATCATTTGTTTCATAGCGGTTGTTATGTTTTTGATAGTTAAAGGCGATACTTTTTGCATGATTTATGTATTTTTTCATTATGCATTGTTTATGTGTTTCCAGGAGGAAGATTTGGAGCGTTGCATTGCTGAGGCTGACCAAGGAGAAAGGGTGGTTGTCACGGTAACACTTCCCATGCGTGGAGAATATGGTTTGGAAATTTACGGCAACGATCCAGCCAAGGATGGTGACACTTACACGCATGTGTGTCAATACTTCGTTCACTACGCTTCCCCAGATGAACAGGGGAAGGCGTTCTACCAAGAGACACCAAATAGACAGTTATATTCTCCTGATGGCCAAGTCACAATGAACAAGGGATATAATCCTGATACCCAACAGGTTAGTAGTCTTATAGTTATTTCCCTTTGATTGAAAAGTTTCAGCATGGCATAGTTACACCAATCAGTAGTGTTTTAACTGTCCTCATATAAAAATGGGTACAGTCAAACCTTGATTAGTGGACTTTTGAATGGCAATCACTGTTTCGCACATATTTATTATTATATTTTAGTGTTCTTTTTTACTGTCTGTTCATCTGTTGTTTGTTTTTAGGCTTGGCTGTTTAAAATGTTTCACAAAAGTGAGCTAATTATATGATTTTTGTTACAGTTCTCATGTTCCTATCCATGGTTATGTTTTAAATAAGTTCATATCATAGTAGCTTGTTGTGAAACTTTATGCTTCAGTGTCAAAATGTTTTTTTTCACTTGGGTTTAAAATTGCCAGTGTCATTTGATGACAGCCAGCTTTAAAGGTGATAAGAGACACCAGATGTACACCTAGATAGAACCACTGACCTTCCATATTTAGCTGGACAGCTTCCTTACCTTTGAAATTTGTATGTTCCCAAATGGGATTTGAACTCACTGTCATTAGGGGCTAGTGATTACTACTCAGAGAACATTTAACTACTCCAGTGTCAAATTTTTAATGACTTCATAGTTCAGGTTACATATCTCTCAAATTTTGTCAACATTATGGTCCTCATTAGATTAATAAACCTTGACCAGTAATTGTCATAAGTTTAAATCACTGCATGTACTTAGTCATATGCATTAGAACTTGAAACAAGTGACTTTTATGGTAAGATGACCATTCTTTTGGTGAGTACTTATCAGTTCTGATTTTTTCAAAAAACTGTTATTCTCTGTCTGACTATTTTAGACATTATAGGTCTTCTAACTTGAAAACTTTTTTAACAACAATGATCCCATTGAGCTATTGAGGTATATTGAGCCTGTTAATTGCAAACACCTGTTGACATAGACAAAGTTTACTTGTGCTTGGTTGTTCTGGACAGTGTCTGAATGTACAGTAGAACCTCCTAATTAAGTCCACCTTTGGGTCCAGAGAAGCCTTAATATTGAGGTGGTCTCATTATCAAGATGAACTACAGAGGAAACACTGAAATGCATTTGAAAAATAAATTGTCATTATAATGAGGTGATCTTAAAATATCGTTTTGATGTTGAACCAGCACTTTTATAAGTGGTCATAATGTTGTGGTTGTTAAGTGAGGTGTTACTGTATTTACTGTTGTTGTTGTTGTCAGTGTTCTATGAGTAATTCCATTAGTTGTTATGTTCCTCATGGTACCACCCACTCAATACAGCATGGCCTGGTTATCAAGTGGGTAACATGATACAACTTGTAAAATAATCTCTGAGATTTCTCTTAAAAGTGCTGGTTTCATTAGCTGCACATAGTGTATAGTTTGATCTGAAGGCTGATTTACTGATGTATACTTATCTAACCAAGGCTGATGTAACTACTGTACACTTAACTAGGTTGCTCTGGATCTCTAAAAGTTTTCACTTCAAGTCTAAAGCGTAAACATCAAAAGTTTAATCATTGAAATCAAAATGAATTTTTAATTGTTGAAATCAAAATAAATGATTTGATGTTCAGTTGTGGTTTTAAGAATACATTATATATATATATACTCTGTGATTGATCATTTATGGATCCAGACCAGTAGCCCCTCTCTGCTGTGAGTCTGAAGGGGATGACAAATTTCACATGCGAGGAAGCAGTTCAGCTAGCTTATGAAAGATGTTGGTACTACCATGGTGTACATCTGGGGTCTTCCTCCACCCTTAAAACAGGAAAAGTGGCCTAATGGCCCTGGTGATGTTAAACCCCAGTGACAAAAAAGTGCACCTGAGAGTCATACTTCATCTCTCACATCGGTAACTTCTGTCACAAGTTTTACCATACTTTCTATTCAGACCTTGCAGAACTTGCAGTATTAATGTGTTTACAATTGTCTTCATACTAGGTAACATCCTGTAGATTTTGTTCTCATTTTATGGTGTATGTGCTATTGAAAACAAATGGAAACATATGCATTTGCTTGCACATGTTTGATTACTTTCAAATGTGATTTATTATTAAACATTTCTGTTCAATTCTGGCCATCTGTGTATAAAGACTGCCATTTGAATAAATGCCATTCTGTAGCTCAGAGAATTAGATGCTACATCTAATTAGAAGATACGTTTTGATGTAATAGACTTAATAAAGTTCAGAATTCAGGCCAACTATGCTTAAAGGTAAAATTTTCTTCCCATTGTTTTGATGCCTCAGTTCCCAGGTGTGACTTTTATTCGGGTGTAGAGTGAAAAGTAGATCAATTACCTTTGATTATGTGACAAGAAGTGATTTGATATGTATTTGTTGATTTATATTTACCATTACTACTATGTTATGTCAGAAATCACCATTACCAAAATATCTTGTCAGACTAGTACCATTACAATAATGTCGTTTCAGACAATTACCATTATCACAATGGCATGTCAGACAATTATCTTCACTACAGTGTCATGTTAGACAATTATCATTACCACAGTGTCATGTCAGACAATTATCTTTACTACAGTGTCATGTTAGACAATTATCTTTACTACAGTGTCATGTCAGACAATTATCATTACCACAATGTCATGTCAGACCATTATCTTAACCACAGTGTCATGTCAGACAATTATCTTTACTACAGTGTCATGTCAGACAATTATCATTACCACAGTGTCATGTCAGACAATTATCTTAACCACAGTGTCATGTCAGACAATTATCTTTACTAAAGTGTCATGTCAGACAATTATCATTACCATAGTGTCGTGTCAAACAAGTATCATTACCACAGTGTCATGTTAGACAATTATCATTTCCACGGTGTAATGTCAGACCATTATCTTTACTACAGTGTCATGTCAGACAATTATCATTACCACAGTGTCATGTCAGACAATTATTTGTACTGCAGTGTTATGTTAGACAATTATCATTACCACAGTGTTATGTCAGACAATTATCATTACCACAATGTCATGTCAGACAATTATATTATACCACAGTGTCTTGTCAGACCGTCATCTTTTACCACAGTGTCATGTCAGACAATCATCTTTACTACAGTGTCATGTCAGACAATTATCTTTACCACAGTGTCATGTTAGACAATTATCATTACCATGCTGTCATGTCAGACAATTATCTTCTACCATAGTGTCATGTCAGACAATGATCATTACTACAGTGTCATGTCAGACAATTATCATTACTACATTGTCATGTTTAAAGTGTTTTTGCTGAAGTTTGTTTTCTTTCTAGCCAGCTTGATGTCTCGTGGAGTTGAAATGTATTTAGGTCAAACTGACTTGATACCTTCTTTGTACACTATTTATTCACCTGAAATTATATTGTGTAGTAAACATTGCTGGTTGCTACAATGATCAGATCTAAGTGATTCTCTCTTGTGAAAGTAAATCATGTGTACATTATAATGTTGTACCTATTGTTTTGAAATCTTAGTACTTCTGTATATTGTTAGGTTTCTTTTTCTCTTAGAAGTCTGTAATTTGTAACACTGTTGCTAGGAAGTAATTTTTTCCAGAATCTAGATCCACGTTTAGCTGCCAAAGTATTCTACGTATTGTTAGCACTCATAGAAATCTAAGTTGATAATTGTTGGTAGATTTAGTGTTGTTTACAACATTAACAACAACATTGATGAGTTTGTAGGTTTGCTGTTGGAATCAGTGTGTGTTATTTAGATTCTTTCTAGGTGTATGATGTTAATTAAACCAGAAAACTCTTCATTAGGAGGCAGATTTTTGCCTTGTTAATAGAAACACTTAGAGTCTGCTCTAATTTTTTTTATCCCGGCTAATTTTTTTTCAAAGTATTCGACATAACTGTTCATCACTTCCAGACTTTCATGCATTATTTGGCAGGTTCTGTTACATTTCTAGGTCATTATATATAAATAATGAGGTATAAGTCAAAAGGTCACGAGACGCATGTCTCCTGTAGTGGGTGGGGAAATTTTGTTTTTTCTGCACAGCAAAGCTGTAAATCAAGCAGATGGTAAATCTGTTGCTCAAAGTTTTCATTATTATTTTATTTGAAGTATGAAGTTAGAAATTAGAGGATAAATGATGTTATTTCTATTCTGTGTTAATTTTATAAATTGAGGGATTGAGTGTAGTTTTACCTCAATTTTGACATGATTAAACTTTATGTAATGACCACCACAATATTAAGACCACATCATTTTAGTGACCAACAATTTTTGCGCCTGTTTTCAGTATTTCCTCTATATTTCAATGTGATAATGAGACCACCTCAATATTGAAACTGTCTGGTTTTGATCTCAAAGGCGGTTTTCATATTGAGGTTTTACAGTATATAACCAGAGCAGAACTCAAGGAAAATGATTATTGAACCATAAGCTGCGGCCATGGTCCAGTGCTTTGCACCCTGGACTTGTAACCTGGAGATCCAGGTTCGAATCCCAGTGGCGGCAGGTCATACTCCTTTATGAAAATTTGACAAAAATGTCGATTTTCCTCCATATGTGGAGAAGTTGTCGGCTTCTTGTGAAAGGGTGACTGGTAAAACAAATTGTTGGAAAACAGCGTTAAACCCCAGTGAGTGACAATAAGTCACATGAAAACAAAACAAAACACTGAACCATAAATTTGCGATAATGAAACAAAATCTATGTATATAAAACATGTACATGCTATACCCAGACTGAATATTGTGTGTTTTACTTGTTTAATGTAACAGAAAGAGTCAAATTTGTTTGGCTGTTCAGTAAGCAGTACTTGTGGATACTTATATTGATCACTTGAAATAACTACGTATGTATAGGAAATTGTCTTAACTTGAGATTTTCCTGCCTGCCACATTCTTGTTACATATCTGAACAATTCATTATACTAACAGCTTAATTTGTGACTCTATTTTCTGGTTTTTGGTTTTCTCAAAGGAAAGAATTGTAAATTGTATGTATTTCGTGTTTATATATGAAATCTGTTATTTCTAGTTGAAAGTTCAGTTCAGTTTGTGGTTAGAAGGATCATTTTCTGTGCACTCATCTCAATACGTAAACAAATTTTACCGAGTTTCTCATTCAGTGTTGAAAGTTGATACATTCACTCATGTGTCATGATACGAATTTGTTGCGAATATACAGATATGTCTAGTGACTGTAAGAAGTGAGGAATTGTTTACATGCCTGGCTGACAACAAGCGTGAAGTTATTACAATGATAGTTAGTGATGACATACTCCTGTGGTGAAACGCTAGACTTATAATTGTAAAATATAATAAATATACTTAGACTGGTAGCTTTATGCCTAGGTAAAGTTAAGTTGTAGTGATATTGTATGACTGTTTTCGCGATGTAAACAATGAATACATGTGCACACTGTGGTTTTCTATCCACTGATAATTTGCCAACATTGCGATTGCTGCGTTTTTGCTCATGAATATATTACTCCTGGAACTATACTGTGATTTCTGTGTACAGTGATTTCTATATCCGACAAAATGTCTTCTAGACCGACCAGAGGTCTTGAGATAACATTCGATCCTCGGACTAATCAGACCAAGGTAGCATTTTTTTAGATTTTGGGTGTAAACTTGTTTTTCATTGGCTCATAAAATACAGGTTCAATTTGATTGGTCTAAAATTTACAGTTTAAAGTTTCTAGTGCAATTTGCCAGTAACTCTGTTACAATCGTTATTAGTGTGTTATTGTCTGTAACTGCATGCTAGGAGGAATCTGTAAAATGTATTGCTGTGAAATGTTGAACCAATTATGTACAGATTTTGACTGTACTCTGAGTTGTATATAACGTAAGCATTAACATAGCTTATCCATGATTCAATTCAAATTAAACGTTGAGTCATGCATTTTTGGCTTATTTCAGTTCTAAATTCCTGGACTTTTTTGTATTCTTTTGAATTTTGATTCTTTCAGTGTAGGTTAATTGAATGTTGAAACGTGATGCTATTTGGCAAGATAGTCGTAAATAACAATAGCTATTGCAATATGGGTAAAATATTAGATTGTTGAAATGTTGTCAAGTATAGTAATGCCAAGCCTGTTCCACAACAAATGATACAGTGTATATTTGTACAGAGCTTTTTATTGTAACAATTTATGAATTATAGTGAAAAAAATTATGTATAAAGCCTTCACCACAAAAGTGAATTGATTCCCTTTTCCTTGAGGGTATTTATTGACAATAATTGAAAATAAAACCATTTGTCGCCAAGCTTGTTATGATAAATATAATACTATTCCACTCCAATTGGTGAAGTAACAAATTAATTATTTTCTCCATGCCCCGTCAAGTCTTATTATTCTTGGATTGATGGTGGCTACACAGTTACAGTAATTGACTCTTGTTATGACTGATTATTAGACCTTTATTTTGAGGTGTACAGTTTTGTTGGGCAGAAAGGGCTTAGACATGACCCCTACAACTATAAGTGGACAGAAGCAGAAAATAGTTTACATTTTACTTGATTGTACTATGCAGTCAGGGTTGTCTCCCTTCCCACAGACAATTGACTGATTTCGACTAACTAATATTCCCTATTATTATTAATAATAAAACCATCGGACATTTCAGGCAATTTTTGAGCAGGTCTAATAATTTTTTAGCAAGTACTGGACCAGATGTCCGGCAGTTGGGCAAAATTTACAGCATTTATCACTTATTTATAATATATTTGGTCAGACGAATTTTCATTTGGTCAGACAGAAATTCTGACTTTGCCTGACCAAATGTCAAGCATGTATTCCAGCAGTTCCGAGAAGCCTGTAAACATGCCCTCTGGAGTATAACAATTCTTTGAATGGATCTTCAAATGCTTTTATTTGTAGACTTTTTTGAATGCATTGTATATAAAAATTTGTATCATTAAAAAGTATCATTAAACCTGTATGGTGAGGCCATTCTTAAAAAAAAGTGGGTTTGAGTTTACGTGACCCCAAACTATTTTGGTAACATTATAGGCATTGGGTCAGGATTTTTAGTGAATTTATTGTGTAATTGCCAACCAATGATTTATAAAGGCTGGCTAGAATTACTATACTGTCAAAAAGAGTGGTCGAATTAGTTCAGGGATGGGCATTTATCAACAAACAATCGGTGGTTGGAACTTTTTTTAAATCTGACAATTTGTTGATCATTATTAGATTACTTTTAACCCTGGCAAGAAAAATGTGTATCTATTTCATACCTATCAGTACGATGTCATCAATATCTCATATTTCATACATGAAGAATTTTGTCACTTTTTATTTATGAACTAGTCATGTGGAAGTTTAATACCTTTATCTGTTTAAAATTGAATACATTCCTAAGTCTTAAATGGTAATATTTGTTGAGTAGATAGTAAAATTGTGATGTTTGGTCAAAATGTCATTCCAGAGTTGACTGTGGATAGTATAAAAGGTCAATATGAAGTCATTGCCTTGTCCTTGTGAGGAAATGTGAAATTCTGTATTAGATATGTACATAGTATTAAGTACTAGGATTTTTACGGATATTAGATATTGAGTTTTTGTGGATATGAAATGCTTATTAAACAATCATTGTTTAGTATTAAGCTTGTGGTTTAATGTTTGCCAAGTTTTACTTTTTACACTTAAATGTCAGTCACTCTATTTCTGGTCCTAATTTTTTGATGTGCTGAATTAACATTGTGGTGAAGAAAAAAAAATTTCTGGACTAACTTGTAAGAAAGTTTTCATTGAAGTTACAGAAGGATTCTGATGAATGCAAGAAAATATATTTCCTTAAGATGCCATTACAATGACTACAGGAAGGATGTGTAGTTGATAAATGCAAAAATGTCCTGATCTCTTTAATGTATTTCCTGGTTTTTATTACCATAATCAGTTTACTCAGTTGTTTATGCATTGATGCTTACGGTAATCACTTTGAAATATGTTGGTCATTTTTGAAACAGTAATTTCAGATAATCACTTAAGTTAGAAAATATTTATATTGATTGGACAAACTTAAATTACACTACATAAAGGGCTACTGAATAGTATTTATACAGATTTAGGACAAGTTTGTGTGAAATTTTACTCAAGTATGGAAGGTAGATTTAAAGCTTCCACTGACATTGATGTCAATCTCTCAGGTGATTCGGATGTTAAACTTAATGCTGATGTTGGACTAGAATCTGATATAAATAATCAGGTAATGATATCACTGATCTGTTGCAATTACAGTCACACTCGTGTACAAAGGACAAAAATTAAGCAATGATATTTCTTATAATTTCTCTTTTGATTTATTTGAAGTTTGTGGGTTGACAAAAGTGACTCATTGTGTTGAAAGTGTGGAGTATATACTGTTATATGATAGTCTGGCAGTGATAGTGGGTTATATCGTGTTTCCAGTTCATTCAGGTTCTTCATGCTGACTAAGTCTGAAACTATGAATGTGCAAATATCTAAATGAATAGCATGCATTTAAGAACATGTGCATTTGGTTTTCTTATGGCTTACACTGGTTGTCTTTTATAATCATCCGATTTATCTAATTGTGACACTAGATGGAAGAGTTTTACACTGATATCTTCATAGCATATACCAATACCATAGCATGCTTTAATCTTAGTTTTCGCTAGTTTGATAAGTAAATTTCTTGTAAAACCATTATGCTTGGAAACTTCATTTCTGTGGTATATACCAACCATCACAGCGCACATCAACACATTATCACTCACATACACATTACTACATGTGCATAAAAATACTGACCTGTCAAAAGCACAACTTAAATTCATTGAAAATGTTATTTGACTTGAGAAATAATATGCTCCCATATTTAATCAGTTGATAAAGTATGAGTGAGAGTTCAACTTCACAAGAATTACCTGTAAATCACGAGTGTGCAGTCTATATACAGTAATAGCGATCTGACAGGTAAAATCAAACAGCCAATCATGTTTTATTGCAGAATAAAGTATGGGTTTATTTACTGAATGCTGATATGGGCAGTTCTTACACATTGAGCTAAAATTAAGATTTTTATTTTTCCTAATTTTGTATCTGTTTACAGGTGACTGCTGGACTCGCTAGTACCTACATCAGTGGACAACAACCAGCAGGTGGTGATTTCGATGACCTTCCACCCCCACCCCCTGAGTTGTTACAGCAACAGTACTTGTACGGAGCTGCACCTCAACAGGGTGTTTACGCAAATGTTGCCCCTGGGTCTAAGGGACAGGGTGTGGCTACGTACCATCCTGGCAAGGGAACTACAGATGTCCCCAAACCACAGAAGGGTCAAGTTTCCACCATTCCTGTCAGCACTACACCTATTCAGGTGGAAAAACGGTAAACATGATTCTATTCTTATACATCACATATATTTATTATTATTGTCATGTAATAGAACACAGTTACAGTGAACATTTGGATACCATGTAGTGAAGATAGTTTAATCCTCACTTTGTCTCATAATTATATGTATTCTTACTGTTATTGTAGAAATGTTGGGCAGGAACCACCAGCACCCCCACCCACTTTCCAACTCATTCCTGTGAAAACAGAGAAAGATGCTGGTCCCCCACCTCAACCACAGACAGCTACTACACATCAGAAACCAAGCCTTGAAACAATTGATAGACAAGTTTTACACACTGTTGATGACCACGCTATACAGGTATATATGGCCACCAACGTGCTGCTTATGTAGTGATAGGCTCTGGCCAGTTTCAGTACAATATCCCTCATGACTGACTTTAAATGTTCAGGGGTGTAATTTTCCCCCCAGATTTCCACAGATTGAATTATCTTATTATATTATTTTGGGGGCATTTTTGTGAAATCCTGAGGGAGAGTAAGCCCATTTTCCTCAAATCCTTGTTCAATATATTTTGGTAAAGTATTTAATCATTATTATTTCACCTCCACTGATATAAATAGCCTAATTATATACATTTATATGTTTTAATATAGGTATCTAAGAGTGACCACAGCAGTGTCCGAGATCTGGTGTGGGATCTTATCTTCTCGAAGAATATTACAAATGAAATTGAAAAATGCAGGTAAGACTTGTTCATATTAATCTGGTTTGAAGTATACTAGTTTGATAAGATACATATTGAAGCTTGCAATAAAATTCATTGCTGTACATTTTCATTAGACCCAAAGGTTGTTAGAACTGGAATGCATCTGTTCTCAATTTTTAGCAATCGTCAGTTCATTGTAAATCATACATTAGTAATTTCTACTTTCTTTGCATAATTTTCATTTGCCAGTCCTATGATATACCTTAAAACTTTATCTTAATGGTAACACTTTCTTAATATGTGAGTTTTGACCTCACATTATAGTGTTGACTTGTCTAGTCTAGATATGTGATCATTTATGGGGGTGTCATGTGTTTAAAGTCCTTTGATTACAAATTACTTGATAACTATTTCTGTTCCGAAGTATTTGTTAAATATTTGCTAAAACTATAAAATTGAAGGTCAAGTACCATATAAATTATTTTATGTATGAGCTTAGTTTAGAATGTACACCATTAAAGAACATGTTTTGTATATTAAACATACATATTGTTTGTTATTGTTGTGACCATGTTAAATTTTGTTGAACAGATAAAATCAATTTAGCAGACACGACCTTATATCAGTACACTTTTTTGTGTTTTTGTCAAACATAAATTTGAATTGAACAAATATGATTTTAGTGTTTAAACGATGAACAAAATGAGGATCAATTACTTAAATATGTATCCATGGTCACAGAATGTTGCTGATTTGAGAAATCACCCGCAATGTGTGATATTTGGTAATGTGTCATGCTACACATGCTATTTGGTTTTATTCATATTCCCAGTAACTTACAAGTTAAATGCTTTTAGTCAGAAAGATAATTTTGAACCATGCTTTTATACACCTGTCTTGGTCAGGTGTATTATGGGAACACCTGGGGGTGGATGGACAAGCATCCACAGTTGCTGTCTGCTCTCTAAGTTTAACAGTTCCTACTAAATCTTCACCAAACTTGATCACACAATTTTTATGGGTACCAGCGAAATTCTCTCCATATGATCATAGGTCCCCCTCTCCATATGATATATGTCCCCTGATTCAGCAAATAATAATGAAATAGACCTTGTCTGCTTCCTAAATTGAACAGCTCCCATCCATTATTCATCAGATAATTAGAAAGGTATATTTTGTGATTGTTAAGTACTCTTGCTTGAGGTAATAGTATGCTGATGATAAAATTTGTTACAGAGTTATCTTCCGTTGGTTGGCAACAAAGAATTTGAAGGAGATGTCATTTGAGAGTGTACAACCAGGAAGTCCTGAAGAAGTATTGATGGGATTGAAGACTGGTAAAACAACATACGCTATGGTGTTTGACACCATGTGCAAGTAAGTGCAGCCCTTTTGTCTTATTTTTGAGAAGGTCCCTTAAGAAGTGGAAAATTGTGTCATTTATTGCCCAATTGGGGAGTTTTTTAAGTCTCTTATGTGATGAAGAATAAATCACAAAGCGAGCATTAATTTTTCATGTTTTATAGTTATGACCAGTAAGAATGGAATGAGCAAAATGATTCGTGAAAAATATTAAAAACTGGGAATTTTTCCTCATTTGGAACTGGTACCAACCAAATCAGGAAAGATCATGTTTGACACCGGAATTGGGATTTTATTCACTGTTATTTTATTCCTTTGTTATTTTATTATGTAAGGTAATAAAATCTCTGGAAAATCTACATCATTTATGTCTTACATTATTTCAGCTATGCTGGGTTACATTCTAAGATAATCAGTGGTTATGCGAAGGGAGCAGATTACAGACCTGGTCAGAAATTCCAGCCTGGATCCAATCAGCATTCATGGAACGCTGTATACATTTATGGTACCTGGTGTCTGATTGACGCTCACTGGGCGGCTCGTAGAATCATTGGAAAGCAGGCCACCACAGAGGAGTTCCACTACCAACTTGATGAGTATTTCTTCTTGACTGAGCCAGCTCAGTTAATCTTTACTCATTTCCCAGATGACAGTAAGTGGCAGCTTCTTGAGAGACAGGTAGGTTGTTGATTTGTCAGCCGTGTATTTAAATCTACTGTTTTTTTCTTACTGCAGTGCAACACTCTTTGTGAAAAGTAAAATTATTTTCTTATTCACAGAAAATTAGATGGATGTCTGAAATGTGCATAGATAATGATCTGGTAAAAAAAAGGTGTGTCGTAGTTAAAGAGGTCAAGTATAGTGTAAACATGTACTTTGGGACTATCATTAGTGTCTGCAATACTGGAATAGCAGGGTGTTCATCATTCTGAATCAGTTGTTATTGGGTAAAGACAATGTGTCCATACTTATGAAATCATTACCCAAGACCGGGGTTGTACTTGACATAAAAAACATGCTCTGGTAGAGCTTGAGTTGTCTATTGAGGCATGATTTCATTATGTGTTCTATACAATGCTTTAAAATGTGCAGTAAAACTTTGAAAATTAGTCTGCCATTTGGACCAAAAAATCAGTTGTAATAATGAGGTGGCTTCATCAGCATGTTGGATTATGGGGAGTTATTGAAAGCTGGTCCGAAAATAAGCTGTCGTTATAGTAAGGTGGTTGTGAAATATTGAGATGTTTGCTATTTGAAGTTTTACCTTGTTTCAGGTAACCCTGGAAGAGTTTGAGAACATGCCACACATGAAACCACAGTTCTTTAAGTATGGTTTAGAATTTGTAAGTCATCGTACAGCTGTCGTTTACGGACGTGGTGAGACTAATATCCGTCTGAGATATCCTGCTCATCGTCTCGTTGTTGCGTTTAACTTTACTATTCAGGTATTGTGATAACTTTTTTTATAAAACTTGAGATTTTTCTCCAAACTCAAATCCAGTTTTCATTCTCTTCTTACTTCAGACCAATGCATATTTGACATTATGTGTAAGAAGATATTTTGGTTAATCAACTTGTCTACTAAATTGTATACTGATTCAGTGGTTACATATCTGTACGGGAAGAATTAAAATTTGAAATTTGGGCTGGGAGATCAATCTCAAGTTATATAACAATGAACCCAGATCTTTTCAGTGGTCATTTGATCTCAGCTGTGATTCCGTGTTACCAAACAGTTTTTAACCTTTTGCTTCAAGCAACTGATGTCTGGATCAAAGGGTATAAAACTTGAGATTGGTCCTCCAGCTCAAATCTCAATTAGTGTTAGAGACTTTGACTGGGAGACCGATCTCAATTTTTCATAACCTTTGACTCTTCAGTACTGTCTTGTTTGAGGTTAAACTCACATGAAACAATCAACTCAAGAGTTAATCCTATCAATGCAAGCAACAGTGAAGGACGAAAGATGCGTGTTGTGTTTAAACTTCGGACTAATATATGAAAATACTAAAATTCGTAAAACTAATGTCCAGAGTGGCTCAAGAGCCAAATAAAGCCCCCTATATTTTCCTTTAGATCTCCCTGTTCAAAAATATCCTATCTGTTCGAAGGTCTGATATCAGAATGTTAAAAATATTGCATGTTTGTCATTTGTCAGCATTTTGCATTTTTTATTTCAGTTTGAAAATGGTGATGAAGAGTATCGTGGCGTCAAACTTAACCGTTATGGAATGCAAGAAAGTGTTGGAGGCGTGGCCTCTGTCAGACTCCGCCTTCCTCAGAAGGGCTCATACATACTGTACATTTATGCTAAGGAGGACACACCAGAAAATAAGGACAATGTCTACGCACAGGTAAATAACAAGCTAGTTACAATTTTTAATATTCTTTAAGTGATTTTCAACTAGTAAAATAAGTTTTCAAAGATTTTTTAAAGCACAAACCCAGAACTATAAGTGAGCTATTGAAACTGATCATTTTACCACTAGTCCATTTTTTGAAAAAAAAAATCAGTTGCTCAAATATAAATCTAGCCATGGACTGTGGGCTACTAGAATAGACAAAGACTGTAAAATTGAAGATTTTTGCACATTTTTACTGTTGTTAAATAACTTGGTTCTAGTATGGAATTGCTCCCACCAGTTGAATACTGATAATCATATTAGTTCATTTGTTTTTAGAACCTTTTCTGGCTGTTTTCCATGCATTTACAAAATATTTCCTCATCTCTGATCAGCAACCAATCACAGGCCTATTATTAAAATATCATTGACAGTGTTGGCTATTTATATAGATGTGTTATTTATCTAGTCGTACATAGGAAGACAGATAAATGATAATACAATATCTATGATTGTATATCACAAACAGGTATAAGCCCATTGTTTTGTGAAATGGACACATTGCTTGTATCAGAAACCTTATTTTATGACTCTGCAACTTGTAGATGGCTTCGTTTTCCATGTGGCTCACAATACAAATGACATTCTTTTGTTCTATTGTAATGATGATATAGAATGCCTATTTCTGTGTGTACTTAAGGATATTTTCACCTTCCTGTCTGCATGATCAAAAATAGTATAACATTAAATCCAGTTCCTGCAAGAATTGCTACAACTTTCAATTGATTCCCAGGATTAATTTGTATTATTTTTATTTCTGTTGAACACATTTCAAAAATTTTGTCTTAATTTTAATTAAATTCACTTACTTAATGTTATAATTAAATAGCAGATGACTCTGTTGGAGCTGACAATTTTCCATCTTTGACATTTTCGTTTGACAATTTTCTCTGCTAGTCAGTAAATCTTAGTGACTTTTCACAGTATCCAAAATGTGCCTTATCTACATATTCCGCAGTTAAACATAATTTTTCTTTTTGCACTAGAGTGAGAGATGGAAAAACTGAAGTTTGAAAGGCAGTTTTTCTGCCCTCTCTATACATAGAAGTAAAATATTGTTCAATGATTTCTTCTCTCATAAGCTCTCAACTTTAGATGTAGATCTTATCATTAAGTGAAGTTCATTTTTATGTGTCAAGTCTGGCTGTAATGGCTTGATATTTGTCGGTTGACTATAAAAATAATGTTGTTGGACCTTATTTGCATAAACAGTCCTATTTCTTATGAGCAGAATAAAAGATAAAGAATAAGTGCAGTTAGTCATTTGTAACTTACATACTGTGATTCCATTTAATTTCGTTGGTACCAAATTTTGTGGATTTGTCTGAATTATTCATTTCATGGGTATGTAAATTGTTGTGTTTTCAAATTTCGGATAGATGTCTTTTCTGATACATTTGGAAATTTTACACACATCCCAATTCATGGGTACTTGAATTTGTGGACAAGCTCACATTATATGTCCCATCAAAATTTGTGATTTCACACTATTAGATTAAGCGACATCTATTTATCCTATTGAGTCAGCTTGTGAGTTTGAATTCCATATAGGACCAGAAAAATTTCAAATGTGAGGAAGATGTCCAACTGACTTAAGAAAGGTTTTGGTTATACCCATGTCCACACCTGGGTTCTTCCTCAAATGTTAAACTGGAAAAGTCACTTAATGACCGTGACTGTTGGTGCAATTTTAAATCCCAATGAAATAAGTGCCTAGGAGATGTTAATTAGGAAACAATTGGTAACAAGTGTCACCAATCCTTAATTTCAGGTATGTGAATACAAGATTGTACAGGAAGAAGTGAACGCTCCAGAACCTCAGCCATTCCCTCCCTGTGCTTACCTGAACTGGGGCCCAGGTGCTGCTTTTTTCAGGTAATTCTGCTTTCTGTGATATTTTTGTCAAATACATTAAAAACTTCACTTAGCGGTGTCACAGGAACATATCAACTTAATGAATTATTCATGTAACACTGACTAGAACAACAAATACAGTAAAATCTTATTTAACAACCAATCATTATTATGACCACTTATCTTAGTGCTGGTTCAATATTCCAACTTAATTTGGAGATTACCTCAATATTAAGACGGTATTTTCGGGTTCCAAAGGGGGTCTTCATGAGCTTTCACCTGTTTCTCGTTGTACAGTGTATAAGTTGAAGTGGAATTGAAGTCATGCCAATCTTAGCAGGAGCATTCCCTTGTTGTGGTCTTTGACTAGAAATTACTTGCCCGTCACAGCTGAGTTTGAATCCCATACGGCACTAGATAAACTTCATGTCTTGGTAGCTTATGAAAGACTCATGGTGCTTACCCATGTGTATGCCTGTGGTCCTCCACCGCGATTAAAGTGAGTAAAATCGCCAAACAAGCCCGGCTGCTGGTGTGATGTTAAATTCAAGAGAACAAAAAAATGCACATAAATCATTTCTTCCTCAATGATTAATGAAGATATAATTTTGATTGTTTTCAGGTATGGTTTGGCTACCTATCAACAAACTGCAACCGTTTTAACCAGAGATGGCAAGGCTGAGTTACAGTTCAGAATTCCCAAGACCATGCAGTTCATGGCAAAGCTGAAGAATAACCAATGTAGCGACTCTGAGCTTGAGGGTTACTGCATGAATAGGATTGTTGGTAATACGGCTTATTTCAATATCACGGCACCAGGCAGAGGAGAGTTCGGTCTTGAGATCTACGCCAATGATCCCTGCACTGAAGGAACCACGTTATTTCATGTAGCGCAGTATTTGATTGAATGCCATGAAGATGTTAAGGCGGTGCCTTTACCAAAACTTCCAGCTGGTTATCTGGGAGCGCAGCCAAAGTTTAGTGAATTTGGTCTCAACACTCTCAGCCATCACGACCCTGTAATTCACTTGGAAAAGAACTCAGTTGATATTCAGTTTTCCGTTGCGCAAGACATGAGAGTTACTGCCAATCTTATAGATGCTGAAGATGAGTCGAAGAACTACCCAGATTTCGTTTTCACGCAAACCCAGGGGACAGTTGTCAGCTTCGTGGTAACTTTACCCGCTGTTGGATTCTACAAGTTACAGCTGTATGCTATTCCAGCTTTTGAAACGAATTCCCAGCTACCTGGGGTATACAACTACTTGATCAACTGTAAGAAGATGACGGCACAAGCAAATGCATTCCCCAAGCAATATGCACAATGGAAGGAAGGTTGCTACATGGATGCACCGTTAGCTATACATAATCGCTGCGGAGATGATGTTTTGTTCCGAGTCGTTGTACCTAAGGCGTCTGCTGTTGCTGTTGTTGCCGGCGATGATTGGACCCACTTGACCTCACCACAGTCCAAAATGTGGGAAGGTATCGTGAAGCTCAAGGGTCTGTACAACACGGGAACCAAGGTCACCTTGAATGCTAACTTCAGTGATGATCCCACAAGTTACGCCACGTTGTTGGAATACACTATCTAGACTTTTTGAAGTTGTTTGATTTTAGCTAGGATTTAAATTTGAAGACATTTATTACAATTTTTGCATATCGTAAATGCATCGATAATTATCTATATATTGAGCTTGCTTCCTATGTATTGGACTTATTAAATGTTTAATAAAAAGTGTTTACAACGACCACACACTAGTGAACATGTAGCTCTTTTATTTACAGGGTCGTTGAAGATTTTTTTCTTGATTCAGTTACCATTTTAGCTGTCTTGTTTTATATGAATCTTAATTTGTTTTAAAAGAATTGTGCAGAAGCTGAAATGATGTTACTAATTCTTTGTAATATTGATTGATTGAGTTCTCTGCTGTACTCTGAGTGTAATTTGAATTTTGTTATTCTGTTATGGCCAGATCAGCTGAAAGCAACTGGATGTAATCTATATTAAATCAGAACTTACTTATATATAAGTAATTGCTTAAAACAGAGATAATATCAATAACAAGATTTATCACACATTTTGAAGTAATTTGTGTTTTTACATTTATTATTGTTCTGAAGTATATAGAGAAAATTCCTATATTGTTAATGGGAAATACAATATTGCACAATAACCAGTTGTTACAGATGCAATCTTATTGTGATGTTTATTTCTTTGATGTTTAGCCATCCTTAAAAAAATGTTGGTTTGTTTGTAAAATTTGTAGCAATTTTGACAAAACAGATTTACATTCTTAAGCCCAGCTTTTCGTTTTTAGCACAAGCAAATAATGTTAACAGAAAAATTCTGCCCACCATTGTTGAGTTGGGTTTGTGTAAAAACAAACCCAGCATTTTTTTGAGGAAGGCTTAGTCATGCAACTTTCATGTGGTGACAGATTTAGTAAATACTTGTTCTACTTTCATGTTTTTTTTCATTGTTGTTACAGCTATATTTATGGTAACGTTATTACCAAAATTATCAGCAAGTTATGTTTCATTGAATATCAATTGATCTGCAAGCTTCTATATTTGTTAAAATTTTATCTTTCTCTGAAAACAAATTCTTATTGTTTATTATTATTTGTAAAGTTTAAAACATTGACCATTTGTAGTTACAATTTTACAGACCAGCATATTTTAAATCTTCTGTTTGCATTCATTTATATAAAACCAGCGGAGACTTTATCATGCCATGTTTTAAAGGTTTTGCTGACAATTTGTTGTTGAGATTACGCAATTATTTTGTTTTCTATCGACTTTGAAAGTCCAATAATTGAAGTAATGGTGCAATTATTATATTTGTCATTTTATCACGATGTGGGTGATGTAATATTGTCTGGATTGAACTATCACTTTAATTGATTCACTGTTGAGATATTTTTTGTCAGAAGTATCCATGACGATTGTTTGTCTCAGCAGTTATCTGTTAATCTTGTTTGTTTGTTAAGTATATTATAATTATGATGTAGATGATTTTGTTTATTTGTTGTATGTAGCCAGTGTATTGTAATTGTGTTTATATCTGTACCAAGCTAAAAACTGCTAATGCTAAAACATCTTATTTTTATTATTGGTCAGTTTGTGAAGCTGCGTATTTGATATCACTCTAAACTAAATGATATTCAGATTGTTACAGGTCATTTTTTTTATTGTTAAAGTGCTTGCAAAACTGTACATTAGTTGGCATTCCTGAAAATTCAGTAAAGCAGTTGAACTTGTGAACAATGGCCACCTGTTTATAGTAGCCATTTATTTACATCGATTGTTTTGAACAACCACCTATGAACATAGGTTAATTGTTTATAACATCCATCTGTCTACAATTTATTTATGTCAACTTGTGTATTAATGCCACCTTTGAAGAATGATCACCTGTTTGTTACTACCATCTTTGAACAATAATTACTTGCTTATAACTGCCACCTCTGAACACAAGCAACTTGTTTATATCAGCCGTTGATTAGCATTGGCTACTTTTAACAGCCACCTGTGAATAATGGTTACTTGTTTTTAACAGCCATCTGTGAACAATGGTTGCTGTCTTTAACAGTCACCTGTGAACAATGGTTGCTGTCTTTAACAGCCACCTGTGAACAATAGTTGCTTGTTTTAACAGCCACCTGTGAACAATAGTTGCTTGTTTTAACAGCCATCTGTGAAAAATGGTTGCTGTCTTTAACAGCCATCTGTGAACAATAGTTGCTTGTTTTAACAGCCACCTGTGAACAATGGTTGCTTGTTTTAACAGCCACCTGTGAACAATGGTTGCTTTTTTAACAGTCAACTGTAAACAATGGTTGCTTGTTTTAACAGCCATCTGTGAACAATGGTTGCTTTTTTAACAGTCAACTGTAAACAATAGTTGCTTGTTTTAACAGCCAACTGTAAACAATGGTTGCTGTCTTTAACAACCACCTGAGAAAAATGGTCAAATATTTATTGCAGCCACCTGTAAACGGTGGTTATCTGTTTACAATGGAATTCTTGTGAACAATAGTTCCCTGTTTATCTGGAGACAGCATTTAATCCTCAGCATTGATTTGACTAAATAAAAACAACCTTTAAATAAAGAGACATTTTTTTCTCTCCTTTGATGGACATTGTGTACAGGTTTCACTGTACTTATAACATCATCAGACGCATGCCACTGTTTGTAACCTTTTCCTCCATTTCTCAGTGATGGAAATTTTTGCCTTTTCTTGATGTCACCATACTTGAATTCAAATTTTGGATCTAGTTTTCATCAGCCGTCAAAGGTCATTGTGGCACAGAAATATGTTTACTTTTCTGGTAGTTATTTGTGAGTGTTTAGTGTTTAAAGATCAATTATATGTTTACAATTTATCTATTTATTATGTGTTCGTTTCTATGTATAATGCCGTGTTAGACTAGATCGTTTGTCTCCCTGTACCTTTAAGCAATATATTGTTATCAAATTTACCTAAGGGTTTCGTCCTCTATTTTTTCACATTCTATGCATTTTGCAAGCCTTACTTTAATATTATATTGAAATGATTTTTTTAAAGATGATTTGGTTATATACATTAAAACCTATGTTGATTATAAATTATTGATAGATATTTTAGTAAAATAAGGTAGAAAAAACTAAAGTAATATTTTCTGCAATTGATAGGTAATTTGAAAGAAATATTGTCTTATGTTAATGAGTGCTTTTGTCATCTTGGCGTCGTTATAAAAATGTTGTTGGACAAGTAAGTCCATCTATTGTGTATTTTATTAGAATTGATTGCTGTTAGATAGCTCGTTGATTTCTAGTTTGAATCCATTTGCAAGTTCAGTTATTTTTTGTGCTCAAAATTTTCATTTACAAATCTTTGCTAATCCATTTTGTTTGCTCACATTTTCTCTGCATAGATTTCCCTGTTGGATATGTAATATATAAATTAGTTACATACTGAAATTAATGTGTACATTTTGACTGAAATTTGTTACAAATTGCTGTTTTTTTTAATGTATATCGTTATCACTATCAATTGGAAAGTATTAATGAAATAAATATATACTTCCAAAAAAAAAATTTTTATTTTAATACGCATGCATGGCCGTTTCGATCATTAATATTCGAAGAAATGTATGATTATTATGTCACAGCAGTGTTTCTATGTCGCTAGATGGTTGCTTTTCTTATTTCATTATTTATGTTCTCTCGCGTCTTTTTGTTATCTGCTTTTTATAGATTATTTTGTATTTTCACGTCTGTCTGATTATATACTTATGTCACTTAGAGTCATACATATATTAAGTGCTATTAATGAATGCTTTTTAGCAATAAAATATTGCTTATGTTATTTGGCTATCAAGTTGTTTCTCTGTCCACATATTATTGCCAGAAAATATAAACTGGCTTTGTAAACATCTAAAAATTACGGTCAACAGGTAAACATAACTTCTCAATTTTTTTTCATTGGAGTTTAATGTCGCACCATCAGCCATGGTCATTTGGCAACTTCATAGCTTTAACAATGGAGGAAGAACCACCAACCTTCCATAAGTTAGCTGGACAGCTTCCTCACGTGAAATGTGGGCCCAGATGGGATTCAAACTCACAGGGCTTAGGGCCTATTAGTGTAAAGAATTCACTACTTCAAAGCAATACAATGCGATGGTCCCTTATTCGCTTGGAACTTGGTAACTTTTCCAAACTGTGGAAAAAATCCCTGATATATGAAGGTTTTTTTCAGCCATATTGTCAAGGGGTCAGAAGAGCCTCGGTTCTTATCAACATCTTGAATTAAATTTTACAGACACCAACCTGCAACATTTCTTTGACTACTTCTCTATAAATAAAATGACTACCAAATAAATCAGGACTGAATTGAACAACCACAGTGATGTGTCGTACAGTAAAACATCACAAAGTAATAATACACACCATGAAATTAATTTGATATTTATACAGAAAAAAATATACTAATATATGTACAATGAAGTAATAACAAATATATCACTGCTATATAGGTTCTGCACATTATTTTGGTGCGTTGTAATGTAAGTGCGAAAACAAAGATTAGAAATAGCAATTTATATCTTCTTTACACTATTTCATGATATATTCAAGTTCTGAATAGTCAAAAAATGTATTTAATTCCAGAATTTTAATGAATATCTGTCAACATGACACAACTGATAAAAGAGAGCAACTAAAATACTGAACATCACCTATAGACAACAAAAATGAGATTAAAGACAGTTCCCTGGAATGTCA
The DNA here is from genome assembly GCA_008271625.1 of Lutraria rhynchaena. Taxonomy (NCBI): domain Eukaryota; kingdom Metazoa; phylum Mollusca; class Bivalvia; order Venerida; family Mactridae; genus Lutraria; species Lutraria rhynchaena. The sequence goes on from VIBL01000075.1 coordinate 1,916,586, forward strand.
ATTAGACTGACTAGCTTTAACAATGTAAACATGAACACTTTAATAATACTTCCATGAACTGATTCTAAATGGTCTCTTACATAAAAAAGACAAACCATTTCTTCAAAACTAGCATTGAGTTCTGAATTGCATCTTTTTACTAAATCTTGTTAAACAGGCCTTACTAATCAAAAACAGATTAACCAGAAATGCATCACAAGAAAAATCCACTTACATCAATATGAATTACCCCTCTCACTTTATCTCTAAACAATGAAATATCCACTTAAGGGTTTTTGAAAGACATTTGCATCATTACGAAAGTTTCAAGACTTCATAACCAGGATTCTGGACCCAATTACCAGTGTATACATCATTTGATGAACATGAATCTATGAAAGGTTGCACAATCCTCAACCATCCTTGTGGTTTTGTTCATACATAGGGAGAGGAAAACTTCACAACCTGCTGGTCATATTCATACCTGCTGGATCACACAAGGCACACACTGTCAGGGAATCTTGTAGAAAATCCAGTCACACATTACCGTGGTTACCATTTTTCTAATACTAGGAACCATCTATTGCCATGGTAACCATTAAATAACACTAGGTACCATCTGTTACAGTCCCGGAAGGTGTAATGCAGGCCTCTTCAATTTTAAACACTCTAACCAATTCCTACAATTAATCATACAATCAATTTAATATGCACAGTGAGATAATTATGTTAAAGCACTTCTTATGAACTCTTAGGTCATACATTAATGGGTTTTTTTTACTTCATTTGCTGGTTATCAAACTTAGCTTAGATATCATGCCCGTAAACATTTTAACTTAATTTGGTGAAGATTGAATGGGAACAATTCAACTTAGAGAGTAGACTTGTATTGTAGATGCCACCTGCCCAACACAGGTGTCTTGTCAAGACAGGTGTGTAAAAATATGCATATGAATTAAGCAAACTTAACTCAAAGTTGATATCAGAAATTCATGAAAAAAAGAAAGACGTATCATCCATTCAGCATCATTATTTATTATTGTTTCTTAGCATTAAGTTATTCCACATACTCATATCTACACACTGTTTTAGTAAATAAAGAATTATAATTAATAAAACACCTTGATTTTACCTTAATAATTCTATTGATATCCATCAAATGAAAAAAAAACATTCTCATATTTGTGAAAAATATAGAAATCTGGGTTAAAACCTATAAAATCACTATTTTGATAAAGTGACACAAGATATCACACCACTAAATCAGCGCAAGACATTTATACAACATGCGAGACCAGGAAAATGTTTTGTAAAATGTTTCTTACCCTCCATTCATCCTGTGTTAATGTTATCGCAGTTTGTTTATTTACTTGAGGTCGGCTGTCAGCATTTTTCTTACGTTTTTCTTCTGGATCAACAGGACCTAAAAATAGCAAAAAATATGTCATGTGACATATCATGTGACATATCATGTGACCATAGTAAGGTCAATAAAATGTTTTGGGAATTGTTCACGAAATTGTGACAAAAATCACCATTTTGTACAGGAGGTAGGTTCGTGCACCATTACATAGTATATAGAGTAAAAAATAAATGTAAATGTCTAAACCATTCATTGAAATTTTGAAATATTGGAAAAAAAAACTTACGGATGACAGGTAAGCCATCTTCATCCATTCCCATCTGAACAAGTCCATCCTGAAATAGTTCACTCAAACTTTTAACTAATTCCATAAATCTCAAACATTAATAATGAACAAACAGTTCCTACAAAACATAAATTTTCAACTTTGCTTTTATTCCTGAGAATTCGTTGCCCTGTTCTACTGCTTACGTAAGGCTGGAAGCAAAACGTCAGGTTTAAGGTAACTTTACCAAAAATAGAAAATGTAGGTTGAAAAACTTTTCTTTACTCAAAATCTTTGCACTTATGAGGTACAATTTGTACCCAAATTTTTTGCCCTTTGGATTTTGCTATAAGAAACTACCGGTACATGGTCAGGGTAAAAAGGGGGTCTGTCAGGTACCCATAAACACAGCTGTTTTTTCCTGGTTTTATGTACTAGAACAACTAAAAATTAAGTGACCATTTAATGTCTATAAACTCTCAGTGGGATCAATAAAAATTATCCTTTTTTATACACCCGAAGGGTCGTATTATGTTATGGCGCTGCTCATCCATCTGTCTGTCCGTCAGTTTTCCTTGTGCAGACAACTCTTCATTACTTGACCTATTTTCTTAAACTCTCACAGATGATAACTATTGATGGCTAGTTGTGCATAAAGGGGAGATAATTCACATCGCTGTTTTTTTTTTGAGTTATTGACCCTTTATATATTTTTACAGCAAATTCTTGTATAGACAATTATGCTTTCATATTTCAGTTATAAGGTGTTCTTCGTTATCTTCCACAACAATCAAGAAGTGTTTCAGTTGTGCAAGAGGGAGCATAATTTATCATCATAACATGTTACAGTGGTACTCATGTTAACACAGCCTTTGGGTGTATTTTGCCCCGCTCTGCGGAGCTCTTGTTAGATTCTTCATTGATATATCTGCAAGAAAGTAACTAACAAACTTACCCTTATCAAGAATGACACATGGAAAATATTCTCTACAGTGTGACCAAAACTGTCAGGATTCAAAACAAAGTCAAAATAACTCAATGGATTAACCCCTGAAAATTGAGAAACATACATTTACCAATTGGAAGTGTTTATATCGACGTAGATATATAAACTAGAAGTTGCCAAATGGCAACATGTTGATAAGGTTCCTTTTTACAGTTCTGACAAGGTAAAATATGCCAATTTTTGCCCTTTAAACCCCAAGTGTGACCTTGACCGTTGAGATATGGACCTGGGTCTTGCACATAACACACCATCTCATCATGGAGAATAATTGTGCCAAATCATTTAAAAATCCATTGATGCATAGAGAAGTTATGATCTGGACAAAAAGTCACAGGCGCACACACGGACGCACATACACAGAACCACCATTTCTACAACTATATTGAGCTCACCGCAAGCGGGCTCGACTAAATACCTTTAATATTTTAACGGTCACATTTCATCTGAAGTGCATAGAAAAAACATTACTTAAGTCATATGTACAGAGAGAAATATACAAAACCTGAGAAGGTAAGCTTTACTGGTTTGTTTATTTTAGAAATATACATTTATCAATATACAGTGGATAGTGATTTTCCAATATATCAATATTTTCTATATGCAAAAAACTGAATAAATGACAGTCTTACCAAATGTCAGATTATAACAACATTACCTTCCCCAACTTGCAGATATAAATCTTTCAGAAGTTGATGTACTTTTTCAACTTCTTCAGTGGTTGCTTCGTTTTGATCGTTACTGTTGAAATCTCTCAACTAACAAAATGACAAAATAAACATATTAAACAATTACTCAAATTGTCCCAGTGATTTTCCTTTTGAATTTTCTAAACTACCAGCGGCTTTCTGAATGGGAAAATTCAGCGTGATAAATTAGAAAAAAGGGGAAAATTTAAAAACTATCACTTATTTATATAGCAGTTTTAGGGGAAAATATAACTTTTTTGTCCTAGGGGAAACAGTCGATATTTGGCTGTAAAATGTATGAAAAAAAATCACTGTGGCCGAACCAAAAGAAATATCAAACAGTTATATTTATGCAAAAATAAGAATTGTAAAAAACAACACAAATTGTGCTAATTCGCAGTAAGTTCAAAACTGTTGGTCTTTAAATATTTGGTAAACCTTCCAAATGAGTATTCACATATCTGATCCCATTAATAACACAGTGTTATAATTTTTACATCCAAGCCTGTTCAGTTGAAGCAAAAGACTGCCACAAGTCCTCCAGTAAATATTTAGATGAGGTCTGGTAAAATCTAGAAAAAATATTGGCCCTCACATCCAGCAAATTCCTTAGTTTCATAGTGAAGATATAAATCAATACATATAGAGGGTCAATAATATTTTGTATTCCCAGGTAATAATTTGAAATACAAACTTAAGAATTTTTAAGAAGCAAGTGGCTGTATGTGTGCTCAGACTTAGGACTGAATAATTAAATATCCAAGAAAATCTAGAATTTCTATTTTAATAAAGACTCACCTGTTGAGGAACAGTTTCTTTACCAACAGTGTTATCTTTTTCCTTCAGGGTTCTTTGCTGACGAACCTTCACTGGTTTGGGTCCTCTCTCAAAGGCCCCGAGCCTGGTATGAAAATATGTAACGTTCACAATGCTTGTCTACTTAACATGTTGGCAACAAGGGTCACATTTGAGATTTCAAGATTGAACATGATAAGGTATAATTTTGACCACAACTCCAAAATATAGCTTCCAGAATAATGCCACTTGACTTGCAACTGTGCTTCGTCATGATAATCAAGTATTCAAAATGTCATGTTGATATCTTTAAAAGTGTTTGAGGCTACATTAAAGTTTTGCACAACAATGACGATAAGATCGACAACACAGCAATCATAATAGGTCAAATTTTTCTTTGAAACAGACGAGCTAAAAATGCCACTATTATACCGGTAGTAATAAAAAATAATATTTTCTCTTACTTACATGAACTGAAATGGTGGTGACTGATTGAAAGACGGTTGTACAGCCTTGCCAAATCTTGCCCATCCTAATGGTGATATTCTGATACAAGAAGTGTGAGTGGCTGATTCTCCACCAGCAAACTTAATCTACAGATAATAAATATGCACCAACATTTCAATGATAAACCTTTATTTTTTACAGTACAGTTATACCTACAAACAAAGGCCACCCTTGAGAAAGACAAAATATAGCCTTTATTGACAGGTGGCCTTTATTCAGAGGTCAGTTTCTTCTAAATAATCAATCATGGTTTTTCAAAGAATGGCCTGTATTCACAGGGTGGTCTTTATTTGGAGGTGACTGCAAACACAGGTTAGACTGTATGTTCATGTTATAGAATTGATATAAAGCAAAATCATCTTGTCTGTGAATGCATTAAAAAATACAATTTTTATTTATAGTGAGTAGATTATATATTCATGAAAAATACAAGCAAAAGGATACAGCAATACTAGCTGCATTATAATAAAAACAATGGACAAAATTTAAATTAGACAGACTAATGGAAATCCTGACTAGTTGAAAACTACTGACAGATATTAGTTAGAGCTGAGAGACAAAACAAACATGAAAAGGAACACATGATTTTTTTTAAAAAATAGGTCATCTTCCAGGGTTTTTTATCCTGCTATAGCAGTGGCCATTTATAGGTGTCTGTGCTCAGGAAATATCTTTAAAAATCATTCAGTTTTCCCTAAAATTCAGTTAACATCATTTTTTTTCTTTCCCTTTTTGCAAAAATAACCTTTTCCCCAAATTCTCTACCTGTGAAAAAAAACCCTGTCTTCTATCAGCATGGTTTAATAAATAATTCTACACTAAGCAGCAGATAAGGACAACCAAGAGTCTTTTCACGAACCCATAAGCCCAAAGCCTGGGTCAGTAAATTTCTATTCACCAGTAATGTTCCTCAAAATTGCTTGTTCAGGCTAATAGTCAATTATTTTCAATACTTAGAGCTTGGGCTTTAAAAATATTTGTTTGAACACTTTTAATACTGACAATCACAAAAATTCAAAATTACCAACATTGAATAACTAACTTACTATTTTACTAGCAAAGTCAGAGGGCTGAAATTTTAGAAATTCTGTATTTAGGGCTTGTGCCTTCATACGACCATATGTAGCTATCAGAGATACAGCTTGAGAATCAAGGGCAACTTCACGTGTACGCTGAACTGAAAAAGTAGATTTTAAAACCACGTTACATTAATTTGGTATGAGCTGTAATAAAGAGAAGTCATGATAAAATAACACTGCAGTTCGTCTAATAAAGTTGTATTGATTTATGAATTACAGCAAAGACCTATATGTATAGAACATACTTTGCATAAGTCAATATTCACAGCTAACTAATCTTACATTTAGTTTGCATATAGTCTTTACACAGCAAGATTTTAACACTTTTCATCTTTTATGAAATACAGTAAAATCACACACAGTGACATAATAACCACTTAAATACTACAACCACCATATTATAACAGCAACATACTTCCAGATCCATTTTCAACATTACTACATATTTTATCTTGATAAGGAGACCATAGATCTCAATATTACAACAATTATTCTTGGTATATTGATTTCAAATCAATTAATAAGAGAATTATATGTATATGGAAGACTCTTTTTTAACAATATCTATATATTCAAACTCCAACTTACAACACTCTTCTCTCTTTTGGGGGACTGGGGCTGGGGCCCTGGGAGGGGGAAATTTCGCATCATTTTCAGTTCAAGGGGAATTTCAAAAGTCTAACTAATATAACATAACCTGCTTATTTTTTCAGGTTGGGGGATTTTTACCAAAAATAGGGGAAAAGAGTATATTCCAGAGGTGGGGGACTGGGGCCGAATTCCGGCCCTAAATTCGGGACATCGAGAGCCTTGACTTAAGACTCAGGTCACAGTAAAAACATAAACCTTAGCCATTACCCTTTTTGCTAGTAATAGATAGCTTTTCCATTAGGTCAAATTCAGTAATCAGAGTTGGTTGAATTTGAAATTTAGGGCCGGTTTATAAATAGATTTACCTGGCTTAAAAAGTTCATCAGCCTCACTCAGGCGTTCGTTCAACTCATTGGAATTCGGATTTGTTAAATCTTCTTGCTTCTCTGAAAATGTCAAGATGTAATTCATACAAACACTCTCAGTTCACAGCAACGTTCAATTAAGTTATAATCAGATACATATTATTTTATGAACACAGATATTTGTGACAATGATAGTCTCTTTCAATGTAAAAATCAAACTCACTTGGTAAGAATATCACTTACAGGCGACTGCTACTGAGATAAAATGACGATCTACAATGTACATTATCCTGACATAAACGGAAAATCGCAAATTTCATGTTCTCATCAAGACAACGATTACAGGAGCCCCGATCGTAACCGAATTTATGTGTCCGAAAACTATACAACTTGAATACAATATTAACGAACTGATAGAAAAGTAGCAGCATATAACACTGAACCTCGTAGTTCGGTTATAAAATTTCTATATCTTGCACGTATTTGTCTTCGTTCTTCATCGTCCTGTTGACTGTCATTAAAATTGACTTGAGCACTTTCGTTTTCCGCCATAATTGTCGGTGTTGTTTTAATTTTTACATTGTCATTTTCGCTCATGGTCAGACACCAATAAATTCAGCCTAGTTCTGGAAGCGCCAATTATAATATATCCAGACCAATGGAGTTGGGTTAGATTCAACTTCTTAACAATATTTATAGTTGTTTTGAGATATTTCCTCAGATAATCTTTCATGAAAATAAATTTGAAACAATGTTCAACTTAATTAACAATACGCGACAGTGTTCCAGTCAACATAAAAATTGATATGATGACATATTATTATTTTATCTGAGACCATTATGTGTACACTAGTCTCAGTTTTTATCAAGTATTTTGTCGAGCCCTTTGCTGTGAGCTCAATTTAGTCACCATAATGGCGGTTGAATGTAAGCGCACAGGATCCTCAAGGCCACAGTCAGGGGTCAAATGCCAAAACAATATCGTTAACAGCTTGTCCATACTGTATATTATAACTTCGTAAGTGATTCGGGGATTTCAAAATAACACAAATGTTTGCCACGATAAAATGTATTATGAATGTATCAAAATTAAACAAATGAGAATTTGCTACATTGAATGAATTTTCTAACATCACGTAAGTAAATTATTTCTATTATTTCTGATTGATCTGTGTTTGTTACCTACGGCAAGAAAAGAATATTGGTGTTTACAGTTTCTCGACCGACATGTTCTTTTGGTGCCGACCCTAAAGTTTCAAATTGTCAAGTCCAAAGTATGTCCCTGGGAAATACCATACCTTATATTCTCATGAAAGATGTTTAGAGAAAAATAATCAGAAAAGTTTTTAGAACTACTTATCGTAATTGTTTAGGCCAAGTAGCATAACCATAAGTATGGTGGCATATTCTGCATTCACTTAGTGAGTTAATAGTAGTGTAGGGCGGTACTATGATACCACGATTTTTCATTTTTTTTGACTTATGGTACCACATTTCCCTCACTGTGGGCGGTATTATGGTACCAAATTTTCGGAAAATGGTACCATAATTTGTTGAAAAAAGAGGTGAAATTGTGAAATTTTGGACAAGTTTTTTATGGTACCCATTTTTTATAGGTGGGGGTACCAAAAAATTGTGTTCTTGGTTTTTTTGACTAACCAGAATTGGTGTAGGATAGAATTTGTAGGACTTATTTTTTCGACAATTTGTTTTTTTCAAAAATACAATTTGACAAGAAGTGTGTTTTTTCGAAACGACATGGTGGCTCTGAAAAGGGCTGTTGGGAGTGGTCATTAGACCAGTTTGGTCAGTGTCTTATTTCTTCATGACTTTACCATTATGACCCCGACCATGGTCAGTTTTCTTTTTCTCAGTTTTTCTTTGGTTCTGTGGTCTCATGTTTACGTTTTTAGAGTCTGTTTTCTCATCTGTTTTTGGGGGGTTCTTCACTATCCCATTTTTCAGTCACAAATTGTACAGGCACAATCAGTTTGTCTGTTTTTAACTCGATTTCACGACGGAGTTGCATGACTTGCTTTGGCTGTCTTATTTCTACCCTGATCCCTTTGAGTTCTTGTAGCATAGCCATCTCAGTAGATTGAGGCGGTGGATTAGGCTGCCACGAGTCTGTCCATTCACCACGGACTATACTGGCTGTACATTCCCCTACAGATTCGGCTGGCTGTACTGTGGCTGATTGTATTGTGGTTGACTGTACTGTGGCTCACTGTACTGTGCCTGGATAGTGCCATACACGGGTCCAACAGCATTTTGACCTATCAACTCAGACGACTCTAATGCTTCTTTCAGAATGTCATATGACATGTTGTATGTCTCCATGTTACATAATAAATAATGGGTCTGCGCCTGGCAATTTATACTCATTTTGTACGAGCGCGAACCTTAGAGAGAGCATGTAAAATGACGTCACGTCATTTTTTGTGTTTGTTTTGTGTTTCTTCAATCCTAAGAACAACAAAGTAAAAACCGTACCATCACAGCCAGCCTACAGAATAAACACACTCATAGCAAACCTACAAAAATATACAGTCACAGTAAAAATTGAGTCAAAAAATAACATAATCACAGCAAAACGTACAAAAAAAAACGATCACAGCCAAAAAAATGCTGATAAACAAAAATACACTATCACAGCCAGCCTACAGAATAAACATAATCACAGCAAAACGTACAAAAATACACCATCACAGCCAAAAATAATGCTGATATTCAAAAAACACACTATCACAGCCAGCCTACAGAATAAATATTATCACAGCCAACCTACAAAACTATACAGACAAAAAATTACGGTGTGACTATTTTGTTTTGGACATTTTTTGTTTTGGACAATTTGACAAGAAGTTTGCTTTCGCAAAAACATGGTGGCCCTGAAAAGGGCCGTTTATTGGGTAGAGTGGTTTAATGATGTTGGCCACATCTACCCATACAAGCGGGACACCATTTGTCCCACTTGCGAATATCTCTCTCTGTGGCGGTGGAGGCCAAACAGAAAGGAGGCTCATCCTCCTCCTCCCAGTTCTCAGCTGGGGTTGATTCCTGAGGGTGATCCCCCCCAGTCTTCTTCCCCAGAGCTGGCCACCACCTCCTCAGCAAAACCCTCTGTCTTCTTCTTCTCCTCTCTCAATGTCTTCGCCTCAAGACGCAGCTCCTCCAGCTGCATCTCTTGCGGCTCTATGTAGAGCCCTAAGGAGGCATACTTTTCTTTGATAATACGGAGAGTTCGCTGAGACATGGTGAGTGAGTGAATGACGTGACGCAATGCATTGGCAATTTTATACGGCAAGCGCGTATAAAGAGAGAACATTAAAATGACGTCACGTCATTTTTGTTTGTGTGTTTTTGTGTTTGTTTTGTGTTTCTCCAATCCTAATACCAACCAAGAAAAAAATCGGATTGACCTACTTTTTTATAAAGTTATCGGATTGACCTACTTTTTGTGTATATGAACGTATGTGCCTGTGATCTACATTCAATCCTTTGAAAACATGGGAAATTGTTTACGTACACCTAAAGAAACCACTGTAGATGAAGATAGTGTCGCTATACCTATCAAGATGGGGAATTTATATCCAGACCTCTCCATCTATTATGATGATGAGGTACGCACCAATTGTTGGCGCTATTTGTATTTAGCAGAAACTAAATATTGAAGAAAAAATTCAACGGCCCTTTTTAGGGCCACCATATGTTTAAGATAAGTTTTATTTTCTCTACAACAAAATAATAATTTGTTTTCATTGTTTTTATTTTTTACAATCAACAAAAACAAATAACTTATAATCAGCAAAAACAAATAACTTACAATATAATTCACAAAGTAACTTACAAATACTGTCCACCACACAAAGAACATGGTTTACAACTTACTATTCACCACACATAGCACTAAAACATGATTCAAGAACACTCTCCAACACATGAAATGTTCCAACGCATCAAATGTTAATATCGTCCATTTTCTTTTTGTCCTCTCTCTTTTTGTATTTCCGTTTCTTTTGCGGTGGATCCATTTGGTTGGCTGAGTCAACAATGAATTGATCACTCATTCCTTGCGGTGGTACTTGAGGATTCTTTTGTGGACAGTTTGCTGCGAAATGTCCGTTTTCATGACAATGAAAACATACATTCATCTTTACCTACTTTTTCTGAACACGTAGTCGCATAATGTCATTTCTTTCCACAACAATAACATTGTGTATGATCCCATGTGACATGTTTCTGCTCACAAAGTTGATCCACTATACTGTTTAACTCTTTTATTTTTTTCTTTAATGAATACATCAAAGAATGTTGTTGATAAATGTTATTATTATCGTTAGCTTTTTCCATTCTAGGATCGTTGTAGCTCATATTGAGTGACTAGAATGACTAGAGTGGTGTGGAGCAGTCTCTTTTATAAGATGCATGTGACGTTGAATGTGACCTTGAATGCGACATTGAAAACATGTTATAATGTGATTACAGATTCTTATACGTGTGACCTTGAACATATTATCTAAAGAGGAGTGTGAAGGACCACAGGGTTCATAATCATGTCAGACACCGACAGTGCCAGTCATGAGCCTCCAGCCAAACGAACAAAGTTGGAGCATGTACGAGAATATTATCAAATACAATCTCGTATGAAAAGAAAATCAAGGAGATTCAAGATGCAGCCTAGAGTGTATGATATGGCATTTCAACCGTACGATCATTCGTTTGAATTTACAAGCCGGCTGTTTCATGATATGATGAATCAACTTTATCAGACATGCCAAGTAAGATCCAATGATAGAGTTCGAGTATCCATACGGCATCCTAATTTGGAATTTGGAATTCATATTCCATTTGATGTGGCATCTCGTATAAATGGAGATGTTGTATTGGATGAAATTGAGCGAGTGGCACAGAGCAACCGTGAGTTTAAGATGTGGGTTATGATCATCCTGAAACCCATCAATGTCGAAACATTTGCCAGTGTTACGTCAATACCCTATGCCCCGTGGAACAATCCATCCGATGTCCCGATTGTTATCGAGTATGTCGAAGTCAAACCTGTTTTGATCGTCACAAAACGAAAAGTGGAAAACAACGTAAAACTATCTGTGAATCTGTGAAGAATTGTAGAAAATGTGGACAAAAAGTTGTAGGAACGTGACGAAATCATATTTGCCAAGGGAAAAAAGAAATGCAAGTATTGTGAAAAAATAGTGGGACCGGATCATGAGTGTTACATTCTAACGTATGTACCACCTGATAGGAAAGGCATGCAACCCGAAGTCCCCTTCGTCTTTTGTTACTTTGAGTGTCGTTTTGATTCTGGAGAACATATGCCCAACTTTTGTGTAGCTCAACGCGCCTGCGGTGAATGTATGTGTAAGTCAGTGCAAGATCCATGTGAGTATTTTGAAGAGGTGAATGAAGCAAGACAAATGGTATTCCGTGGAGAAAATACTTTGGAACAATTTTGCACTTGGCTATTGACTACCCATCGAGGATTTACAGTGATCGCCCACAATGCTCAAGGTTACGACGCCCATTTTATTCTCAGATATGTCGTTACCCACGGGACAGCTAAACCACAGCTGATTAGGAATGGAAGCAAAATCATTCTGCTAAGAGGGCATGGAATACGATTGATCGACTCACTCAGTTTCCTAAGTATGCCACTCTCAGCTTTTCCTAAGACATTTGGACTGATTGAGTTAGCTAAAGGATGGTTTCCATTTTATGCCAATACTTTATACCATCAAGATTATGTGGGACCTTACTTACCGCTACACTTTTACAAACTTGACAGTATGAAGCCAGAGCAACGTAAACAATTTCTAACTTGGTATCATGAGAAAAAAGGAGATGAATTTGATTTTCAAAAAGAAATGGAAAAATACTGTAAATCAGATGTGGACATTTTAAGACGCGGTTGCGATGAATTTCGTCAACAATTGTTAGCCAGTGATCAAATTGACCCCTCTACGGAAGCGACAACGCTAGCCTAAGTGTGTAATAAAGCCTGGCGGAAAAACTCCATGCCACCTCATAGTTTAGCCGTGATTTCTGACGCAGGAAATCCTGATAAAACTCGGTATTCCATGAAAAACATTCGTTGGTTACAAATGACTGCTGTGACTGAAGGGATTCATATTCGTCATGCCTTGAATCACAGAGGCGGAGAAGTTAAAATTGGACCGTATTATGTGGATGGGTATTGTGAAGAGACAGACACCGTGTATGAATTCATGGGATGTTGGTATCATGGGTGTCCCACCTGCTTTCCCAACCGGGGTACCATCAATCATTATACGTTGGAAAACATGCATCAAGCCTATGAAGACACACAAAAAAGACTTGAGGATTTGAAAGAACAAGGATATCCATTAGTGATGATGTGGGAATGTGAATTTGATCAACGTTGTCAAAAGGACCCTGAGTATAAGACCAGAGTGGAACGTTTTTATGTGGGTCAAGACCCAATTCAACCCAGGGAGGCTTTGTTCGGAGGTCGTACCAATGCCGTCCGACTGTATCATGAAGTAGAAAAAGACCAAGAGATCAAATACGTGGACATTTGTTCCCTGTATCCCTATGTCAACAAGTACAGAAAGTATCCATTAGGTCATCCCGTGATTTTGAGTCAAGAGCAAATTGATCCACAGCGTCTTGAGACATACAAAGGATTGATTAAATGCCGTGTTCTTGCACCGCACGATTTATGGATGCCTGTCTTACCAATGCACTTTAATAACAAAATGGTATTTGCTCTATGTCGTACCTGTGCGGAAGAGGAGTTAGATTATTGTACACATTCACTGTATGAACGGGCATTGTATGGAACGTGAACCCATGTAGAATTGGCCAAAGCCATTTCTTTAGGGTATAAAGTGTTGAAAGTATATCATGTATGGCACTGGGATGAGTGGAGTACGGACTTGTACCGTCAATGCATTGACAAATACTTAAAAATGAAGCAAGAAGCCAGCGGGTATCCTCCTGGCGTGGACACAGAGGGAGATAAAGTGAAGTTTAAACAAAATTATTTGGAAGCAGAGGGAATTCGCTTGGAACAAGTGAAAAAAAAATCCAGGAAAGAGAGCTTTTGCCAAAACCATGTTGAATTGTTTATTGGGTAAAAATGCTCAAACCAACCTCTTACCGAAAACCGAGTATGTACATAAATTGGATCGTTTCTATGAGATTCTGAAAGATCCTAAAAAGTCGGTGAAATATGCCGAGTGTTTTGATCATGATGAATTCGTACTGATGAATTTCACGGATGAATCGGATCAAACTGATCCCTGTTCTTCTTCTAATCCTGTCGTGGCTTCTTTTGTGACGGCTTATGCTCGATTAGAATTGTACAGAGTGCTTGAACCTCTGGGAAATAAGGGTACTCTATTTTGACACAGACAGTTGTATGTACATTTATGACCCTCAAGAATACAATGTACCTATTGTATCCAGTCGTTTGGGAAAATGGACGGATGATGTGCCTCATGGACGTATTGTGAAATATGTCGCTTTAGGTAAAACTATGGCTATGAATACATTGAAAATGGAGAACGACATCAGGCGTGTAAAGTGAAAGGCATCACGTTAGACTATAATGCAACTCAACAAGTGAATTTCAATAGTATGGTGGACTGTGTGAAAGACAGAGAACATTATTCTACCGTGGTTGAATATGCTTCCAGGATTAAAAGTCATAGAGATAGAACAGTGACGAGTGAGAAACAAATCGAAACATTTCGTTCTGTGTATACCAAACGTATCATCATCGACGATTACATGACTGTCCCCTATGGATATCTGCATGACTGACCTTGACCTTATTTTTTGGTATGATGACCTTGTTGATATATTCTGATATATAATGAAGTAGTCGTAGTCGTATTCGTTGTAGTAGTAGTAGAAGCATACAAAAAACAAAAACAAGTATGGATTGTATACCGCTACCTCCTATAGAGTTAAGACTTAAAATTTATCGTTATGTGATAGAGGCTAACACTAAACTATGAAAGATGGAGTTAGTACATGCATGGGCGACCCATTGTGCTATTCATTGTTTACAACGCATGGACTCTGGACGGGTAGATAGACTGTTAGATGATGTCAGTTAACGCCAAGATTTGACTGTAAGTCAGAAATTACCTATGCTACGAAAGTAGCAATATAGTTCAACAAAAATTGGATCGCATGATATCTACTGGATGGGTGTTTTGTATCTACGATGCCACTTTGAATGAACTAAATGAATTTCGACCTACTTGCAATGTTGTATGGTTTAGCATGGCTGAAGAAGACAATGGGATATCTCAACCCGGATGGCGACTGTATTCGCGATACAAAGTACGTGGTATCCTGTTATTTAAGGAACCGATCCCTTTCACTAAGGTCAGATCGATTCTATCCTACCGTGTTGTGTTCTTTAAACAAAAACATCATTTACGTGAAGTGGCACAAGGCATTGATGCTCTCCATGCGGATGTGCCTAGGCGTGTAATTAATGATGGGAATATTCAATTATGGACAGACCATCGAGACGACCCCGATATGTGAGTTTATTTAAAATTTTGAATTTTGAGTTGTATAGAGAGACCTTATTCAGTATCGTACAAGATGACATTGTCACGGCCAAGGACATTCACGCCTGGATTCTGAATCCGCCTACGTTTGAATTATTTAAACGGATGATTCATCAGGCGATGATCAGTGCACATTTGGACTTGAAAGCTATCCATCGAGACGATTGGAACACGTACGTGGTAAATAACAATAAAGTGATTCAAACCATTAAAGAATGGAACAGTTTGATATTATGAATCATACCATGTTAAGAAAAGTATTGATCATCACAGTTAAGAATGGATTCGACAACGCTTGAGTACACCAGAACTGTTTGAAGAATTTAGAAATGGACTTCATGTGATGAATTCATTTTATAAACAGACAGTGCCGCTAGACTTTAGTGAAACGGATTGGATGAACCATTTAGTGAACAAAGACGAAGTAATAACTTTTCTCTGTGAACATGGATATTCAGAATGTGTGTTTGAATTTTCTGGGAAAATACTACCACCACTTCATGACTTTTGTTGTCAGTGCTGTAACTGTGAGTCAGTGTAACTAAAAAACAAACAATATTGTATATTTAATGATAACACAAAGTTGTACATGGTTGATGTTGTATGTAAAAAAGTCAATAAAATACTTTTGTTTCATTCACTTGATGTTAATTGTAATGAGGAGGAGTTGGTGGAGGATACCCCCATTCCCCATTTAATTGTATTTGATGATATGCTTGGGGATAAAGATAAAGAGAAAATAAAATTATGGTTTACACGAAAAGGTCACCATCGTAATGCCAGTGTCATTTACATTACTCAAACGTTTCAACAATCGAAAGCCAGTCGTACATTGAGTTTAAATGCTTATTACGTGATCTTATCTCAAAACACAAGAGATAAAGGACAAATAAAAGTGTTGGCGAATCAAATGCAATTGCCACACTTGTTACCCGCTTAACAAGATGCGATCTCTACACCCCATGGTTATTTAGTGATTGATTTTCACCCTCAAACACAAGACTCGTATCGGTTGAGAACCGATATTTTTCATCATTGGATCACTAAAGAGGAACGTGGCCCGACGGTGTATATATAAAGGGGATAGAACTTAAAGAGTCATCATAGTCATCATGGCGGACAGAATGAACACCATAGCTCAGTCGCTAGAACATTTGAGTCAGGAACGTGATCCTGCTCAACGGGAGCAGTTGTTACGATCAGGGTTGAAAGAAATGGTCAAATGGTTTACGTTAGCTGCTAAAGTGATTTTACAAAAGAAATTGCTGTTACCTAAACATACACAAAACTTTATGCAAAAACATCAGAATGAACTTGAGCAGTTGGGTGATGATCAAGTGGATGTGGACACCAAACGTCAACTCATATTGAAACCAGGAGGGAGCGGATTTCTTGGAGGGGTTATGATACGAAGTTTACTTCGATGGAATGGTCAAAAGACCATTCGTAAATTTAGCCCTAAGAAAACTCATGCAAAAAGAGCTCCTAAAAAACAGCAAAAAGAGCTCCTGCAAATAAACGTTCTCCTAAACAAAAAACAGCAAAGAAAGCTCCAGCAAAAAGAGCTCCAACAAAAAGAGCACCTGCAAAAGCTCCTAAGCCAGCAAAAAGAGCCTCAGCAAAGAGAGCTCCAGCAAAGAGAGCTCCTAAACAAACACCAACAAAAAGAGCTCCAGCAAAGAAACGTTCTCCTAAAAAGTTAACACCTGCATTTACAGTTTCACCAACAATCGATGAATGTTTTATCACCCTTCGACGAGGTTCCAGAGGATCTTCCCGTGGGTCGTCTTTATCTAGAAATGGTTTGTCACCCATTGGATCACCTAGAAATGGATCGTCTTTAAGTGGTTCACCTCCTATGGGATCACCCCGTGATTCACCTTTATCTAGAAATTGGTCATCTAGTGGATCTCCTATCAACACGGCAACACGATAATCACCTCCTACAACCAGTACTCCATTGAGAACTCCATTGAGAACTCCACCCAGGACTCTAAGAAGCCGTTTGAGCAGAAGTAATTTAAGCAGTTTGAGTTCTTCTTCAACCAGTACATGTTCGACCTGTGGATCAAGCAGTTTGAGCAGAACCAGCTGTTCGACCAGAAGTGGATCCAAAAGCAGATCAAACAGATCCAGAACTATTTCCATTATTGGCTCTCGCTCCAGTCATTGCTAAAGCTGTAGCGGCAGGTGCACTCAGTGGTGGGGTGGCTCAACTCGTGAAAAAAATGGCTATTGTACCGTTTAAAATGCTAGAAGAGATGAATCGATGGAAATCAGAACGCGCTCACCTCCTCCCCCACAAGTCACACAGACCTCTGATTTACAGAAACAAATGGGGGAAGTACTTCAAAATGAATCCTTGTCCGATTCAGAAAAGGCACAACACTATGGACAAGTCTTACAAAAGTTTCAATTGTCACATCAAAAAGCGCGTGAACCCACCATCACAGTTCCACCTCCAACAGCTCCGGCTCCAGCAGCTCCAGCACCAGCTCCAGCTACCGATAGGCTAACCCCAAACCATGCGTCGAAAAACTCAACTTTTATTAAACTTTCTCCAAAATCATCCCCATATGTCATGGAATGAACAAGGTGTTTTGGAATATGATGGAAAACCCATACAAGGATCCAACATTATAGATTTAGTCAATGATGTAATTCGTCATAGAAAATGGTCTAGCCAGTTTTCCCGTGGATTAAGAGAAGTCAACGTACCACAAGAAGTGGTAGGAAATAAACGGAGATGGTCGTGGATACAACGACCCGAGTCAGACTCAGAGGAAGATGAATTTTCGATAGTTTTGTCGAGCCTTCTTCGTCTTTTACTTCTTCTCCTAGGAAAGTTATAAAACAAGAAAAAACTCGAATCAAACCAGAGCCTCAGTGGGAACCCTACTAGACCCTATGGACTCCAAAGTAGACACCGTGTTACAGAAGATATATTATGATCCCTTACATCCTGCTGCTTTTGGAGGGATACGCCGCCTCTATAAGACATTGCGAGCTCACGGCATTACTTTGAATCAAGTGCGATCCTGGCTAAAAGGACAAAAGACGTATACCTTGCATAAACCCATCCGTCGGAAATTTTCAAGACGGAAAACCAAAGTGGGTGGTATCGATCATCAGTGGCAGGCGGATTTGGCGGACATGCAATCCCTGATCAAGCACAACACACCCTATCGATATCTGTTGTGTGTCATTGATGTATTTTCAAAATATGCTTGGGTCGTTCCCCTCAAGGATAAAACGGGACTCACTTTGATTGGAGCGTTTCGTTCTATTCTTAAAACGAGACAACCCAAAGCTCTGCAGACGGACAAAGGCACAGAATTCAAGAATCAAAGATTTCAAGCGTTTTTAGAGAAAGAAGGTATTCACTATTTCACGACTGAAAATCCAGAAACTAAAGCCAGTATGGTAGAACGTTTTCAACGTACTTTGAAATCCTACATGTGGAGATATTTTACCCATCATCAAACACGACGGTATATCGATGTATTGCCAGATCTGATGCAAGCCTATAATTATCGATTTCATCGAAGTATTCAAATGGCACCTGCATCCGTGAATGAACACAATGAATCTGAGGTGACCTTGACCTTGTATGGAAAAAAAAGAAAAACACCAAAAAAGAAACCACAACAACAACATCTTCGTGTCGGAGAGATTGTGCGTATCAAGAAAACCAAACGTACCTTTGATAAAGGCTATCTACCGAACTGGACGACTGAAGTGTTTAGAGTGACCCATGTCAAAAGAACTTCACCTCCTACGGTCAAATTGACAGATTTAGATGGAGAACCCATTTTGGGTTCGTTTTATCTCTCTGAAATACAATCTATAAAAGACGATGGTATCTATGAAACTGAATCAGTGTTGGCTCGTCGTAAGAGAAAAGTAGACGGAAAAATAAGACAAGAAATTAAAGTGCACTGGCATGGATACCCTTCGAAATTTGACAGTTGTATTCCTGAATCAAATCTGGTTTAAATACAGCATGTCTCAGTCTGACACAGCCAGTGTGGCAGTGAGTACCTAGGAGCAAGTCAGACCAACTGAGCCTAAGAACAAGGTCACCTTTTTTGCCCAAATTGTGGTGGTGTTTATCATTATTAGCGTGTCGCTCTTTAATCTGTGTTTTCAACGACCTGATCGTGAATTGTGGCTCCTGCTTTTAAGTAGTTCTCTGGGTTATATTCTACCGAATCCCTCTTTGAAATTCAATAAACTCAAACCAACATGAGCTCGTTTTACATTACCCTGATGAGTGACAGTTCGATGGATCTGTTCCCAGACAATACCCAATGCTGTTTTCGTACCAAACTACTCAAACCCATCCATCTCAATAAACAAGACTCGGAAATTGGTTTAGTAGAAATGATTGTACCTAGTCAAGTCATTAATATCACGGAGGAAGAGCGACATTTTTCCATTGTCACACGGTATCCTATCCTGGCCAAGACTTTTGAGGCTGTTTCCCATTACTGTCGTTTCCCCAATGATGAAAAAGGAATACGTCTTTGTATTCCTGTAGGGACCTATGCCACATCACAACATCTGGTAGACACCCTGGACCAAGTCATTAAAGATTATCTAGGTCAACTGTTTAGAGATAAAAACCTCCGTTTTACTGTAGGTTTCTCGGGAATAAGTAAACGTATTAAGATGGATAGTTCAAAGAACATAGGCATTCAGTTTTAACCTAGTATGTATATGAAATTTGGTGGGTCTCCTAATAGTGCTCCTACCATCTATTTAACCGAGAATCCAGATCCATTTCCTCACGGGGTAGACTTGAACATGGGTAATAATCATTTGTTTGTCTATTCTGACCTGGCGGCTTATACCTATTTGGGAAACATTGAAGCTTCCATCTTACGTTTGGCTCCTTTTGACCCGAGAACCAAAGCTGGGACCAATCCACATATTCATTTCGAGTTCTTGAATGTACACTACGTGCCACTGGCTAAAGCCGATTTGACACCATCACCATCCATATTAGGGGTGACACAGGTCAACCCATTCAGTTTATTCATGGGAAGTCTATGGTGAAGCTACACCTACGCCAACGACAATGATGCCAATGTACCAAGGTCAATCTCGTCAGTATGGACAGGGGCTTGGATCTATGTTTAAGAAAACCATGAAACGTATCATGCCTTTACTGAATCCTTTGGTTCGGTCTGGAGTTCGAACCTTGAAAAAAGAAGGACTCCAGCTAGGAAAAGCTGCCAGGCAAGATATCATGTCAGGATCCAACCCTAAAAAAGTGATACGAAAAAGAGGAGCTAACGTGTTGAAAAATGAAAGCGAATCCCTGTCACGTGAAGTCACCAAAAAACCCAAGAAAAGTATAACGGCCAAACCCACCAAGAAAAATCCTCATTCGAAACGTCATCGTCGCCGAGTGAAGCAAGCCAGACCGCTTGATATTTTCGATTAAAATTCATGATGCAACACGGTTCTTGTGAATGCAGTAAGACAGAATTGGACGTGTCTTTCGTTCCCCCTACGGTGACCGCCATGCAGGAGGCACAATGGACTGAGCATTATCCCATTTCTGCCCTGGAAAATAATGCTCTTATTGAATTCGTGATTCCTGCACAAGTAGAAAAATGGACAGATCTGAATCAGACTTATCTGTATATGAAAATCAAAATTATACAGGCGGATAATTCAGACTTGGCGAATGGTAGTGAAATTGCCACCGTCAATAACTTTTTTCACAGCATGTTCAGTAGCATAGATGTGTATCTGAATGATAAACTGATCACCAGCAATGCGGACACATATGCCTATCGTGCTTACCTAGAAAATTTACTTCCTTCAATCCAAGTTGTAAAAGCACTCAGCTTCAAGCATTAGAATTATGGGCCGCAGACACCCCTGGTCAGATGAACACCAAAGTCCACGATGGAGATAACAAGGGTTATGTGGAAAGGCGAAATCGTGTACATCAAAGTCGTGTGGAGGAACTATGTGGTCGACTTCATTTGGATCTGGTGATGCAAGATAAATATTTACCTAATGGGATAGAAATACGTCTAAGACTGAACAGAGCGTCACCCAATTTCTGTCTCCTGGCT
Organism: Lutraria rhynchaena; assembly: GCA_008271625.1. Lineage (NCBI taxonomy): Eukaryota > Metazoa > Mollusca > Bivalvia > Venerida > Mactridae > Lutraria > Lutraria rhynchaena. Next base: position 1,937,899 of record VIBL01000075.1, read on the forward strand.
GCCACACCCGCAAAAATCAAGTTTATGGAAGCGGGTTTCAATGTGAGAACCGTGGATTTACTCCCTTTGGTGGCCAATCAACTCAATCAACACATTGCTCAACACAACATGAAAATTCCCATCCGACGTACTGAGGTGAAAACCTTTACCATTCCTACCGGTCAACGTTCCAAGATTGAAGATCATTTATTTCAAGGTCAATTACCAAAACGACGGATCATTGGTATGGTGAGAAATGGAGATATGAATTGGGATATAGCGACCAATATTTTTGATTCCCGTCATTTTGATCTCAATCATCTGGAGGTCAGTATTGATGGAAAAAGTATTCATAACAAACCGTTTCAACCCAATTTCGAAACGGGAGAATGTCTACGGTCCTACATGTCACTCTATCAAGCAACAGGAGCTCTTGGACTCAATCGTTCCTTTGGATTGAGTTTGAATGATTATCAACACGGTTACACACTCTGGGGACTGGATTTGACAGCCGATCAAGGTTGCGAGTAAGGTCAACTCCATCCTATAAAAACGGGGAATCTGAGATTAGAATTTCACTTTGCCAGAGCGCTAAGACAAGCCATTAACGTGTTTGTGTATGCGGAATACGATAATCAGATTGAAATCAACCAATTTAGAGAAGTACTTCTAGACTATTGATGGATCCAATGGACATAGAAAACATGGAACAAGGACAATACTTTGAAATGAAATTATTGGCGTATCCTTGCGATACAAGTGAACGAACTGAATCCTTGCGAGAGGGGTTGAACCACCATGTGACAGAAGCACTTCAAACGTTCATTTATGATCAAGTGCATAAAGGCTGTTACGGTTGTCAAGTTTCTCATCCTAGTCAAGTACAACATGTACTCTGCTTATACACGAACACATCAGAGTAGACAGAACTGTACATTCAAAAAGCGATTCAAGGTTTGGACGTGTTCAAGGTCATGGAAAAGTGGTATCCTGAACTCGTGACCTTGACCGATAGTGAAAAAGGACATGCCTGTCGATTATGGATTCAGTTTAAAAACGAACTCAGTCAGAATCAGTCAGAACTGAACGATCACTGGATAAATGTATGGACAGAACGTGTGAATAGAAATTGGCATTATGGAGACGAATGAACTTCAATACATCTTAGATCATTCACCGATGTTATCTACATTGCATGCTCGTGTTTGTGCAAAAAATCAGTTACCTTCGGAGAATCCTCATAATGTGAAGGCCTATATTGTGAATACACACAATGCGAATCAACCAGGAGAACACTGGGTGGCTATTTACCGCAAAGACAATACAATCGTGTACTTCAATTCTTATGGGCTACCGCCTTTCGAGGAGATTCTCTCTTTTTTTAAAAAGAACATTCAAAAACGTATCAGTGGAATGCATTGTGTATACAAGGCGATACTTTACCAATGTGTGGTGTGTATTGTTTATTCGTTCTGGACTTTATTTCTCGTGGATGTGACCTGAACCATATCCTTCTCACTCGATTCAGAGTTCTAGAGGATAGGCCAGGAGATAACGATACTTATGTGACCCGTTGGTTTGAACAACATTATGGTACCTATTATAGACAAGCTCAATATGTGAACAAATGTGGACAAAAGTGTTTTGCACTACGTCGTGATAGAGTAGGAGGTGAAAGACATTTGTATCATAGAATCATGAATAGAAACATGACTTATTATACAGCTTAATTTGCTTACTAAACAAAAAGCTTGTTCTAACATAAAAAAAGTGGTTCATGGTGTTCTATTTAAAAAATATGTACAAAAATGTTGTTCTAACAAAAAACGTACAAAAATTGTTGTTCCATTTAAAGATATGTTTATTTACAAAAAAAATATTGTTCGCTATTGTTCTATGTTTAAAAAATGTTGTTTAAGTTGAATAAAAATAATAAAAAAAAATGATACCACCTGTTTGTTTTACTTTGTTTACTGAGCGGCGACCCGCCAGGGGACTCAGTCCCCGTCGGCGCCGACGAGAGCAACAGGCCGCTCGAGATCGAACTGTGAATAGACTAAGGCAGCGTGAACCTAGACAGTAGGCCATGAATGAAATTGATGCTAGAGAACAGGTCAAGAAGGAACAGGTCTTCGCTGAGTTTGAATCCGAGCTAAAGCAGAAAGGACAAGCGGCGTGGGAACAGACAGCTAGGGAGCAGGCTGAACTTCAGTCTGATATCAGACAACAAAGACAAGCAACGGAGGCGTATTATCAACAAAAAAGAAGAAGACCTTTGGCAATTCATTGCCACGGCTAAAAGAGAGTTCTTTCAACCATTTGTCCCAGAACAAGAATGGTACTGCGGGGACCCGACCTGCCGAGACTGTTATCCCAACCCCATGAAGGATGCAGACAAGTGGTATGCTCAACAAAACTGCCCGTGTGAGCTCTGCACCCAAAAGAAGCCAGCTGCTATCTAAATAAAATAAAAACGGTCCTTTTTAGGACCAAACTAGAACCACCCCCAACGGCCCTTTTCAGGGTCACCATGTCGTTTCGAAAAACACACTTCTTGTCAAATTGTCTTTTTGAAAAAAAATTGTCGAAAAAATAAGTCCTACAAATTCTATCCTACACCAATTCTGGTAAGTCAAAAAAAACCAAAAACACAATTTTTTGGTACCTCTACCTATAAAAAATGGGTACCATAAAAAAACTTGTCCAAAATTTCACAATTTTACCTCTTTTTTCAACAAATTATGGTACCATTTTCCGAAAATTTGGTCCATAGTACCGCCCACAGTGAGGGAAATGTGGTTCCATAAGTCAAAAAAATGAAAAATCGTGGTATCATAGTACCGCCCTACACTACTGTTAATTTTCGCGAAAGCCTTCTAAGTTTTCGTAAAAATGTATTAAATGTATTTTCATACATCAGAAATCAGAAATCTTATCATGGAAAGTTATTGAATTTTCTTGAAAATGTCTCTGTTGCTTTTCATGAAAGTCTGTGCAATCTATAATATTGATGCAATTTGGTATAAAATATAATAAATTAAACTTAAGCCCAAAAATTTACCGTCCAACCTCCGTTCGATCGATCAGTTATATGATATTTGTCCTTTAAGCTGAACTGACACCAGACATTCCTTCTAGCGAGGGTCAAGTATTTGACAGGGGACTTAACTCGTTAGCGTATTTAATCATTGGAACACAGTTGTTTCTCTTAAAATAACACGCTGGTTCATCATCGTATTTCAAACATCGGTGTCACATTATTCTAATATCAAACTGAAAAATATTAACTTTCTATAATTTTGGAAGTCATTCATTCACAAATTATCTACTGTTCGTCAATAATTTATCAAGACAAATGGCTGACTATATCCTACAAACCAAAGACCTATAAGACTGTCGGTTGTTATTACCAGCTTATGTAAAGTTAACAGATTCAAATTTCTGTAAAATGTACGCTTTAAATTCCTTAATGGTCTGCAAGTAATTTTAAGTTTGAAACAAAAAAAATCATGTCAACATTAACATGTTTTTTTAAAGTTATCCCAGTGTCTCAACAAAATTTCCTATCGCGCTTAGTCCGTCAATTTCAACATTCATTAGCTTAGAAAGTTAGAAATAATATTCTCACAAGAAGTTTTACTGTATCCAGTTTGTAGTCAGGATAGAAATGCAACATAGAAAGATAATTCACACGCATAATTAAATCTTCAGTTCTTTGGCGTCTACTGAAAGGACAGCAAGGTGCGGCTGGGTATATCACGAAAGGTATATAAAATAAGAAAGGTACTATAAAATATATCAACGCTGATTTTCTGTTTCTAGGGAGATTTCTGGCCAGACCCGGAGATGGCAGAGGGAATTAAACCATAAAAAGAAATGAGCATAAAATTAAGATATCAAATGTGATTTCAGGAGCATGAAATACACAAAAAAACATTCACAAATATCCCATCTGAATTTACGATATGTGTATGAATCCTTACGCATACACCTAAATGTTAATTTGTTAGAAAAATACGAAATACGAAAATGTCTGATAAGTCAATTTTACCACGATGGTGATGAAAATTGTGTTGATAAATATTATCAATCAATTTTCAAGGATCGCTTCCGTTCAAAGCACAAAATATGATTGTCTAACAAATATACCAAAGGAATTTTATTTCGAAAATTTTATTTCGCTTCCTCTAAAAAAACGAAAGATACAGAAATCTGACCCAAACATGTATTACTCATACTTAGCGGTATCCAATGACGTACAAATACTTTGAATTTTCGCAATGGCTGTAACCATGTATATTTATTTTTCTTGTACATGACAGCTATTAATCAGCAAATAGTCTTTCTAATTCTGCAAACCAAAAAAATAACAAGTTGATACAAATTCAATTATCCATAATTAGCAATCACAATGATAATTGTGAAACAGGCGTTTTTAAAGAATCTGACACTTGAGGGTCATGACCTTTAAACTTTTATACAAATATTATTCTACGGTAAAAGCCTTGAAAATGTTTGCTGTAAAAAACAGGCAACCATTATAAATATCAAATACAATTTAATAATTGACTATTTGCTGAGTTATGGTAAAGATTTTGAGAATAGGTTTGATGTACTTGCAGTATCAGTTAATCCGCAGCAGTTTAGAGGATTTGTTATGTCTTCCAATTTTCTACATTCAGTCATGCATGTTTTGCTATAATCATATATCTTGAAAAAAATAGACGGACGGACGAACGAACGAACGAACGGACGGCTGAGTGAGCCGACGGACGAAAGAACGGTCGAACAAACAAACGAATCGTACGCTACGACTTACCGCTTTTTAATTACGATTCCTGGGATTGACAGATCAAACCATTGAATGATAATAATTGTATTTGAGTATTATATTATAATATTATAACACTCTAACATTATGAAATCACTGAGTGTAATTATCAAGCTTTCGTTGTCAGCGTATTTATAATTAGTGGTAGAATAAATCTTGGATAGAATTAACAGGAATTCAATACGCCTCAATTTTGTTACCCGGAAAATAAATACTGTCATTTAAATAAGATAGCTGTTATATATGCTACGATTTTCAACACGAAATAATCAACCTTTGGATTGCGGTAACACCTAAGAAACGTATTTTAATTAATTAGTAATCTCTGATTACCAATAATATGTCACGCTTCCGAACAAAATCGGTTATAATTGTCATAATAAAGACGACAACTGTACGATTACGGCAGTGTTATTACACTTGGGTTATAAACCAGCTCGTGCTTATGGTATTATTTAAACGTATACAACACAAATTATGATTATTTAGCGTACATATTATACATTTATCGATAATCATATTAAAAGAAAACAACCCCGATGGACAAAAGGTATATTGGTAAACTGGTTCCCCGCTGACTCTGTACAATGACCTCTTGTGTCTGGCAACATGGAATATGAACCAGTTTATTGAATTAGTCGGGTTAAAAAACGGGGCTAGACAATCTTGAATTATATTTCTTTGCAATAGTCTCATCAAAATTGGTGTTAAACGTCTACATATAAATGATACAATAAAACAGTTATAAGAGGCATTAAAACAATAAAAATCACTATCTTAGCAAAACTAGCACTCCGGGAAGCAGGCATCAACATCCACATTATGAGAATTAAACAAATATGTTATTAAAATATTATTTTACTGCTTGTTTGAAGTGAAAACAAAAATACAACATGTACATAGTTTCATTTGGGTGCAGGTTTGTCATTGATTCTTTGATAAAAAGTCAGTTTAGCGTAAAAAGATAATTATTAAAAGGAAAATAAATACAATAACCACTAACGCACATTAAGCTGTCATTAAACAAATTGAATTGCAAAAAAACATGACTTACAAAAAAACATGGGTTATTGTTTACTTTGATACATTATTTACATTTCATTATTCAATGAAAACTCTAAACTAAAGAAAAATGCGTAAGATAAATTTAAAAAAAAAACATGATTTTTCCTTCAGTGAACAATATGAATATACTGAAATCTTCATGTCGATTTAATTGAAGGTAGCTTATTCATTACTTTGTCAGAAATTCATCATGTTCATTGCTGGCACCATGGATCGATCAAGATTAGCTTAAACAAAATCTGTAATTAATAGCTAACCATATTTGGAATTACTAAGCATTGTTCTCTGAAAATAAATACCAAAACTACACGTCGTTCGCACCTGAGGTCACGTGACTTGACTCACATCATATGATTATGCTTCTATTATCTTTGTGCGGAGAATAGATGAGCTTGCCACAGGGTGATGTTATTTCTAGTGACAAGGAAATTTAATAGTCAAGCCTAGTCTGTACTGGGAAACTATAGAAAGCTTATTGACAATAGAAATTAGATACTGATTCTTGTAGATACACGAATACTGGGTTATTAGAAACGTGTAAATGCTCTAATTACCACCATCGTTTAGTAATTGTTTCCTTTGGAAAGGAACATATCCGAACATAGCCGAACCCACCTCTGCGTCGGGTTACAATAAATGTCAGGATATAATTTTTTCCGGTCCCGTCGCTTTATTTCAACTTTATGTCAAACTGTTCGTAAGTTTTAATGAAATTTGTATCATATTTCTGCGAAATTTCATCGTAGCAATATTCTCAAACAATAAAATGTCTCGGCTTGTGAAGAACCCGTTTGAGATGTCATTCTCATATTATTTTTATTTTATAAATATTTGTGATTTTTGAACCGGCAACGGGTCACTTTTTAGTCTGTATCAGATACGGTGCCGAGCTATGCATTTAAACATGGTTAAAAACAATTGGGGTATTCTTAATAAAGTGTTGGTTTGCTGTTACGCTACCGACTCATTCAAAAATGCCCTACCCAAAAATTGTTCACGTTATTTTGACAAAACAAATTTGGCCTTAATTTCACTTTTTCGTTCTTGGTAAAGGCATGTAATCTTACCAAATCAAAAATGTCGACTTTCTACTGTTACAAGTTTTAAAAATGTTTTAGCGAATCTGACAAAAAATCGTTGTTTATTCTGTGTTTTTAGGTACGAGCATTTTATCATTTTACACTTTCCTATGTACCGTATATACAGTTAAAAGTTGGGATTGCGTAACAGCGAACTAACAAATTGGATAGCCATGTTTACATTTTGCATTATTTTCAAAATTATTCACCGTGTAACAAATCTGACAAAAAAACAACGCTAATGAAAAAATCTTTATTCTTAAACTTGGCGAATATACGGAGTTTTCATCATTTAAACATTTTAGTATGCGTATTAATTTTTATAAACTATCAGTCGTCACAATCTTCTCGTAGTCTAACGTAGCTTAGTATCTATATAATAATATTATAAGATTTTAACAAATACTTACACAACATATTTATGTATATCACTATGATTTGAGTAATAATTTGTATGTATGTGTACGATGTTAATCTGGTTCCGTTGGCGCTGTCTATATCATTGGTGAACTGTAGCATGGAACGGAAACCAGTTTATTCATGTATGCGTGAGCGAGTGATAAGGAATGATAACTCTGGATAAAGATTGACAGCTATAATTTCTGCGTATAAAAGAACAATCGTGAGCGTCATATTATTCCAGCATTTCAGTGGAACTTCTTATGATTGGAACAAACAGTTGAGCATTAAACATACTTCGCGCTCACGTCTTCTCGCCCTGAGTAATAAATTAATGCTTTAGAGTGTTGTATAATACACGCCTATAATTTCAGTATTGAAATTTCTTCTTGGTGCCAGCAGCGTTTCCGATTGGATACATTCATGTATGTAGCATTTACTTAACCACAGAATCGTCGCACCAAAAGGGCGCTAATATCAGTAATGGTCGCGGAAGATCGTCCGTCGTAATTGCTCCTACCGCCGGGATCTCCTTCTTATAAAACCCCATTAATTGATAATTCTGTGCTTAAATGTATTTAGCCTGCCCGTACAGATACAATATGGTTTCAGTTACGTCTCTAGGCTAAACGAATTTGTGCTAAGTGCAGTAATTGCTGAAGAAGAAGCGGCCATTTTTATTTAAATAACGGTGTCGTGAGAATAACACTTCGTGAATCTTTATATTAAATAGCGTCGACAGTGTCTTCCATTATTGAAAACAAATCGTAATCATATTAAGGCGTCTAGAAGCCGGGCGATACATATCCGGGCCTGTTGTGTTTTAACGCATTATGGAAATGCGAGGGTTTAATGGAAATTCCTAGAAGTCTTGAAACATTCTGATTTCATTATGCGATTGTTCTCTTCTGTAACTTGATAAGAGCTATTATAACACAGCACCGGTTTGTTTTCTTAGAAAGTGATTCGTTTATATTTACGGTGGTAAATCCGTTAAACAAACTTTTATGTCCATAAATATTGACCATTGTCGTCCATTTGTTTGCCCTAATATTTTTAATAAGAAAGTTGTATCTTAAACATAATTTGTTCGTTCATTGTATAGCGTATATACATAATTAAAGTGTGACTTTACCATGTTTTTTTTGTTAGCTACAGTTAAAAAGGTGACAATATGTAAATAGTATTTATGTCAATCTTTTTGTTTAGTCTCGGTTATTCAAAATTTCTAAAAAATAAAGCTGCTGCATACAAGTACTCGCTCAGTGGGTTGGTGATTAAAACAAACTTCAACATACCAAAAATTAGACTAACTAAAAGGCACAACATTTGATTTATAATCGACGATTTTCCCCAAGGACTATGGACATGATACAAGATAACACCTGTTTATATCGATGATTTGCTATAAAGTGGTAAAACTATTCCATATGAACTGATTGCTTTATCAAGGCTAGAACCACTTACAGTCAAACTTGTGTTTGCGACCACCTCAGAAACAAACCATCCTGTGAATGAAGGTAATTTCTTTTGAAAACCATCACTGTTTATGCACAACAAACTAACCTCTGAATAAAGACCATCTGTAAATAAAGGCCACATTTTGTCTTCCCTAAGTGTGGTCTTTGTTCACAGGTTTGACTGTGTTAACCTTTTTAATGCATATACGCCGTGTACGCTTTTTGCTGAATTACGATACGGAAACGGCGTGTTCACTTTCATTTTACTTTGAATTGCAAGTTCAGAATGGCCGTAAACATTTGATCTTGAAGATCGGAAATATCAAAACTTTGAAACAGTTATACAGTGCAACCTGTCCAGAGTGGCCATCTCTTGAGCAACAACATCCCTTCAACAATAACATGATTTTGTCCCACTGTACTATTAATTTAACCTCTCTAGAGCAACCACCTCTCAACAACGACATAATGTTGCGTCTCCCCGATGGTGTTGCTTTGGAGAGGTTGCACTGTATTTTATTTCCAGATGTCATAAAAAATATTGACTGACGCGATACCGTTTTTTTTGTCTTTGAAAAAAACAAAACAAATCATTATCGCAACCAGGACGTTTTTGATTGATATTCGTAATATGATGTAATACAGGGAGGAGGATATTGTCCTTTTATGAACACATTCATGCTTGAGATCACTGCCCTCTCTTAATACCAGTAAATTTGCACAGAACCTATTTCCTTTTATCTAGTACATGTAATTGGAACACCATTATCGTCTCTCGACGGATGTTCTCGACTTTACATATTCAACATATACCTTAACAATAGACCATCTTTATAAAAATGTTGGTTTGCGGTTTTCACGGATTACAGATGTAATAACAATGTAATAATACGTGACCAAAGATCAACTACATTTTTCATGGCATGGTCAAAGTTCAATTATTTTTTTTTAAAATATAGTTTGAATAGCATAGAAAATAATAGACAATTACACTAAGGGTATTCTGTGTAAATAGATATGAATCGTTGTTGAACAAAACAGAAAAATAGCCAAAATAATTCCATCTTTTTTTTCTATGAAAATAAAAACGCACGTGAATTTCGTGGGAACTGTGTGGAAATACTCGCTGTATCCTGCATTCCTGATATACATACCACAGTCCGAGCTTATACAACTAGATATTGGTCTTCCAGCTCAAATATCAATTTCAGGCTTTCAAAATTATCTAATTAATGTAGAGGCACAGCAAAGGAACAATGCATAATCGTACGATGTCGGTATATTTCGCAGCGAGATCGGCATAAATCGCCGTACAAGCGTCACGATGCAAACTTGAAAAAAATGAACCCTAAGAATATTTTTTTAACCCCCAAAAATACAAAATAAAAATGAAAAGTAGGTTACTGTGCACCCATTTTTAACCATTTGTAAACAAGGGAGTCAAACAAAATATTTACTGACACAAATGGCGGCCGTGACCGTGGTTAAAATCAGAAACAATGTAACATAAAACACAACAAATACACAAATGGTAAAGACGATCACTCGACTAAATTTCTAACACCCCTAGTTTCTTGTTGAAAGTTTTTTAATTAGATAAAGGAGTGTAAATATATAGCACGTACATGTTTGGACAAATACCAGATATACCCCGCCAAAATAAGTACTTATACAGTATATTGATTCGTAATAACTTGAGAACAAAACTGAGATCTGAGTTAAGAGATTGATCTAAAGTTTTGTAATGTTGGACCCTTTGCTGTATCGACAGAGACATACAAATATAACCTATTTTATTTCTCTAATATCGTGACTTATAAATTAACACAGTGCAACTTCTCCAGAGCAGCCCTATCTTGAGCAACAACCTCCATTAAAAATAGTATGATTTTCCACAATACGGTTTAACTATTAATTCAACCTCTCTAGAGTAACAACCTCTTAACAACAACATAATTTTGCTTCTTTGAAGAGGCTGCACAGCATATCATTTTAGATGAATGATAGCTTCGTTACAATCATTTATTTCAAACAAATAAACAACCCGCGCAGAAAAATTGCTTTGATATCCACATAATATTTTTAATGACGTCCACTGGTTTCTAAAAGCGATATGAAACGACCCTTATTACAAAGACAACAGTGTTTATCATACCGATGTATTAAATAATTTTGTACTTTCGTAAAATGAAAATAATTGTTGTGATCTCTAGTCCAAAGAGATATCCTTTTACCCCGTTTAATATTATATTTCAAATAAATCGTACAGTTTGTTGACTTAAGATGTCAATCGCGAAGATTTTGCAGATCTTGCGCGCAAATGGCTGGGGCTGATTCATAAAAGGTCGGGGTTGGAGTTCACCCACATAATTCTGGCAAATATACCTCATAAAAACCCATACCAATAATGTCATGGTGGATAAATGACATTTAGACACCCTTGACACAAAACTATGTCACTGTCCCTACATTTTTTCTGGGGTCGTACCGATAGGTGGGGGTCATTTGGCGACTTTAGTATCTTTAACGGCGGGGAAAGACCCCAGGCGTATACCTGTGTGGGATCACCAACCTTCCAGGTCAGCGGGCTGGACATCTTATTAATTTGTAATATTTGGAACCGAGTGGGATTCGAACTCAAAACAGTGAGCTCATAAGTTATAGCCAGAGGCCATAACCACTCGACCGCGGACCCTACATGTTATACTGATGTTTGGCAGTCTAAAAAGTGCTCCCGGATGAATCATCGTTTCAATTGCTTCATAAATCACACTAGTTATCATGACTTGTTTATAAATCCTTACACTTGAAATGTTCATACTTTTATAAAGCTTTGTTATTCATGCTATATTGGAAAAATTGTACATATGTAATACTTATTGAAATAAATATTGTTTAAACTAATTGCTTCATCATGGGCATCGTTACAAAAGAATTGAAAGGGGCTGATGGGTAAATACTTCCCGTTTACAAAAATTCACGCAAAAGTTAAAACGATGTATTCAGATTCTCAAAAAAATATTATCAAGAGAATTAGAGAGATCTAACCATTTTAAATGTTTGTAACAGTTAAAGCAATCCCCAGTACTAACTGTTTGAGAACATTATCTAAAGCAGATTAAATTCTGATAAATGTAGCATCAATTTTGTAATTTTCTAGAAACTTCTTAAACTTAATCATACCGTCTTACACTTAGTTGAGAGTGATTCTAATACCGCCAATACTTAAGTGCTGAATTACTCATTTTAATTCGGATTAAAGTACAGTGCAACCCTCGCTAGAGCAAAAACCTACCTTCAACAACAGCACGATTTTTCTCACAATTCGATTTAACTATTAATTTAACCTCTCTAGAGCAACAACCTCTCAACAACAACATCAACATAATTTTGCTTCTCCTGAAGGTTGTTGCTTTTGAGACGTTGCACTGTAATTAATTTTCATGTTACCGATATTGACACATTTATGTAGATTGTCTGTTTGCCTGTTAAGTAAGTACATTTAGCAAGTCATTATATAAATGGCATTAGGTATTCTACTGTTCAGCTGAAAATGTAAAATAACTCAGCCTGGTACCAACAGGGTCAATCTGATAGAAAATATTTTAGTGTAGACACTGAACACCACATTGCAAGTCTTTTAAACTAACTTTTAAATCGTACCATTCTTGACAAATTCTAATGCGGTTTCATGCTGAAAATGTCCTCTTATATCGTACCTTTCAAACGTAAAAACCTAATTCCATTTCATTTTTAAATGTTCACTTTTACCGTAGGTTTCATGTGACAAATTTTGACGCGGTTTCGTGCGTAAAATATTCTCTTTTATCGTTCGATTCCAGCGACAAAATTTTACGCCATTTCATGTTTATAATGCTCAGTTTCATTGTACGATTCAAATGATAACATCTAATATGGTTCCCTGTTTTCTGTTTGTTCTAAGTGTCGGATTGCGGGCACCAGCTAATTGTGTACAAAGGAAACAAAGTTACAATGATGTGATTAGAGTGTCTCTTAACTCTTGCTTAAAGACGGATTATTTCTTAATACATCTATAACGCATTCATCAGCAAGATACCAAATATTGGCGCATTTATTTCCACCCTTCCCTCATTCACTTGTTTTATTCCTTAAAACTATAAGTCCTTTAAAAGCCTTGGATTAAGTTACTTAATTTATATTGTAAACTACTTTTTATTTGACCCCCTGGGAAACGTGATGGTTGTGGAAAAGGAATGTCATTTTAATACTAATCTTTCAATGTCTAAATAATTCTGACTTACAACTGGACACCCATTAGGACTCAATCCAAGAGAAATGGCAAATTACCCATTTACGTGTTCCATTGAAATGAACTGATACATAACTGGGGTGATGTATAGACCTTTGTTGACGGTTAGGACTGTGGACTATCATTCAGTTACTGGCTTACTAGTATATTGTCTCCCGTAATTGCCATCGGGAAATGGAGATCTAGAATTTATTATTGTTAGGTGTTATGTACTTAGCTCGTCCATCTGTGGATAACAGGGTAATGTTTTACGAACTAAGGTACAATTTATACTTAAAAGTCTGTTTGTTTACTCTTTGTATGAAATCTTAATTTTATGTTCTGTAGTATATAAATCAACATCTTAAGTTGAAAATACAATAATAGACATATGTAAAAAAATTGAATTGTTCTTTACAATATACAGTCGTCGATGACGACCTAATAAGACTTTTTAAAGAGACACAACTTTAAAATGGCTTAAGATTATTGTCAGTTTTATGGTTTGGGAAGGGCCTGTAAATAGCAATCACTAACCCTTACTTCTGTGAGTTCGAATTTCATCCGGCACAAAATTTCACATTCGAGGAAGATATCCATATAGCTAACGGGAGGTTGTTGGGTCTACCCAGGGAAAAGCCTGTTTTTGTGCAACCTATAAAAGATCGACATGTCGCCTAATAATACTCGCTCTTGGTGCGGCGTCAACCCTCCGAAATAAGTAAGATTATGTGCTCGTTTCATAGACATATCTTATCTTTTTTGGGGGATTTTTTTGGGATTTAAAAATCTTACTAGTCCATGTTTGGAAATGAACGTACAGCATTACTAGATGTTACAGGTAAGTGTCTGAAATGTATATATCATTAGCACAAGTTTTAAATTTAAAACCGTTGCTTAAGCTGAGATATGTCTGTAAAATGGACCCCGTATCGTTCATAGATACTACAATATTGTAGTATTACATTCAATCGTAACTACTGAAAGCAAAATCAATTAATACAGTACTAGGAAGTAATCACAGAGTCTAAATCCATGATATACTTTTATCTTAATTCTAATTTTTATTGTAATTCCTGTTGTATGATACTAGCTTCCAGATTTCATCATAAATCCGTAATAGTCCCTTATATACACGTACCAATATAACGTAACTAATTAATACATTTTTTTGGTGGTCAGAAGAACCAGTGATCTTTCCCAATTGGCAAAACAATCTTGCTCTGTTTCTCTCTCAGTACAACTTTTGCAAAATGCAACCTGTTTTTGAAGTGTAATTCTGAATGTAATACAGTCTAACCTGTGTTTGCGACTTCCTTCGAATAAAGATCGCCATGTGAATAAAGACCATTCTTTAAAAAACATCGTAGATTATTTAGGACAATCCGACCTTCGACTAAAGGCCACCTGTCAGGAAAGGCCACATTTAGTCTTTCCCAAAGGTAGCCTTTGTTCACAGGTTTGACTGTACTTATCTCTATTCGGATAATCTTGTATCATGTTTGTTTCTCGAGCCCCATATGATAGTCCTTTGTTGTAGTAAGGAGTAGAACACGTTTGTTTCTGGTTAAATGCTCATTAAAAATGGGGTAAGTAGGTAGGGAAATTACTTCTTCCGATTTTTTATTATTATTCTTGAAAACCGCTATTGAGGTTATTTTTTGCACGGAAAGGTAAAAAAGTGAAACAGTGAATGTACCGTTCCTCGGGCAAAATAAAAAGTCTAAGGTAGCGGGGAAAAATTAGACGGTAGGTCGGGCGACCAGAAACAAATAATTTTCAAGCCTAAATGTGCAACTGAAGACATGCCGGGATCTCTTCAAATGTCGCCACTAGTTTTGACGGAGTATCGGTGATAAATATCAAACTGTCAAATCTGAATACAAGCCATCGTGTGAACAACGGCCTGTTTGCAGAATACATTCTTAAATATAACATACCTAATGATCCCTTGAATAAAGTCTAAATGAGCATAATGGTTGCCTTTTCTTCGTCCCTTTCTGTAGTGGCTTTGTTCACGGACTCTATTGTATTTAATTTCTTACTACAGTGGAACTGATCTAAACCGGCCGAACCCGGGACCAAGACATTTGGCGAGTTCAGAGGTTTTTTTAATTATAAGTATGTAGTAATGAGGTCGGGACCAGAACGTTTGGCCGATTTAGAGGAGAAACTGGTTAATAGAGGAACCGCACTAATGAAATAGTCGCTAATAGAGGTCTTTATTTACTGTACGTTTTATTTAACTTAAAATAATTTGTAAAAAAAGAAAATTTTATAAATTAGTGTGGCACTCCAAAATATTATCGTCGTAATACTAATTTAATAACAACTAAAACATTGAACATTTAAAGTGCAGGAAATGTGTTTTTGTTTTGACCATACGAAGATGATTACATTTTTGAAATATGTCCAGCGGGGGGGGGGGGCGGGGCACAGCAAACGTCTTCAGTTTACAAAATGTTTATATCTACTTTCAGGCGTCAAGGTAAGAACAAAATGGTACTACATTAACATTTAATAAACTTTCTTTACGAAATTACTTCGAAATTACTACATGTTACTACCCTCATAATTTTTAATTTTCAATATACGATTGCAATTGTTTATTTCATCAAAGTTGTGTAGTTTTTTTAACATTATAACATTACAGTCATGCGTTGTCCTAATTTTCTTTCTTTATAGTTATTTATTTAGATTCACTTTTTTAAAGTATGTTTTCATGGTCATTTTGTCACTTTGATGTAATTTGACATTGAAATTCAATTAGTTGTATAATCACTGATTACTGAATTTTTATGCGTATTTTCTCGAACCGAGGCTATCAACTAACATTATTACTTAAAAAGGAGACAATAATTGGTTATTACACACAGACTGTGGAAACCCAATATTTCAGATCGCATTTTTTTCTAAAGCACTCAAGAGAAGATGACAATCCGTTTCGCTTTATAATCGTCTAATAAAAGACAAGTTTAAAACTTGATTTTATTCGCAATGCGTGTTATAGTGTCTGATTAATCGTTAGTGACAAACTGCAGCGCCAACTTTTCTCCATCACTAGCATTAAGTGACAGCACTTCCGTGCTTGATAATGGCGGAGTCACCGTTGGGGTTTACATGTGATTTGAAGTTAATGAAAATGATTGAAAATTATCTAGCCATTTTATTAGGAAAGCGTGACGCCTGAGCGTCAAAAATAACACCGTAATTGACTTATTTCGTCGCTAACGAGGTGCATTCGTGATCATTTGTACAATTACAGCGAATTGGAGGTGCGAACATTTACGATATATATTTACCTCAAAGATCTGTTTGCATATTAAAATCACGATTGTCATGATAATTGTCATCTTCTTATTCACCTTCATTCTTATTAGCATCATCCCCATCACTATCACCATCATCATTATCACCATCATCATCATTACCATTATAACCATCTCAATTACCATTTTCATCATAATAATCATAATCATTTTCGCCAACTTCATTAATACAATAATCATCATTATCATCACTTACATCATCATCATTTATATTGTCGACGTTATCATCTTGTTGTTGTTAATTAGCAACATCCTCCTCATCATAATTTTATGTGATTTATTGTCAATGGGATTTCAACAATTTTTCAGTTATATACGGCGACCGGTCCACCTAACCAGGTTCCTGGACTGTATACTAACCAGTACTAACTTGCCCTTCAACAAGGAACCGGCAACTTCTCCACATATGGAGGAGAATCGACATTTTTGTCCAATTTTCATAGTATGACCTGTCGCGACTGGGATTCGAACCGAGAACTCCGGGTTACAAGTTCAGCGCATTAACCGCTGGACCATGGCCGAGGCTATTATTACGTTTTGAACTAATGAAGTGGTTTCATTATTTGTAACCGACTCTAGCATAATTTCTTTGTGCTAATTATTGGAGACTGGTGTAATAAACTTTCCAATCCGCTACAGTCTTTTATGTTCTGCCACGTTCTAATATTTCATATTTATTCCTTTCAAATACTATAAATGTATGTTTTAAGTGTCGTAATATCGCCACTGTTAAAAAGAAGTCATTATCATTAAATAATAATTTATTAAATGTTCATTGCAGTTTTTCTGTCATTAAAATACTAGCTGGTAAAAACTGTAATAAAATGGGAAAATTAACAAACCCATTAGTAAGGTTTATAACGTCTTTAAATCCTGCTTTTTATAAATCAAAGGCAATAGCTTTATAACGATTTAATATTTTTAACTGCTCGGCTGAAATTAGGTGAAATCATACATCAAGTAAATATCGCAAGCTGAGGATTATAATTACTAGAATACATTCTTTTTGCGCCTCGAAGGCCGAACTGGCATGTATGTATGTGTAAATCATTTTTTACGAATGTTTTGTGCAAATCAATCATCTCCGTGGTTCTTTTATTAACTTCACGTTGTGTGAAAACGTGTTATGTGGCGTTCTTTTCTATTTATTTACGTAAAACCAGTTTTTGAATTGTCGCCATATTTAATGAAAGTTCAAACTGTAAATTTAGAAATGTTCTAACAAAATTATTATCATGCACTCACAATTTAAATATTGAATCTGGACGGTATAGACAAATACCTCGACATAAAAGACATTATTTTATGTGCATCAATAGTAATTAATAATTTGTTAGAGGACGAAATCCATTTTGTGTAAAAATGTAAAGCTTATATTGACTTAAGACGGCACTATATAATTCCTAGATTTTATTACGCCAGACCAAGTATGTTGAAATTTATCGAATTAATGACATCTAATAACTTAAACATATTGAACAAAGTTGGGTGCTGTTTAGTTAAAGCTTTTGAAAGACACAATACAAGGATAAACAACTTCAGATTTAATAATATGTGTAAAGCTCCTGTGTCTTTCTTGTCTCGAATGTATGCTAATATAAAATTGTAATTATCGTGCTTATATTATATTCATTAATTATATACTGTTTGTTTCCATGCATATATATATAAATGTTTAAATCGATGTCCATGTATTGCATAAGACTTAATATGTATTGTATTAAGTATGTTCTGTTCTGTTTTGTTCTGTTCTATTCTATTTAACGACAGTAGTATCTTGTAATCTCACTTTACAGGCCCATTACGTAGTACATCCAATGGCCGCGGCCGTGGTCCAGTGGTTAGTGCGCTGGGCTTGTAATCCGGAGATCCGGGTTCGAATCTCAGTTGCGGCAGGTCATACCATTCTATGAAAATTGGACAAAAATGTCGATTTTCCTCCGTATGTGGAGAAGTTGCCGGCTCCCTGTGGAAGGGTAGTTAGTACTGGTTAGTATACAGTCCAGGAAAACTGGTTAGGTGAAACGGTCGCCGTATATAACTGAAAAATTAATGAAAAACTGCGTTAATATCCCAGTGACAATTAGTCACATAAAAACAAAAACAAAAAAACCCCAAGTACATTCAGTTTCTTAGCTGCACAATATAAAGCAACTTGAAGCCATGTCCCTAATTTAAGACAGAACTCTTCAAAATGTCTTAGAACCCTGTAAAAATGTCAAATTACGAATGCTGTGTAAATAGCAAGCTGGTTGAATCTTTTTTCATTTTATTTTTTGTTTGATTTTTTGTGACGTTTTACTGTATTCATTATACATAAGAAGAAATGCATAAAAAGATATGATTGAAAATATAAATATTTTCTCAACTTGAGTCAAAAGTGTCATTATTGTCTGTGAATATGTTATAAGCTGACAATAAGGTCAACATAGGCAATGAACCGCTACTGGTGTCGCCGCAACGATCGTTATAATGTCGAGTGTTGTTGAGTGTCATCACGAATCAGAAAACTTATGTCACATATACTCGAAGTGTTGGGTGTTCGATGATCCATTTAATATATCAGTGTATCTCTCCTACGGGATGCTTTTGGTGAACCTATTTGGTTCTTTCTGTGGCCGTTTAAGGCTTACAAACGCTTTTCCTTCAACTGCGTCTAAGGACAATCAATGGGCAAGAGGAGGGGGGGGTCATCTCCCAATTATTTCACGCAGCTCTCCTTTGGAGATCGCTTGTGGAGACAATATGCAGCAAACCTGTCTACCATATCAACTTTGTTGGAACAAAACTATCTCAAGTAAAGATATGGTATTTATTCCGAGATAAAATACACTGCAATTGCTAAAACAAGAAATGAAACTACTGGTACGTGTATTTACCAGCAGGCAGTCTCTTTACACTCGTGTTTTAACTGTCATTTATCTATTTTCTTCATTTAAACCAAACTGTTTTTGTGCTCAGATTCTGAATTTTCGGTTGATTGTAAAATTATCGGATTGAGTCGTTAAAATAACATTTCCTACCATCAGTGTTAACATTTATCGTAAATAGTTCGTTCAGAAAAAAGTCACAAGGGGTTCGTCTGAAATTCTAGCATGATGGATACTAAATAGCAGCGAATAAGACCTCCTTCCCTCTTGCAACCTAAGCCGATTTCTTTTCAAGCGCACGTCAATTTCGCTTGATAGATCTGTTGGAACAATTATCAATCGTCTGCGATATTCTGACGCACGCGTGCAAGCGTCTACTTCGTTTCGTTGAACGGGATAGATGGCGCTTTTTGTGCTAGGCGCTCATTAGACAGTCAGCACGTAAAGAAAGAATTTGTTTGGAAATGAATAACGCGATATCAAATCGAAACATTTTCAATTGAAATATGCACTTAAACTTTGTACCATCTTAACGTCTTCTTTGGTTTCATACTGGGACTTTCGGAAATAATGTCATTTTGTAAATTTACATCGTATTCCATGTTTGTCTGAACGGCGACTGTGTGTGTCATCCTGTTAATGTTATGTTAACATTGAGTAGACAAGTGTCCTGGTAATATGTAGGAATAATTATGCAAATATTTCGTTTTTTTGTTTTTTTTTCAGCCGCCTAATTCCGTTCTTTTCTACTTTTTGCAATCGTTTTACTCCAAAACAATATTTTTACGTGCGGGCGAACGTTTAGTGTGAACTATACATACTCTACCTAACAGAAAAAGAAAGTTGAATTTTACGGCTATTGAATTAATTCACCAAAGCAAGAAACTACCTTTCAATACCTGACAAGTCGCCCTGGCAATAAGAGATAATTCATTAGCTTTAACAGCAGATTGGCGCGTGTCCCTTTGAAATCTCGTCCGCTCCGAGATTGTATCTCACGCGATATTCCTCAGTGGGAAAGTCAAGTTTTAAATAAAACTCCAGAATCATGTAATTTCCCGCCAATTAGGGGCATGGAGATTGTATCGAATTATTTGAGACGGAACAAAATATGAATCAATTAGAGACGCGCGTGTCCTATAACAAAATAATGATAGACTCTTTAAAGAAAAAAAATAGAAGAAATTTCGTTTCAGATGACAGAAAATTGTTTAGACTCCATATTCGAAATCTTAATTGTGATAGTCTTTACTTAAAGAAAAACGAGGAGTTGTGTTTAATTTCATGTAATTGAAAACCTAGCGGGCATGGAATAGTTCGAACGCTATCCTGTACAAGATATCGTATTGATGAAGGCTCTATTTCGAAAACAAGACTTTCACACGAAATTCTTTGGAAATCATACTTAAGTGTAAATTTTCTTTCTCATAAAATTACCATCATTATGAAATTAGTCAAAACTGTAGACCGTAGTAGAACCCTGAGCCAGGTATTTATTTTACAAAAAATGCTACAATTTATAAGATGATATTTCGTGATATATGAAATAATCATAGCGAATGCTATGTTTCGCACGGAAAGTAATAATCATCAGCTAACACAAAGCTGAGATGTTAAAGTTAATTCAATACCTGCATTATTTAAGAACGAAACAAAAGACGCCCTAAAACAACGTAATGAAACAGAATGCAGTGATCATGCTGTGACTATCGTTGATAAAAACAACAAATACAATCAAACCTGACAACAAAAGCCATCCTTGGGAAAGACAAAAATTGGCCTTTTTGACAGGTGGCATTTATTCAGAGGTCAGTTTGTACTAAATAATCATTGACGGTTTTTCAAAGAGTTACTTACTTGGTAGCCTTTATTCGGAGGTGGTCGCAAACACAGGTTTGACAGTAACGAATGGAGAAGGGCACTAAAAGTTTATGGTTTTCGCTAAACCGACCAGCCCTTTTTTTCTGCCGACCCTGAACTGTTTTCAGTCTCGGTCTACTTTTCCTTGCCGATATTTTCATATGGACTTTATCTCCGAACTAAAAATACATATTAGGAGAAAAATTCTACCGATCAACCTACTAAGCTATCAGGTTTTTTTGTATTCAATTTGAGAATTTGACACTGTATTTTAAAGCATGTTTTTAATAGAATAATAAAAAAAATAAACAAGACTTTCAGTTTTGAAATAGAGAAGTCGATTAAAAATTCTTCAAATTTGTAAACAACTAGAATGTTTAACTATTATATTGCTTTATGTCCACTAAGAACACTATAAAAGTTAAAATTATGTAGAAATTGTGGATATAGAGCATCATATTAGGCGGGAAATCTGTTATTAAGCCTCAAAGTGAAATGATCACGTGACATTGATGTAGATCTCTTCAAACTGAAAACAGTGATAATATAAATTTCTCATTTTTTTGAAAATTTGGAGATAGAGCATTATAATATTCAGGTATCGATACAGTAACACCTCGATATTACAAGTACTCTTAGGACCAAGATGATCGATCATAATTTTATGGTGTTCTCATTATGAACTTAGAATATTGAAAATCTACCTGACAAGTTGTTATTATAATGAGGTTGTCTCAGTTTTAAAGCGGTCGCTTAATGAGGTTTTACTGTGGTTGTTATCGTGAATATATTCATTATTAGATAAACTGTCAGACGCTGACTGAGAATGGCTATAGCTAATTATTCGAGGTGGTATTGAACAATGACTACATTTGTATTAACAAATCAATTTTGTACTGTTGTTCGTGATAAATAATAGCATCATTATCTAAAACTATTCGTCTGACTTTATACATCAAATCAGCAAATCATGGTATTGTTTTCGATTAAATCATTTTTTACCGATTTTTTATAGTAAATTCTTAGAATGTATACATCAATGCATCTATGAACTGCTCTGCAAAAAATCAGGAGTTGTTCTTTATTTAAGAAATTTTACATAAGCGCCTTATCCTGGTCCAAGACGGATGACCAGTCAGAGACCATAACCACTCGATCACTGAGACATATTACATTATAGAGAAATATTGTTAAATAAATTCGCGAATATGCAGTGGCGCTGACCACTGAAATAGAACGAGAAAAATACAATGCATTTGAGCACAGCGGAAAGAAAATAATTGAATGTATTTAGATAAAATACTGACTGATAAGAAGAAGCCTTATGAAGTTCATTGTACTTCAAAAAATGAATTTATAGAAAAAAAGACAGCAGAAAAGGTATCTAGTCTGTATAAACATTGGTTAACTTTAACCACTGGGTTAAATCAGAGGTTTGGTTAAAATTTTGGTTATATGTTCGGTTAGCTGTAGTAGAAAATTTTGTAAGATTTAACCAAATTTTGTTTTTGTTAAAGCTCAAATAAATCTAACCCAAGTCTAAGTTGCTGGTTTAATCTTAAATTAAACGGTAACCAGTACAAAAATGGCAGCCCTTTTTAAATGTTTAAATGATTTTTTTTTCATGGTTAGTAAACCAAAACGGTTAAATTTAACCTTGGATTAAATTAACCATTCGGTTAAAGTTAACCAATGTTTATACAATTGGGCGCAGACCGAAAAGTATATCCATGCACTAAAAAGTACTAAAAACTAAATTAAAAACCAATTAAATTCTTTTGATTATGAATGGGCCAATCAAAAACAAAGATTATAGCGCGCAATTCCCATTCAAATTAAAGGACTTGACCAAATATATCTTGCATTTAATTTGGAAGTAAAGAAAACCCTCATTTAGTGAGCACCTTTTATATTAAGTCTAACTTAATATAACGACCATGTGTTTTCCTCCTTTAAAATGCGACCATCCTGATATTAAAACCTGTTTATTTTGCCCAAACGTGGTCTTAGTAACGGGGTCTCACTGTACATGTATAATAAACATTCCCTGTTTTTTGTAGAAAGAAATGAACAAACGTTCAAGACAAAGGGAAGTTCACTTAGAACTATATTATATTTTTGTTCTTTTTTTTCTATATACTTTTCATAGAATTTTAAGATAGCGGGAATATTTCTAGATTATTTGTTAGAAGTATAAAAACGTTAATTGCGGTTTAATTAGAAATAAAATTACGGTGCAAACATTTTCTGGAAATTGACGATCATTTGATTATGTACGTTTTTATAACTTATAAAGTTTAATGAATATTGATATAAAGACTTTTTTGGGCGGCTTTTACGCATGCGTCGTTCATACAGATTTTTTACAATATTTCGAGTTAATTTCGTACACTTAATTTTACGATATTTTATCCTTAATGACATGATCCATTGTATTGCTATCATATTTATTATTTCGCGCTTCAATTGTGAATACATTTAGTATGTTGTAATGATTTAAACTGACACGAAAATTGTCCGTGTCACCAATAAAAGCGAATAAAAGCAAATTATCAGTTTTCCCCCAAAATGACTGATACAACTGTTGCGGGGTTACATACGAGTTCCTTTTTGCACAGCTGTGACGTAAAATTGGATACATTTGTGTTAATAAATTAATAAGAACCGCATTGATTTGTCACAATGATTATATAGCGATCATGGTGTTGTTTTCACGGTGGGGTTTCGGCGGCAATGTACCAACTGTGCTGAAAGCCGGCATACTGCTCTCTTAGCTTACCGCGCGGGTGACAAATCGCCGGTAACGAGGCGTGAAACTTTACTATTATTGTTGTAAATAATATCCTTTCTTCGCTAAAATGTCGTAAATAGGGCGCATTGCCTTATTTTCAAGGCTGAAATTAACTCTGGACAGACATTGTGGGTGTTTAATACGGAGACGGTAATTTAGCCAGGCACTTTCCGTAGTCCACGTGCCCAGCGTTAGTACACCAAAAAGTGCGAAGGCAGGTGAAGGTAGCCGAATAGAGACATGCGCACTACGATCTTTTTGTTTCATCCGTCAAGACGTCTGTTTATTGCTGTAATTAGGGCTAATGAAGGCGCATCAACTGGATGGGCGGGGCTGAAATACAATGGGGCACCCGTAGTCACTGATTGAAAAGATTAGAAAGCCCTAAATTATAACTTATTTTATGCCTGATTTGCAATTTGCTGAATAACGCTATAACGGATCACCTAAATAATACTTTAGATCAGATGTTAATTTGAGAAAATAATAGCAGCTCGTTCAAACATTTGAATAGACAAAAGATTTGCCTTCATAAATGATTATTTCTATAAGACAGCTCGCCCACAAACCAGAGACCGTATTTGACTAGAATAACGCTTGATGAAAATGTTGGATTGGAAAATATTGGATTCTGGTTTCTCGATGTCTCCAATGACTGGAGAGAAACCATTGTTCCAATCAGCATCAATTTAGAAGTAGGCGTGGCTACTTGAGAAAAGTCAAGTTAAGGGAATAATTGAACTGCAAATATTTGTTTAAATCCATTATACAAACATATGTATGTAGAAAGGTTGATGCTGGAGTGACAGAGGATTGTCAAATCCGCTAAACTTGTCAGATCTATCTACGGTGTGAATACAGCTTTATGTGTCGTTAAATGACTATAGTTACATGTGACGTAAATTAATATTTAGAGCAATTATATTGAGTTACGATATCAACAAAAGAGTTGTAAGGAATCGGC
This sequence comes from Lutraria rhynchaena, assembly GCA_008271625.1. Classification (NCBI taxonomy): domain Eukaryota; kingdom Metazoa; phylum Mollusca; class Bivalvia; order Venerida; family Mactridae; genus Lutraria; species Lutraria rhynchaena. Next base: position 1,962,796 of record VIBL01000075.1, read on the forward strand.
GAAATATGGACGATTAATTGGAGTATGTGTCAAAATCGTTTGGGTGGTTACAGAATAATTGTATCATATGATTGTAGTGTTCACACACTTTAGTGTTTTATCTGAATGAGAGGAGCTGAAATTTGTTCAGTAAATCCACAGAATAATATAGACATTACAAATTAGGAAATCATTAGTTTTATAAACGCTTGAAAATGACGGATGAAATCGTTGTTAAGGAAACTGCGTCGCCAAAAGTTGAAGACAAACCAACTAAATCTTTTTCAATAAACAGTATATTAGCTCGGGTTGAGAAAGAAAAAGGAAGAAAAGAAATTCAAGACGAAAAAAGCGAATCAGGCGATGAAAAGGATAATGAGCCGGACAAGAAGGGTGAAGATGATGTACCTGCAGTGATATCTAAGTTGGAACTTCCAATGTTTCCAATGTCTCTACCAAAGGGTTTTCCGGGGTTACCTCGTTCTGGAGAGGCGGGGCTGCTGCCCCTTGGGCATCTACCGGCTTGGTACCATTGGTATGCCAGTCAACAAAATCTACAACATTGGCAGAGTAGCCATAGAAACAGTAAGTGAAATATAAAATAAATTATATACACAAATGGTTTAATTGGTTTATGGTCAATTTTTGAAAATTAAAATTGTGTACACTTCAATGTATTTTTTGGTACTTTTAAAAAATGTCAGACCGAAGATAAATTTCAGTGTTACATTATATTACATATGAATTATTAAGACAGAAATTATTTGAAACAGTCTCCATGCAATGCAATTCATTGAGTTTGTTTGCATGAAATTAAAAAGTATAATTTGAAAAATAAATTATGCAAAAGTGCTTACCTAAAATTCATTGAGAATAATTAATTCATTGATGAGGCACTTTGGAAAAAATTGAAAACTGATATTATTAAACAATTAGAACTTCCAGCAATTGTGCGTTACGTACTGTAAGGTCAATATAAATAAAGACCTTTTCTTACTTCCTGGTAAAACTTATATAATGACATTACAAAATAAATATTCCTACCATACATGTATCAATGTTATAAAATTTAATTTTGTAATAATATTATGCAGACAGGTACTAATTATACAAAATCCATGGTTAAATAAATATCATGCCATGATCTGTGATCTTACTGATGAAAATGAATACAAAGTAGTATTTAAACTTATAAAATGGCGACTTCATGATTTTTTTTGTTTTAAAAAAATACGATTGAATTAAAATATTTTTTTCAACGCACACATACGTGACATATTAAGAATATGTTCTTTTCATGTTTGTGTTGTTTAATCGTCTCCACTTTCAAGTCTTTTAAAGGATAATTATACATTTTGAAGTCGTGACTACGGTCTGGAGGGCTCTAGGGGCTGTTGGGTCGGAGGGTTATGAACTCAAAATACATCTCAAAATAAATCTGCTAAATTAGAATTTATTTTTTTAAAAATCGGTTATGAATTTCAATTGCGACGCTTTGTGCAATGATTCGTGTTGAAATCAAGCTGTGTAAACAATAAATGATGGGATAATTTACGCCGCGACTAAATGACATCGCGTCAAATTACTTTGTCCGATTTTATAACCACAAAATCAAAGATTTTTTCTGTTTTTTTTGCAAGTCGATATATCAATGGCTATACAGATAATTAAACGCCTTTTCATGCGGCATAAAATCATACAATTTACGTTTTAAAAGATACGCGCGCTTTAATTACCGATTTCCTCACATGCCATAAAAATAAAAGAATGAAATGTATGACGATTAATTAAATTTTGCTACACACGTCATGAAAAATATTATTTTTTCGAATAAAGAAATAAACTTAATGATAAGATCTCGTTTATCTAATGTCGTTATATTAATTGAAAAACGCTTATGTATACGAACCGACGTTTTACGAAATCGTAAATTACGATCGTTCGTAAATGTTTACACACACAAAAAATATACGATTCTGATTGTTTGAATCCCGATGTTCGTAATTTACAATTTAAACAGAGAGCTCGTACATGTACATTTTCAGCAAGATAATTGTTGTAGAGATCATGTTGAGAAAAATATGATTTATTTATACGCTAGAACATCTTATGTTCAATAATATCGTTATTAAAATTCAGAACGGAGAAGTAATTTAAAAAACCGGGTCCATAGAGTTTTTGTAAAAAATGTGCAGAACTAATTGGTATATAATAAATAAATACATGACTGGACTGTTCGTGAGTTTAATAGTCAATGATTTAATATTAAATGTAAACTGAGCCTAACTTCGAAGCGCCCATCATATAAGACTATTCTTGGAAGAACCATAAGTGAATGAATTATCATATATATATACAATTGATGTGCACAAAGAAATCAAGTATTCGAAGTAAATAATAGATCGTATATACTGAAACCACCTTGGTAAGCCAAGTGTGTTCAATGGTTTTCATCCAGTATTATAAAATACGGGTAGACGTTTACAAATTCGGCTCGGTTTATTGTGAAATATAAAATAAACAATAAGTTTACCAAGTTTATGTATTTGATATGTAAAATCGTGAACAACTATAATTATTTAACACGAATTGAAATTTAATTTGATTGTTCATAAAAATAACCTTTTGTTTTCTTTTGAAAACTTAATTATTATCTCATGTAATTACGTGCATTTATATCGCAAGATGCTTTGGTTGTGTCAAAATGTATTCATACATTTCGCACTTTTATAGTCAGAAAAGAACCCCCGAGCATTTAATTGCGTAATCCTTCATTTTTTTAACCATTAACTATCATTATGTTTCTGGCTCTTCAAGTAGTTTGAAAACGAAATATTTAAATATGTATTTCGTAGGTAAGTATACTTCTCGTTTAAACCGGGATGATGGCTTAAAAAGCATTTCAGAGAGAGTACACTCTGGGTTTGTGTATTTCATAAGCAGTAAGAAAAAAAAACTATTTACATGCATTTAATTGTAATCAATACTAGAATTAAAATCAGTGCGCGTCAAATAATGTTAATGGCGCGATTATCTAAAAAAATTACACTATTATTCTATTGAGACTTGTTAAAATAAACCAGCTGGACAGCTTCTTCACTTGTGATTTTTCTCTGGTCCCGGGTGGGATTGATATTTATGTTTTAGGATTGAATTTTGATTGAATAAAAGAATGTCGTTCGCTTATGTTTATATCATCATCATCATCATCATCATTATTATTATTATTATCATATTACATGCATCAATATTGATAATAGTAAAAATGGCAGTAGTCCTGATAGTAATAATAATGATATTTATATTAATAATGATAATATTCCTAAAAATGATAATAACGATATTGTTAATAATAAGAAGAAGAATGGTATTAATAATAATGATGTTGATTTTGATGACAGTAATGATGACATTGATAATGATAATGATTGTATTTTGGTTCTACACAGTATTACATAATTTTACCCTACACAGGGAAGTAGGGTAAAACCTCTTAAAGAACATCACAATGTTCTTTGATTTTACATGATACGATGAGATACAATATCATACAATACTATACACTGCATTATAACGCATGCGATGCAATGAAATGCGATACAATGCAATATAATATTTTGCGGTACAGTACGGTATGATGCAAAGCCCTGTATTTTTCCATTGTAATATTTTATGATACAACTTAATGAATAAGAGAGAAATGAAATAGGTGTGGATAAAGTCCAGTATCGGAAGTGCATAAATACAATAGTTAGGTGACAAAATTTGCCCGATAAAATCGGAAAAGTTATTTAAGACATTTAAATGGAACAATATTAGTTTCTTGTTCGTAGATTTTGGCAAATTTGTTATTGATTATTTCGGAGATTCAAAATCAGTTAGATCACGGGTACCTATTGTCATTCATGTAGACAGTATAATGATTGAATATCCTTCCAGTTAGGTTGTTCTTACCCGGAACCACACAAATTTAACCCGAGAGTGAGCTGTCCAGCTTGTTTACGGGAGATTAGTGGTTCTACTCACATTCATCAACCGTTGAATATAGAAAAGTGGGTGCGGCGTTAAACCCTGAACAAAAATGTAATTGCTCTTACTTATGTAACAAACATATCTCGATTTTCAAAGGTCACGTGACATATTCGTACACTATACATGTACAGTTCATATTAGACGCGTCTGATAATTACCATTTGAACACAATTAACCTCATTACCAACACACAAAAATTGTAGAAATTATCACGTATGACACGAGAATAGTGATAGATCCTTGCAGTGTATAAAATTACAAATTAATATATAGTGTTTCGTTGAACTAATAAAGAAGTATGTGACAATGTGTTTGTGCTACTTAATTGGTTATTCTATAAACTAATTAAATTTTCCTTCCATATAATGTTGCGCTTGTGTCAACGTAGTATATAACGGACAATAATTCATACTTGAAAAAGTACCACCATTGAATATATGCAATCCCTTAAGGGAACGGAGACCCAAATTGACATCAGAAATTCAATATAAAAACATACTACGAATCCCTTTTAAAATGTCATTTCATTTAAAAATGTGAATTTATTTTTATGGTATGTATACGAACATGTGTTACTTCTAATTCAATCTTGATTACAATATATTTATACAGTTCAACACGGTTAAAGTGAATTCCATAGGACATGAATGAATACTTCTCTATATCCATAACAATGGAATGAAGAACGACATGTCGGAGAAAAAATGAATACTTCACTGTATCCGATTCTTCGCTCTATCCGAGTTCACTACAACCGTGTTTTACTGTACTATATTGTAAATACCGAGGACGCGGTTCCTTTATTATGCCACAAACCTAACTAGCGGCATGCATTGTAGGAAATTAACAACGCAGCAATAAAAACTGTTGAAACGCCTTACTGTTATTTTTGACCATACTTATTCATAGATAAAAAAGTTTTTCAGATATAGAGAATAAAACCCCTTAAATCTGTTATCTAGTACCTTAAACAGTAATTTAAGAAGTAAGTTGTATTTTGCGCGATTGGTATATTAAATGTTGAATTCATTTGTTAATAAGTGTTTTTTCTGTATTTTGTTTTGTGGACATTTTACACAATTCTTACATAATATATAAATGCTAAATCATGTGACAGCGAAAACATAAAGGAGCGAACGCTCATTTTTTCAATAATTTGTACGTTCCCACTCGAGTACGAATGCATATATTAGAATTCAATTTGTAAATATAAACAAAATGAATGAGAATTAAAATATGACGCTATTAGTGTTTGTGCATGATAAATTGGAACAGAGATTACAATAAATTGGAATAAAAGACTGAAGATATTTGCAGCAAAAAACAACATTTTCTTAAAAATCTGGGTCGAATCATTATCGGTGCGAATAATTCTTACGCTAAGAAGCACGGTAGCATTGAGATACTAAAAGTTGAATATTTATACCGCTTTATTGATAGAAAGCATTTAAGTGCGAGTGTTATAAAGATTTTGATGCATTACAATCCGCTTACACTCTAAAGAGATTCCCCCAAAATGCTACAAAAAACGGTTGAAAACTTGAAAATCGGAAACAAATCATATTGTACACGACAAATTTAAAGCATGCGATCCATTTAACGAAGTCTTACAACACAAATCCAATTGTAAACATGGAGAAACACTGCAGTGAAGCCATTGAAACTTGATGCAGCGCGAAAAATCACAGCTATAATTCTTCAAATAATACGTTTCATTAATATAATCGTCACAAATGAAAGTTTATTAATTCGCAGATTTCATGGACACGTTTCGATAAACGATGAAGACAGTGAATAGTTTTTACGGTAATTTTTTCTCAATACTTTCAAGTGTTAATGGCTGCCATCCCTTAAGCGACTCAAGTCCTGTGATCACGTGACCCTGTATTTCCTGGGTCAGTGCGCATGAGCGTAGCGCGTGCGGACCACGTGCGGCGTACTTGATTATAAATTGACAATGTGACCGAGCAAATTAACTTGCTTTACGGTTTTATGATAAGTGTAGAAAATTAGTCGCGTTAAGTTGTTTGCGAGAAAGAGTATAATTGAACGTAAAACGATGTCGTTACTTTTGCGTCTTCTGAAAATGACTAGTTAGGGACCCCTGCTTATTTACCAATTGCCTGTCCTTGTGTTGAGGGGTCGCACTTAATAAAAATGCGTAACCCCATTCAAAGCTATCAATTGATCAACTCCTGTTAAGGACACAGCGGTGTCCCATTTGAGTCAGTTTTTCTTTGTCAGGTCTGGTGACATCTTGTTGTTCAAATCAGCGATCTTTGTGGAGTACACACCTTAAATAATCTTGCAGGATGATCGCTCAAACAGATAATTAACTTAACCTAGATAAAAAACCTTTATTTCAACAGCACCCTAGAGTCTTCTGTGGTCATATCGTCCTCTCCCTGTGCAGAAAAACACTCCGGGTTTGAGCCTTTTACGGACTTAATTTTTTCAGGTTGAATCATGAATATTGACAAAATTTACATATTTTAAATCTGCATTGTCAAATAGCCGTTATATTTTAAGAACATGATATGATGTATGTTTTATTTATACAATTGTACGTTCAATTGAACCCTTCAAGACGAATTATGATGCCCGTTTAAGAGGACTGTGCTGGGTGGCTTAAGGTATAAGTTCGAATCTCATGTCCTGTTCGATTTATCAACGGTCAGTATAGCCTGCTTGTCGTGAAAATACTTATGCAAACCGAACTATGTTCATTCCATGTCGTTTTTATAATCGCTGTATCATGGATGATCTTATAAACTAAAACATACTTCGGTTACTAAACATTTATAGCACTTGACTAGTATATAAAACAATTAGATATTTCAAATTCTAACTACTTCTCTTGTTAAAATGTAGAAATAACGTATCCGTATGCATTGCATAAAAACTATAGTGGATATATTTGACTGAACTAGAATTTTTCGTCATATGATAATGATTTTAATTAATCATGCTGTGTAGTCTAGGATGCAATACAAATTTTATTTAATACAAAATATGCATAGGTTCATAGACATATAAAATAAATGAAATTAGTCAAGCATTAAAGACAAACTATACCAGGGGCCCTCCGCGGTCCAATGGTTATGGTCTAATTACTAATCCCTCACCGCTGTTTGTGAGTTCGAATCACAACCGGGACCAGAAAAAATCACATGATAGCTTGCGGAAGGTCGGTAGTTCTACCCGAGCGCCCGCCTGGGGTCTTCTTCCACCGTTGCAGCTGGAGAAGTCAGCAATTGACCACGGCTGTTGGTGCGACGTTAACCTCCCCCCAGAAAAAAAACAAGCAATAGCTCTCTTTGAACTAAAGCCGCGCAAAATTCTCAACAAATAATCGAAATATCAACAAAATAAATGTCCGTTCGTAGCACTATTTCCAGAATGTAAACTACTGAAATTTTTATTGGATTTATTTCTATCTGGGAAGGAATCACTTTTAGAAGGACACTGGTACCATTGTGTTTGGACTTTATTTTTTGTATATAAGGCATTCCAGTATTATATTTTGACGCTAGTAGGTTGCCATGACAACAACTATTTCGCACATATGAAAATACGTGAAGGAAAATAACTGTTGATACATTCTATTCGTGTCCCGTATTTGCGATTTTTTTATATAAATAAAAATATACTTAGCTTTGTGGGCATGTAATTTATAAAGTCGAAATAATGAGATAATAAAATTGAAAAGACGTCATCGTCGCAAAGGTTAGACTTGTTTCTGTTTTGGTCTTACAAAAAAAAATAATCCATTCCATCTTTTTAGGGGATCTTATACATGTGCCCGGATGAAGAAATACAGTTTATTTTATCTTATTGTATTTTGTTGGAACTTCTCAACTTTTATTCTTGAAAAAATGTTTTACTGTAGTACACTGCCAATGAATGATTTTCCAAGCAAATATTTTATTTAATCTACACGGTTCTATAGAAGTAGCTAAATTTACTTAAAACAAAAAGTTTAATTTAATATGGACTGGTTCTCTCTAAATAATCTATCTATAATGAGCAGCAATACTTTAAACGCTACCATTTTATCTGACAATATGAATACCAGTCCGTTTCATTAATTATCGTCTACAACAATAAATTTAACCAGCTTCCTCCGTCCATTATCCTTCTACTTATTAACCCAAGTAGTTTGATTTATTTTAATGAAGACAAATGTCAAATAGTGAAATATAATGGCTAGTTTTAAAAGCCAACTTTCCAATTATAATTAATCTTAAAATAACTGATCGAAACAGATTGTAAGAAAATCATTGTAACTAATTGGACGGTACACGCTACATTACTGTTAGGCGTCTTTTAAAAATATGTATTTGGGAGCCTCCTTAAATAGACATTACATAAAACATAATCTCTTTTCAGACTGGAACTCAGAATCGTCGTTCAGTTTGCATGCTCAAGACTCAGATGACGAGGACGTAGGCACAACGGAGACACAGTCTAAAACCGCAAATGACCGTGAAGCGTCCAACTCTTCACCAGTATTAATGGAAGCAGACGACAATGAGCAACATTCAAAGTCGTTCACAAATGATGATCATTGCTCAGACTCAGGCGATGATGAGAAGAAAAACAGACGTAAAAAGAAGACAAGGACTGTATTTTCACGAAGTCAAGTATTTCAGCTGGAATCTACGTTTGATATGAAACGATATTTGTCAAGTTCGGAGAGGGCAGGTCTGGCAGCGTCTTTACAGCTAACCGAAACGCAGGTGAAAATATGGTTTCAAAATCGCAGAAATAAATGGAAGCGTCAGCTAGCGGCAGAGCTGGAGGCTGCCAACATGGCACACACCGCCGCCCATCGTATGGTACGTGTACCAATTTTATACCACGACACCGCTTCCGGTCACGGAAGCGGAAGTGACAATCGTTCTGTAAGGCTGGGAGCATCTTTGTTTCGAGATCCTTTGTTTTTGTCCAACAATTTTTCTCAGATTTGTCGATGAAAGCGGTAAACGTTCACTTAATCTGAAGTTAACCACAATATCACACAAACTCACTTGTGTTGTTAAATGGTGCCTGATTGAAACAAACCTGATTAAGTGCGGCGTTTTTTATCCGTTTTCAACCAACGCTCGTCAAAAACTGGGCTAAAGTTCTTTTTTAGAAAAACAAGCTAGTCATCTCAAATGTGTATAAACAAAAGAGTAGAAATCTGAGTACACTTTAAACTCACCATCATCAAAAGTGATCATGTTTTACAGCAAAAGCCTTTACTTTATTCAACATCAGAAAAAAACTTTTTCCTCTTATTGAAGGGTCAACCATTGCCGGCTTATCATGTAAGTGCATGCAGACAAAACATTATTATGACTGTGACATTGTATTGGCTTCGTAACTTATTTTTTCTCTATACGAACATGAACAGCTTATGTTTATATTTATAATATTTTACCACATGGGAATCTTACACCAAATGTTTTATTCTCCTCGGTTAAACTTGATGTTGGAATTTAGCGGTTAATGAATCAAGCAGAGTCTCTTTAATCAGCTAAATTTAATTGATGTATTCTCAGTAATTCGTACATCTAGTGTATGTTAGGAATCAACTTATTTCATGAAATATTAGCATTCAGCGTAACGTTTTTCGCTCTGAACTGGACCAATATACATAATACTTTGACCAGAAGCGTTTTAAAATCATTCTGGATTTATTGTCTGAACTTTCATTCTGGTATATTCCGCCTGAATTAATTTTAATTGTGTGTCTTCGCTGGCCATTAATTTTCTCAGCACAGATTAAGTCAGAAGTTCATACTTAAAATTAAATGCACGCAAATACTGTAGATGAGTACATATTTTTAACCGCAGATTAACTTTTGTTCGTCGTTGACTAACCATCTAAATGAGGACGCATAATACTCGGATAATTTGCATGGATCTGCTGACCTGAAATAGTAAATCATATTAAAGTTTTGAGTTTATGAAGCGGTAAATATCTTCCAATTAGCAATTATATCCTTCAATGTTAGATATAAATTAAGTAAAAACAATTATAATGGATAATACCGTCGCACACAGCACGCCTTCTGTACTCATTAATAATGAAACATCATTGGATTAAATTTGTCCTATGTACAGAAAAAACGAAATATCCTATCATAGCTTACAAGACATAATGTTTTTTTTAAATGATAAATCACACAAATAGGAATTACTGCACAATATGTATGTAAAAACAATCGGCACAAGGTGTGTTTAAATATTGAATTACAGTTACATACTCTGTCAAGTAAAAAAACAACAACAAAAAAAATGAAAGAAAACGGTGTAAAGATTTGGTTCACGTGTTTTGAAACATCGAAAACGGTATTTTATTCTCCTAAGTATTCTAATTACTATTTCATTAAAATGATAATTTGCTCACTCTGGAATTGGTCAGGTTAATTCTCTAACCATGTACCAATGTACGGTATTTTTCATATACACCGAAGGCCAACCAGGAAGACTTGGGATACTACTGCGGCAAATGTTTCATTACACCTCCCATCAAAAGTTAACGGTGTAGGTCTAACACACATAAATTTTTATGCGATAATCAGAATTAAATTATACAATATCAATGTTGTTTTCAGAAGTTGATCGAGTCAATATTTAACGCTCTAATGTTTTAATTTAAAAATGTATGATAAAGTTCAAAACTCCAACAAAATAGATTTGAAAATGATCATTTAAATAATATAAATATTTATTAAAATAAGTCACAGGTACGGTGTAACTTAAGAATGTCGGAACCTCCAAAAAACGGAAACTTCAGAAAATCGGACAAGTTTCTTGGTCCAGATTTTCCTCTCTAATTTCCATACAGTCCGTACCTCTGAATACCGGGACTTCCAAATTTCGAATTCCGGGCGGTAATATAGAACTTTTAAACTGTATGTAACTGTATGGAAATAAAAATCGCGCATCCACGTACGACAAATGATTTATTAAAAAAACCTTCAATAATTATTAAGAAGTCTGTATATAACTGTTGTGAATTTGAAATTATATTATGTTGCAATATAAAGTGTATATACTTATTATGTATATTTTTGTCGTTACGAATGATAATCAAATGTATTAAATTGTGTTTAATGATTGCATTTATGGAAGCATTTTCTTGCCATTTTCTTCTGCATGACATATGTTTTGGTGACATTGTAAAAAATGTGTTTCTTCCAAAGGGAAATATCTATTTCGTTTAAAACACTTTAAATCTTTATAGCATATTTTGGGTTGCGTCGAAAGGTACAAATATATCTTAAAGTACTAGAATTTATTAGCTGGTTTAAGTTATACGGATGTATTAAACGGAAAAAAAATGAATATGTAGTTCTCTAAATATAGCGTCTGTATTTGACTTTTATTTATATCTGCTATGTGATTGTATTTGATTAAAATATGAGTTATACACGGTGCGTTGTTATCGTTTTAGATGAATAACATTGAAATAGCTGTTTTCTCTCCTTTCACATAAAATGGCTACAAAACTGCAATCTTACCATTACCATCATAAACATCATCGTCATCATCATCATCATCAACAATATCTTCATCATCGTCATAAACAACATCATCATCATCGTCATCAACAATATCTTCATCATCGTCATCAATTTCATCATCGTCATCATCACTATCCCTAGGACCATCGCTACAACCACAATTTTCATAATCTTCAATAGCAGCATTATCACCATCATCATCAACAACATCAACATCATCACCAACACGGTTTCAGTCACCGATATCTTTGACCGTCCAAGTACTCCCACGATTCTACTACATCGGACACTCACTGTCATATGACTAGGTACCTTCCCATTCTTCCAATGATTCGTAAGCAGTGTCTACATTCTAACAGGTCATAATTATTCAATTCAATTCAATCTTCAATTCATACACGCTAATGCTTAATTGAATCAGTTCTCATATTGATTGTCTAGTTATTTTTTTTTTAAAAAAATCTCTTATCTACGGATCCAATATCGAGACTTATTCGTCATACCTTTGTTAAACTTACATAGCATTGTTCGCATCAACATTCTAAGAGTTCGTATTGCGTGTATACAAGTACAACCATAAAATCAAGACATTAAAATGATTATATCATTGTGTGCTAAGTAATCCTACGGAACGGTTTTTCATTTATCATTAAATCAAGTTAATGGTTCCACGATATTGGGCATATTTGCGACTAAGATTGACGCGCTAAAGCCTTACAAAAGACACAATTTGAACTGAACTATTCCAATTAGCTGGCAAAGGAGCTTTACTAAATCAATTAGAAGTGATTCTCTTTGCTAGTACTGAGATAGTTAGTCTGCACGCACAATTCTGTTACATCTTTGTTCAATTCTAACGTAATATCATGATGTATTCACTTTTAATTAGTTCTGAACTCGGTTATTAGATAACAATTATAAAGATTTAACCATGCATGGCATAAGTGTCGGAGAAAAACTCCCACAGTTTATTTAAAAATAAAACGATCTTTCGTCAAGTCAAACTAGACGACAACTCTGAAATTGAAAGTAGAGATTTAATTAGAGTTCATTAACAAACAGGTGGGTCAACCTTAATCACAATGATTTTAATTAATATTGGTTTAAATCAACAGAAAAAAGCCAAGGATGACCAAATGCATAATGAAATTTATTGTTCTTTCTTGTCTACAAAGAAACAACCAGACATTGATAAAATTATGTTAAATCAGTTATCCATACAGCTTTCATCGCAGAAAAACTAAAACAACATTCTGGGACTCGTGTTTGTATAAAAAATCTTGAGTATATTTCATACGTTTCAATACGTGTGAACGACAAAACGACACAATTTCATAAAGAAATTTCCATTCCATCTAATTTCATTGATGGGTTTACCAAAGAATAATACGCAATTTCAATATAAAATGTATCTTTTTATTTCTAAATAATAGTTCTCAGCGCTTCATGAATGATAGAAGTATTTTACGTAAAGGAGGGTTGTTCGAAAATTCCGTGTAATAATTCAATTTGACTTACACTTGTTGGGAAAAATGACAGGAAAAACATGGTCGGAAAGAAAAATGCATTTAAAATATAATGATATATAGCAAAACGTTCAAAAGAAAAATACAAAATATATTTTACATTTAACAACCCTGTCGTTGAACTTCGCGAACTTTGTCTCAAATGGAAGGACCGCACGAAAGTTTCAGTTATTACACGGACTTTACGAACAACCCTCGTATTTCTGTACTTACACATATGGTATCCATTTTCGGTCTATCAATGCGCATCTTCTCATTTGAGAAGATCTTAATATTTAAACGTTCGCAAATACGTGTCTTTAAAATACACGTATTTAAAATATGGTACTGGACAATGTTTTTTTCACTGGGTTTAATGCCGTTTCTCACCAGTTTTCAGTCATATAAGCTGGCCGGTTCACCTAACCAGTACTGACTTACCCTTCTACAATGAACCGGCAATTGCTCTACATATGGGGGAAAATTGACAATTTTGTAAAAAAAATATAGAAGGTTATGACCTGCCGCGACCGAGATTTGAACACGAATAACCAGGTTACAGGTCCAGCTCACTAAACACTGGACTACGGTCTCGGATGATATTGTTTTGTGACATCGTCTTTTTTATTCCAATCGTGAAATACTTTTTTGATCTACCGCAGTCGAATTCAGTATTAACACAATATTTACGCATTAAGCTTCATATGAATTATTATCATACCCCCCCAATCATCTACACACCCCATATAAGTTTTCAATTCAACCATTTATGACGCATTTTCTTCGTTTTCCTGGTTAAGTTAAAACGTCTTTAAAATTGATGGATAAATTAAGCCTTTTTCTTTAAGTAGTATTCGTACTACTTTAATACAGACAGAAACTTTTACCGCCCGGCTGCTCATCAAAAGCTTTCAAAAACCATAATATATTACAACAATCACACACGTCTCACAATCGTTAGATTTACTCAAATCTATAATCTAGAATCCACAATTCTCTTTGACAAAGCATCAGTTTATTCGTTACGCGGGATCTAACGCTGCATTACTCTCATTATAAAGTTTTCTTTCTTCAAAGTGAAGACATTAAAGATGATTTATCCATAATTGAGAGAAACAAAGAACAATAGACGACAATTTAAAACAGTTTAATGGTCGAGCGTGCTGTTATTTATCTCCGTAGGTCGGCAATTACCGAGTTGATTTTTTTTATAGAATTGGGTGAAGCACCGCGACCATTTTGTCCAATTACGTGCTAAGATGAATGAGTCACGCCCGTGATAGGTGTTTAACAATTTCTACCGAAACGAATTATCAGCATATTTATGGTTAAGTCTAAAAGTTATGCCATTACTTTACAAGGGCTTGTCTGTCTGAGGTCTCAAATCTCAACAATAGCTAATAGTATACAATGATTCTACGTACTTCGATATAGGAATCATAATTCAATGGTAATTTTCGCTGAATAAATTGAAATTGTCTGAGACCGACTTGAAGCCATTTTTCGATAGAATGGAAAATTAGATATTATTATTTCAATTTGAGAAATCTACTTTCGTATATTTTAAGTCGAAGAAATCTTTGAAACATTACTTACGCAAGTAATAGTTACTTTGATGTAATGATGATATTACTGAACAATAATTACACACGTGTACAAGTATACAGTAAAACCCCATATAGCGACCACTCCCATACTAAAAACACTTCATTATAACGATCACTTACTTCAGGATCCGTTTTTTTTATAAACTTTGTTCTATATTTCAACTTGATAATGAGACCACCTCTCAATTGGTTACTAAGATGGTCTTAATACTGAGGTTATACCGTAATTGCTACATAGTTACATATTATTTCTGTTATTTTATATTTCTGGTAATAATGAAACCAATGATAAAAAAAGAATTTTCAATAAATGAAATCAAAAGTTGATATTTCAAATACTGTAAGTTTGAATGAAGTTTACAAATTGGAAAGTCAAATGAATGTTTAAATCAATGTCATAAAATATATAAACGACTGGGAAATAGGGCAAAAATCCCAAACAAAGAAAATATTCAAAATTTTAAAATAGCTAAAAATAATTAGGACAAAAGATATTGGTTCATTTTCGGATACTTTGATCTCTCACTTGAAAAAAATCAGGTATTATGATTATTTTTATCAATCCATATTTAAACAAGAAGAATTGGCAAGAAATTATGGTTATTACTTGATTTGGAAGTACATGTACATAAAAAAATAACTAAGACGTCCTTTCGAGCCAATTGCTGTGCCAGCGACTAGAATCACAGAGACCTCACAGTTCATTACAATGATTTAAGGCATATGTCACCAATTTGTGAAAATGTTATAATTTCTATCGAACAGCGATAAAAGACAGAGACGTTCGGCATGTTCTTAAGACCAAAATTAAAGCCACGCGTCCAAATCTCGAACGTCGTGTTATCGCGAGAACGCGAACAAGCGTTTGTGTCATCTGTACATCCGTCTTGGAAATTTTATTGAAAGTTAATAGCATGCGACTAATAAAACAGTAATTTTATTCTAATTATGTTAGCTCCTGATAGCAGCCAGCTTTAGGATTGTCAATGAATAAGGGGTGTCGATAAAACATGTTGAAATCAATAGTATTATGCCTTAAATAGAAAATTACATGGAAAAAAGTGATTATTTATTATTTAAATCAAACATTTATTTTGTTTTACTGAAAGATTTCAACGGTGATCCGACTTAATAGAGACACTGTGTCTCTGTATAATTATGCTGGAACGTCAGTTGGGAATGTGACACATTTCATTTTATATACATTAAGGATAAATTAGCTAACAGCAAATAATCTGCAACATCAACAATGATAATAAAGATTTCGACTAAGACAAAATCATCATCATTATCATCATCAGCAGCAACAACGGTGATAGCAACGACAATAGCTTTAGTGGCAGCGACAGAAGTAGCAATTGCAGTTAAAACGACAAATGTAGCAACAACATAGTCATCGTCATCATCAGAAGCAACAGAAACAACAGCAAGAACGGGAGCAATAGCAGTGTCAACATAGAAACGCAATAAAGTGGTATAAACAGCGGTAACAACACTGCTACATGTATATGAATATTACTTTGTCTAATACTAAAGCCTTAAAATCATGACTAAATAGTCTTTACGGATATTTTTGCATTTTCTGAAATGACAATTGATAACATAGGAAGATATAGAATTCTTATGCTTGAGTTATTGTCCAGACACTTGCCATACACACACTGAGACATAAAAAAATCATTCTTGAATATCAGCAATACTGATTTTTATGCCTAACTTATTGATTTTGTCATCATGTGTTTTAATTATCGGTTAAAGAAGTTCTTTATTAGTGATTAATTAAGTACAATTTATTTTTATTCAAAACAGATTTATTTCGAATTTTATAGTGGATTAAGATAATTTTACGTTATTAGTCTTCACGACACGATCTTCCTTTAAAGTACTTCGTATTTTATTGCAACTCTCGACGACCCATTGTCTTTTAAAGCAGAGATTTGGGTCTCAACAAATCTCCACCGAGCGAACTGATCCCCAAATTAAATGAAGTAATTATCTGGCATTTCCCTGACAAATAAACACGAATATCAATCCGCTCTTCAATTAACTTAGAATGAAATACAAGATTATAAAATAGGAATAAAGTTGCGTGTCAATTTTGTGATCACATCCGAATTATATCGGCGGCAAATCACATCATTACAATAAACCCACTTTAAAGCCATGGTATTAAATACAAAGTGAGTTCCAACTCCCCATAGGTTCAGAGCCTATTACGATCTCGGAAAATCTCGAAGCTACACCGCGGGAGGATGACAAGCGTTCACTAATTGTTATTGAAAAGAAGATGATGGCGGCGTTACCAGTAATAGGCGAGTAATAGCTAAATGTCTGAATCCATCTAGCGACAATTTCCGCGAAACTGACATTCTACAAATGAGCAATTTCTACTTAATTACAGAATCGAGACGTATTAATGATAAATGAAAAGATATAAGGATACTTTGCTGGTTTCATTCGAGAGAGTTTATTCCGCGACGCTGTCTTAATGCCGTATTTATTTTATCTATTTCTCAAACAAAATTAATTCTTCAATTTGTACTTAGAGTAAATTAATACTTTTTACTGAAAGCCTCGGTAAACGCAAATAAATAGATTTTGAAATTATCTTCTATGTCTGCTTAACAGTTGGGAGAAAACAAATTCCATTATTGAAATCGGAAATTTCGATTAGTCTTCCTAGGAAACCGGCTTCAAACATTCGTACATCTAAAGAAGAAAAATAATGACAAAATCACACAACAGAGCTTTTACAGATTTACATAAATGATGTGTTTGATGTTTAATTAAACAGTGAAACCTCACAGAGCGACCATCTTAATATTATTATGACCACCTTGTTATAGTGACAACTGATTTTCGGACCGGCTTCCAATTTATTCCCCCCATAAATCATCTTTACACTGAGACAACCTCATTATTAGACCGATTTCTTGGTCCTGAGGTTAGTCTCAATAGCAGGGTTCTACTGTATATGTATTTAGACAAATTATTGTATTACTGCGTATATTTGTAAAATGGAGAAAGCGTATATTCAAAAGGATTCAACGAGTACAAATGCGTGTCTTAGCACAAAAAGACATGACTGAATTGGCTAACAAACGTTGAAACACCTGCATATATATATATATATATATATATATATAAGAATTATATTATATTTTTTTCAGACGAAAAGCGAAATATATCTCACTTAATATATATATATATATACTAAGTGAGATATATTTCGCTTTTCGTCTGAAAAAAGAAATCACCAAATGAGTACTTTATTCACTATAATCAATGGTCAAAACGCAGATCTAAGCAATAAAACTTCATAAACCAGGTAATGCCTTACCCGCCTAAATGCAAGCTACTTATACAGGATGTGTGTGTAGGATCGCGAGCGTCCATGCGTGCGTCCGTACGAGAGTGTACTTATATACGTTACATGACGAGGTCGATTTTAGGTCGTGAAAATAAGTGACAATTATAGGGTAACATTGACAAGGTTTTAGGGTTAAGATTAGATTTCAAGCATTTGTATAAGTCAGGTCCTTTAAATCCCTACCAAATTCAATATGCTTAGGGGGCTTTAGAAGACATGACTTGTATACTGATGTATACCTCAATATGTTCGCGATATAAATTGCATACTATGTGAGTAACATTTTCCATCATTTTATGACGGCTGTACCTCAGTTTGATAGGTTCACAAGTTTGTGTGCATTTTGTGGGGTATGAAATAATATTACGTAATAAACTTTTTAATGCAAATCTTAATCTTAAAAGAAAAAAAGAACCTATTACGGTCATAATAATGAACAAAATGAAATAAAACCAATTGTAACAATCAAATACTATAAAATTGTTTTTTTTTTCAAGGTAGATAAATGGTTCCTATCGACTATATCGATACATTCATCCAATTCAGTTAACGGCTAGCATGTAATGGACGGTGGTAAATATTTTATTCATGTACTGGATGCTTATTCGCGTTATTTGAGGACAAAAAACTGCTACATTTTCTCAAAAGAGTTTTTCATCTTGTAAAAGTGGTCGTGGTATACCACTCGGAAACAAGCGGGAAATGATTCGATTTTCACAGAATGCTATTTCCGCTAAGAATGGCTGATGTACCATCAGCAATTTAAAGTTAAAATTTGTCAATTTGCGGTTAAAATACATGTATATCGAATTAAGGTTAAAATTTGTCAATTTAAAGTTAAATTCATCAATATGAGGTGTTTTTTTTTAATTTAATGCTGAAATTTATCAATTTAATTTTAAGACTTGTCTATTTGAGGCTAGCCTAACATGTGTTAATTTACGGTTAAAATTTATCAATTTAAGGTTAAAATATATCTATTTAAAATAAAAAAATGTCAATTGAAGGTGAATATTATACAGAGAATGTATTAAGTTAGGCGCAATATTCCGTTCTGTATCGTTGCCAAATTGTGTGTAATTTGTGTTCTGTTGCATTGTATGTACTTGTGTTGACATATTGGGAGTAATATGTCTTGTGTTGACGTAGTCTGTTATGTAGTGACGTATTGTGTGTAATCTGTCTGATAGTGACATATTGTGTGTAATCTGTCTGGTAATGACGTAATGTGTGTAATCTGTCTAGTAATGACATAATGTGTTTAATCTGTCTAGTAATGACGTAATGTGTGTAATCTGTCAGGTAATAACGTAATGTGTGTAATCTGTCTGGTAATGACATAATGTGTTTAATCTGTCTAGTAATGACGTAGTGTGTGTAATCTGTCTGGTAATGACGTAATGTGTGTAATCTGTCTAGTAATGACATAATGTGTTTAATCTGTCTAGTAATGACGTAATGTGTTTAATCTGTCAGGTAATAACGTAATGTGTGTAATCTGTCTGGTAATAACGTAATGTGTGTAATCTGTCAGGTAATGACGTAATGTGTGTAATCTGTCTAGTAATGACGTAATGTGTGTAATCTGTCAGGTAATAACGTAATGTGTGTAATCTGTCTGGTAATGACGTAATGTGTGTAATCTGTCAGGTAATAACGTAATGTGTGTAATCTGTCTGGTAATGACGTAATGTGTGTAATATGTCTGGTAATGACGTAATGTGTGTAATCTGTCTAGTAATGACGTAATGTGTGTAATCTGTCTAGTAATAACGTAATGTGTGTAATCTGTCAGGTAATGACGTAATGTGTGTAATCTGTCTGGTAATAACGTAATGTGTGTAATCTGTCTAGTAATATCGTAATGTGTGTAATTTGTCTGGTAAAATAACGTAATGTGTGTAATCTGTCTGGTAATGACGTATTGCATGTAATATGTCTGGTAATAACGTAATGTGTGTAATCTGTCTAGTAATATCGTAATGTGTGTAATCTGTCTGGTAATAACGTAATGTGTGTAACCTGTCTGGTAATGACGTATTGCATGTAATCTGTCTGGTAATAACGTAATGTGTGTAATCTGTCTAGTAATATCGTAATGTGTGTAATCTGTCTGGTAATAACGTAATGTGTGTAATCTGTCTAGTAATATCGTAATGTGTGTAATCTGTCTGGTAATAACGTAATGTGTGTAACCTGTCAGGTAATGACGTATTGTATGTAATGTGTCTGGTAATGATGTATTGTGTGTTATCTGTCTTGTGTCGACGTATTGTTTGAGTTCCGTTGACTCATGGATGCACACCCTGTACTTTTGTCATTTGCTTACGTCTGAAATTCGTCATAAACGTATATTGTATTTCGTAATTATGTCAATATAGGGATCGTTTGTTGTAAGGTAAGATTTCCAGGATTCCATTTTGTGGCATTAAATTTTGAAATTAAAGAGGAAAATTAACATGTAAGTTTTTACCATATATTGTCTATGATTACATTTCCAATGCAATAATTATATTATTGTGTTACTAATTATTATTGTATTACGTCTGAGATATAGGTCTACAACGCAAATTGTCTGGAACCAAAAATCGGACGTAATAATCAGGTGGTCTCATTATCAAGTTGAACTCTAGGGTCATTATTGAAATTCCGGTCCGAAAATAATTTTGTCGTCGTTATCACAAGGCGGTCGTAATATTGAAATGGTCGCTATAAGAGTTTTACCTTAGTTACTAAATAGATGACTATAGGACATACGAATGAAAATGAACAAAACTAGTCGAAATAGTAGTACACTTTTCTGTATGCATGTTTCATTAAATTTGTTTCAGGCCAAATATTGGATGGGAAAATATTGTTAAATACACGTATCAAACTTAACGTCTGTGCTGTTTTCATAACGTATTTGAATAGGTATTGCGTCTGTGAGATTAGTTGACAATTTTGAATCTTAAGATATTTTCCAATCACATCTCGACCACTTACTTCAGTATATGGAGTTTTTGGAGTACGGACATCGAGTTCTCTGTTGTTATTTGTCACTTGTCCCCTGTCACAATTTTATGTAAGCTAAGACCATTTCAACATTGATCTTGCATGTGGAGAAGTTGGCGGTTACTTTCAGAAAGCAAGTTTTGCACTGATACAGAATTCAACTGGTTAGGATTTTGTATACAGTTCAACCCCTGAAAGCCGGACCCCTTCCGGACTGATCCAAAAGTCCTGTTTTCTGAAAATTCAATTTGTAAGAGAACTATTGATTATAGAAAAAAATGGGACCTGAACAATTGTCCGATTTTCAGAGAATTCCGGTTTCAGGGAGTCCGGCTTTCAAGGGTTTTATTGTATTTATTATTATTCTTTTCGGAATGGAATCGAAATAGAAGACAATGATTAAAAGTAATATAAGTCTTTCTTTTATGTTATACTTATAAAAACACAATTAAAAAAATAAAATATAGTTGTTTGTTAGCGTAATGAAGATTTAAAAAGCTGTAATTCCTATAATTAAGTACAAGTTTCCCGAGGAAAGAATGAACGGGAGGTAATTGTATGTTTACAATAGAGTGGTAGGCTTACATCGATTACTTCCCCTGCATCGCCAAGAAACGCGGATAATAATTGCTATGGTAAACACTATATAAGCGAAAATATACAGATTTCTAACAAAACTATTTGGGTAGACTCCAAGCGCTTGATTTAAAAGTTTTTGATAACCCGATGTATCATTTACCTGCCACCAAGAATCTATATGCGTGTACGTCCGTCTGTACGCATCAATGTCATTCAACATTGAACACAGCTTACAATAAGCATTCTGTTGCATTTCCTTGTGGCCGACAGAATAATATTTATCCTTACGTCTAAGATACATAGTATAAAGATGTTCATTATTACTAACTTGGGTCAGAAATTCAGCAAGATGTTTCGGGGATTCGAAGTCGGCCGCGTTTATGACGGTACCATCCGGTGTTATTTTTGTATAATCAGCCATACCATAAACAACTTGTACTATATCATGAGAGAACCAATCAAATAGCTTCTCCGTAACGTAATCGGTGTGAAACGTATTCTCAAATGAAAGTATGAATTTATAATTTTTAATAATTTTACCTATACAACTATTAGGGTCCGTCATTAATCTTTCACCTCCTTTAGGGCATTTTAAAGTTCCACAGGAACCGTACACGTCAATATCGATGTATTGTCGTAATTTCTCCACATATAACTCTCTCAGAGATTTTGTATGACAGTCACTCACGAGCCAAGCTACTGACTTTGTTTTTCTATTGTATATAGCACCATAATTCTTGTTTAAAATGATTTTCTGTTCGTGTTTTGTCTTCAGATATATGCTGCCGTACAATAATGGAATATCAGAATCACGTCTATATGTCATGGTCCAATTGAAAATATCCCGGAATCGATACGTATTCATATATTTGTACGGATTTTTAAACACATCTGGGACATTGAATGCATTCGTACTCCCCTTTTGATGTTTTTGTGTTTTGTTTATTGCAGTATTCAGCATTCTCTCCAGAGGTCCATTGTACCACCACGTTTCACGTTCCGCGAACACAAATACTTGGTTGGAGTCGCGTCGGATCGGTGGAAGCACCTCTCCCAAATGGCTGGCTTGAAAGACAACAGCGTCAGCATGAACATGCCCGTACTGTGATTGGTCATGGTTCGAAACGATCACGGGTCTCCTCAATTTACAATTACTAAACTTACATCTATGCATATGGACTGTCTTGGATTTCATTCTGAGCCCATGTCCATTGTGATAAGAGTCAAACCAGCGAATTACCAGTTGCTTCTTTGATTTGTTTTTCTGATATGGAGTTTTTTCATCCGTTGCATTGAGCTCAACTCCAAGTGTAACACTGATCTCATCATGATTACCTTTAGGCACTTTAACATTAACTTTAATATCAAAGATTTTAAAGACGATGAGGACTGAACAAAATGAAATAACAAGTATATATCTCCTCAGATATTTCATTTTAAAAATACTGTATGATAAATTAGATTAGTCGCATATTGATATTTCCATATGAATTAACTACGTCATCACCTCTATATTGTTTCTACAAAACAAAATCAGAACACTTCATTCCAGTTTACTTCACGTCCGTTTCATGAATGACTAACATTTATTCCAGTATCAGTTACCACACTTTCAATGTTGTCAAACTGACCAGCCACTATGAAATTCCTATTTTTAGCACAGAATTGTTGAATCAAATACTTTCAATTAAACAAATCATGTATTCAGTTATCAAACGGCTTTCAAAATATTGAACTCAAACGTTTTTGTCAAATTAAAAAAATATATTGGTTTACATCACTACATTAAAACATGGTTTTGGTAAACTCGATCAAAGCGTAGAACCAGATAATAGTGAAGAATTCATTTATTTTCGTAATGACAATAGTGGGATGTGGGATGAAATCATTTGGGCCCCAATGTAAGGCAATTCTGTTTTTTCATTTTGTTGAACGTACGCGTACGTCTAAGCTTTGAGCTCTGTCAGTCAACAAAGAAACAACATTTTATTCAAGTTCACGGCTTCTTGATTTGATGTTACAGCTTCCAAGATTAATGACTACAGTTTGCAAATCATATTTTAACTATACTTTTATTTCAAACTGTGATCTTTGCTAATTCTAAAGTTGTTGTTTAGTGTTCTCGTGTAGAATACAGTGACTCGCAAAATCAGATCAGTAGTGTTAGATTTCTATGTTCTTGGTTTAAACTAGTCAGTTGACTGTTGTTCTTTTTAATATGTAAATATGATGTTGCTGTTAAAGTCAAGAAAATCTGTTTGTTATTTTTTTGTGAATTAAATGAATTTGTGTGTTTTTCAAGAAGTAGCTAGGGTTTTCCAAATGATGTTGACGCTTAACAAAATATACAAATAAACGGAATGGTCTATCCAGGTTTTACTGTTTATACGTATAACTGATTGTATTTGTTTATTAGTAAACACACTGTACTAGTGATTGTGTGGGTATACTTCAACCAGCATAGTACAATATTGTAGATAAACAAAATCAAACACTTGTTTGATCTAGTATGAATATATTTCGTACATGGTCGGCTTCTGATTTATTTACTGGTAAGATTTATATCATGGTTCGAAACAAGATAACGAAAGATCTTATTGATCAATAAAAAAAGAAACAATTTTGAAAGAACACTTACGCGCGCGTTATTTCAAGTCAGTTGTATGCATAAATCTACAACACTGATTAAAAAGCAGTGGAAAGAAAACTAATTCGAAGAAAAACAAATTGAATGAACATAGAAACAATAACTACAATAAGCAGGCCTAACGGACAGTGTTGTAAGTTACCCTAAGGCGTTTTTTTAAATTATGCGTTGCAATAGATAATTTTTATGATAAATAAATTTTATCACGAAGACTGGATTTAAATACACGTTGACAACATTAGGTACAAAACATGTCACTGTAATTTACTGGTGGCAGAATAAAATATTAAATGATTTTTGAGAGTTTGTGTTCATAAAACAAATTAATGAAAACAACCCTCAGAGTGAAGTGCAGTCTGTGATTAACTGATATTCTGTGGTTAACAAAATTAATTAGTTAAGGGATGGTGTGGTTTGTTTTCCGCTTATGTTAGTCATATATATATATATATTGAAAACTCAATATAGAGAATGATCAAGCTGGAACTCGTAGAATAGTTTTTAAATGTTATCTTGCTTTCTTGTATTGTTATCAGCATTATGATGTTCTTATTTACTGGATATAACTTATTGGATATTTGGTACTTTGATAAAGCAAAATACCGGTACTTGGACACACACAAAGACTTAGCTTAAGTTTGGTTCTTTATTCAAAATTTAAATATAGATAACTAGAAATTTAACAATAATACAAGTAATACAGAAACATTGAGGAAGAAAAATATCATAAAAATAAACTAGAATACGTACAAAGAGAACTACTTGGTTATTGAAACAATTAGTGGTTTAGAGACATTGCATTAAGTACGAATTTAAAAAAAAAACAAAATAGAAATAAATTGCATCAGTATAATGAATCACTTACCATAGGATTTGTGCACCAATCTCATTATACACAAATCACGCATTTTCATGTATTTAAACAACTTTTGGTTACTGAAAACTTCAGTGTTGCTGCATTTAGTAAAAACCTAATAAATGTTTTGCCCTGTAATGATATTTAAGTCTATCAGACAGCTCCAGTTTTCAAATTTTTGGATGCTAAAAAGATTACTTTTTTATGAAGAAACTTCTACACCATTAAGTAATGTGCAACTTAACACATCGACGATTGTTCTTTCGCGATTGACGTGTTGAAGAGCGGTGGTGAACGGGCCGACTCTAATTTGCTTATAGTTCATTTTGTAAATTTATTTAGTAAATTCTTCTGAATTTATGAACCAGGCTCCCCCGGTGCGCTAGGCTCGCTACGGTTACTTAATTCCGAAGAGTTTTCTAAATAAACCTTAACCACAAAAGGAAATGCAGCTCATAGGTATGAGCAATCAGGTCAGATGTGATTTGTAATACACTTTTCACATCGCAAAATCACACAATAGCTTGCACGTGTAATGATGAAGTAACTTACGGGAAGCAACGGTGCGTCTGTTTTGGATGACGCACCAAAAATGTTTTTTTTATCAAAAGTGTCTTTTTCGTCGAACAAAATAAAAGTACTGTCTGGCGAATAATTTAAATGACAGGTACAGAATAATACTAATGCATTTTATTTTGTGTTCCTCCCCACAACAGATGTAGTGTTTGTTGTAATGTAATGTTTGAACTCGAAACAGCTCAAAATGGTAGGATTTAGTGTTTTGGACATATCAAATGACTTTTACAACATCCATTTATCAAATTAACTATTTAGTACAAAAGCTAATTGAATCCGGATACTTGTCTAGCGTATAAAAGGTCGAGGTTAAAGGTCAACAGGAATGGAAAGGGTCAATAAAAATAACAAGGATAGAATAAGTTTGTGTAGAGAAATGGGGAAATAGTGATAATTATGTTTTCTGTTGAAAGAGTGAATAACTTTTTGCTGTTTACATGAAACTTATGTCAAGGAATTAGCAAAATTTTACACTTTGATTAATTCTTGAATATTAAAAATGTCCAGTGTTTTATGAATAAATTGCACTTTAGTACATTCAGCGTACAGTCAGATAGTTCAAAGTTTATACTCTAGAAGAGTCGCAAAGCGTTCCTCGTCGCCACCATAATTCGCCGCTAGGATTACTTTCGTATCTGTTCCATAATATTTGGACAAGCTGATGTTGCCTTCCCACTGAACAGGCCCGAGAGAATCCAGCGGAAACACATTCTGCTCGACAAAGATCACGACTTGTTTGGCTTTCGGAACGTGGGTGCGGAATTTCACTTCCGGTAGCGTCATATCCGAGTGTAAAATTAAAGGTTCAAACATGTAACAACCCTCTTTCCAGTGACCTAGTTGTCGGGGATATGGATAAACAGGACCTGTGACGTCACAGCAGTTGATTAAATAGTTGAACAAACCAAGGGAAGTGTGGGTCTGATCTTCAGCTATGTTACCATGAACTTGTAACTTGTAGAAACCGGAAGTGGGAATGTTCACAAGGAATGTGACAATAGAGGGCTGGGTTTGGATAAAGATGAAATCTGATACGTCCTGACCCGTATCAGCACGAATGAGTTGAGCATTGAATTTCATGTCTCGACTTGTACCAAGTTGGATTTCGAAATGATTCCCGTCTTTCAGGTCGATCAATGGATCATGTTCATTTAAAGTACGTAAGCCAAATTCGGTGAACTTCGGTTGTGGCCCTAGGAACCCAGGTTGTAATTTTGGCAACAAAATGTTTGGTTTGACATCATTGCACTCCACTAGGTATTGTGCCACCTGTCGGAACCTCATATCATCTGAATCCTGTGTGTCCGGGTCACGGGCATATATCTCCAACCCATATCGCCCTTTCTCGGTCATCACAACTGTAAAGTAAGCCATGTTTTCTACAATTTTATACACAACCAGTGGTAAGTCGGTGGACACAGAAACTTGACTCAACTTTATCTGGGAACGGAGTTGTATAGCTTTAATCATTTTTATACGGATCTCGGCTCTGCCGGATTTAGCATGTACTATGGCACGGTTATTACCGGGCGTTAATCCTAACTGATAAAAGCCCGGACCAGGACCCCACATCAGTGACGAACATGGCGGATAAGGACAAATGACTTTGTCTGGATCTTTCTCTTGCTGTAGCATGTACTCACATACTTGTGAAAATGAAATATCTTTGCCAGTGGGCGTGTCTTCTTTTGCATAAATTTGTAAAGTATACGCCCCCTTTTTTGGAAGACTCACTCTAATGACTACTTTATTGGTGAGACACTCAACCATACCGAATTGACTAAGTTTTATATCGTCTATTTCATCGACACCATTTTCATAAACAAGACTCAGGACAAATTTTAGTCCAGTACGTTTTGACGGGAAGCCCAGTTCGATTTCTGTTTCATCCGTAGTACAAACCACGCCTGCTTTATGGGATAAAGTCTGAAGTCCAAACTGTAAGAAATGCGGCGTTATCTTCGGCTGAAACGTAAATTCGTCTAGAGTTACGACCTCATTGGTCAGTTGCCATGACGACTCTTCTGGAAAGTGCGTGTATATCAGCTTGTTGGGGTCAACCAGGAAGTAATTCTCATTGAAACTATATTTGAGGTCACCACTTCCGGTTTTGTTGATGATAGGAATAGTTGCTAGGTAACTATCGACAAGACACCATTTTCCGTAAACATATACTGCATTCCACCAATGCTGACACTCTTCCGGAGACATGGCTTGACCTATCCGGTAACTCGCTCCTTTAGCTAGTCCAGATATCACCTTGCAATGAAGGCCGGCGAAGCTGAAAGAAGACACACAATTTTTCTAATTTTCTGTCTGACACGTATAATTTATGTGTATCTGGTTTGAACACTACAATTCATAGATGTTGAAATCCAATAGTATGCTGATTAATTCTAATCAGAATATCTAAGTTTAAAATGAGCTGCCTGGTCTAGTCCTCTACCAAATTATTTCTCTGAATTATATCTATAATACTTCAAAGTAATCCTAAGTGATGAATGAGTTTACATATCATAACAAATTTACTGAATGACAAAGCTAATTAAAAAACATCAAATGATTACATATGTTTTATATAAAACATATCCTGTTTATAGAATATTGCATTCGTATGTAACATCTGTGCAAGATCTAATACCGATAGTTTATCATTACAAGTCGATAGACACATTTCTCAGAAAACTAGAATCAGGAGAGAAAATTGTATTTAAAGGAACAAAAACATGGTCCATGTGTGATTGCATATGATTCGAATATTACAAGGACAGACCAAAAAGTTTGTATGCCAGTTCAAAAAAAAAACAACAGAGTCATCATTGACCGTCTACAACATGGTTCAAGCCGGCACAATCTATGGAAGGTAATTGTGACCTATTTCTTACCAGCACATTGTATAGAACACATGAGCGTGTGAAGAACGACCCACTTTCAGCCACACCAGAACTTCTTCGGGACTGTCTTTAGCTACAGTCTTAAATTCTAATTCATTAAATTCCTTTTTCGTCAGCCACCGAAATATCAATCTGTAATAAAGAGAGTCAAGAAAAGTGACTAGAGGGGCAAGAGGAGATAAATTTGCCAGCCTAGCGATCAAACAAATATCAGTTCTAATCAGCACTAGAGATCCTTTAAGACGCAACACTGAAACACAGGTGCAGCAAGTCTGGTCAGTCCGTTTCATAGACATTTGTGTATACTATATGACTTAAAAAGCCAGCTACCTTTCGTTTAAAAATGATAAATGTTGTATCATGTTTATTGCTTTGGGATATATTGACACCATTTAACGGTAAATGTCCTTTATATACAATGCATAGTCATTGGAAAGCTGTATAGATTTATCAACTGCTATATAAGCTATGTCCATGACACCGGTCCCAGGACCGCTCGATCGAGATCCAAGTGTTAAAAAAATATTGAACACCTGTATCACATACAAGAGCATAATCACCGAACAGATACAAGTATATGACTTTTGAGAATAATGTTTTAATGCTGTAAAATAAATTCATGACCGGGATACTGTTCAATGAATATAACAGACAATTATTTGAGAACAAATAATGAAGCGTATAAGCATTTATATTTTCTATCAAATGAAGGCTCAAATATGTAAAATAATATATTTATATACATGTACATAATACGTATATGTACCGTGCAACCTCTCTAGAGCGGCCCCCTTTTGAGCCTCAACCTCCCTTCAACAAAAGCATGATTTTTTTCGCCCTGTAGAATTTAACTATTAATTTAACCTCTCAGGAGCAAGAACCTCTCAACAACATAATAATTTTGCTTCTCCCAAAGTGTGTTGCTTTGGAAAGGTTACACTGTACAGTTGTACACTTTAGATCCTACCTTGCTTTGGCAAGTTCATTATTGACCCCAACTGAGAAGACAAGGTCCCACATAAGGTCCTTAAAACTGTCATGGTTGCCTTGAGCCACCTGTGCAGAAAAATACACTATGAATTATACCGTAATAAATAGATTAATTTTATGTTTTTTTTTTCTTAAACAGATTGTGCATTGCACAATTCGGATAAACTTTTTTTATTGGGGTTTAACGTCGAATCAACAGCCGGGCTCATCTGGCCGCTTCAATAATGGAAGAGTTGTACATCTGAGTAGAATCACTGGCCTTCCGTGAGCTAGCTGGACAGCTTTGTCACGTAAGAAATTTACCTGGTTCGGGATGTGTTGGAGTTCGTAGCGGTGAATGGCTAATGATTACTAGTCAGACACTATAACCACCCGACCACGGAGGCCCTCATAGATTATTATCTAAATACAAACATATTATGAGATAAGCGCATAACCAATTTAGAGTGATAAAAAGAAAAAGAAGTAATTGTTTAATCGCATGATAAGAGTTTTTGTAGATACGTGTATTTTTTTACTTTAAAATCAACAATACATTGTGCAATAAAGAACATATATCGAGTTGAACAGCCCAGACATTGCAAATTCAGAGAAACGTATACTTACTTTCATAAAAACAAATTTTGCAAAAAATACCAACCTCTTCAGCGTGGGCATCGAGCGACTCGATTACTCTTCTATCCGTGAAGTCATAAAAAGTCACCATTCCAGTCATGTTTACAGGGACTGGTTTAGGAGTTTCACCAAAAACCGGGGCCATATCAAACGTTTCCGGGGCTTTTGGCACTTCCTTTCTATCCTGGATTTCTAAAGCTTCTATAGGTGGTATATTCCAAGACATTACTTTCTGTAACAATTAATTGATGAAATATTATCATCAAGGTGATCTTCAACTATTTTATTAAATTCATCAATATAACCTTCACTTTACCAGATTATGTTGAAATGTGGTGATTTATTGAACACAACTCAAGAAAATTGATGCATTATCGAAACTAATAACAAGCGAAATTTACGTAACGGTAGAATGCTTTTAGCTAATAAACTGAAGTCTGAATGTTTTACAATCTTACAGTTACAACACTTTAATAAGTTTTTTTTCATTAATTTATCATTTCTTTTAAGCTGGTGTTACACAGCCGCTAAGGCACGCATCGCTGCAGGTTCGTTTCCTCATTTCATTTGACATCAACGCATTAAATTCATCAAAACAAAATTTATTGATATCAAAATATTTTCACAGTGGTCCAAGTTTATGATCACCACCCAATTAGAAAAAAATACCAATAACGGTATTAATTTTATTCAATTACTACAGAAAATTGACTGCATATTAGAGGTTAATGCGATCCTATTTCGCTCCAACCAGAATAAATAAGACTGTAGATATATTCGTTGATTCGTTAGCAAAAATAAATACCTACCTCCTTATTTTCTTGTTCATAAATTTCTCCTTCTATATCGTCAGACGTTTGACCTCTCGTTATTTCCGTGACAAATGGCGACTTCTCGTCTTCCGCGAGATATAGAACGAGATATTGGCATGCGTGGTAGAACGTTCTTTTCTTTTTTGCTTGATTAACAAATACATCTACACCATATTCGCCGGGCTCTGGTAGGTGCAGCTGTATAGTAATCTAAAATAAAAGTAAATTGGTTTTAGATTTTTTTGTTCTTTAAACGAATAGGACATTAAGTTATTCACAGTAAATGAAAAGACAACAAAAAAGATTAACTTGAATTCACAAATCACTTTTCCAATTTATTATATGACACGAGAAATTACAAAAAGTGACCTTAAAGAGCTAAATAGACCGGTTGATTATCATGTAGATGTAGTTTATCTGGTATTTAATCAGCTATTTTAGACTCTTTGATAATATGAAGTCAATACAATCCCACACCCAGATTTATGTATGAACATTTAATTATAATTTTCAGTAAACAGACGCCGTAAAAATGTCATTTTGTTAAACAAAGAATTTAATTATTCAATATTTGAACATTGCAATATACAGTGCAACCTCTTCAGAGGGGCCCTTTCTTGAGCAACAACCTCCCTTCATGACTTTTCCCATGTGGGATTTAACTATTAATTTAACCTCTCCAGAGCAATAATCTCTCAACAACAACATAATTTTGCACAGTGGGTGTTGCTTTGGAGAGGTTGCACTGTCTTATATGTTAGAACCATTAATACCTCACCTTATCTAAATTACAGACGGTCATGCATCTTTCTAACAGTTTGTCATCTACATCACGTCTCTTCAACTTACACATGACTTGTATTGGGCGTGTCTTTTGAAACTTCAGTTCAATCGTGGGCTCCAAAGATGTCACAACACCGGATTTGAAATCAGGCTCCAATCCAAGCTACAAACAGTAAACTGTAGTTGGAAAATACAGAACTGGCAAAATGTTGTACATAGTTTGAAATAAGTTTACGATCACAGTACTGGAGCTAAGGCTGTCATGTGTTTATACAGTAAAACCTCATTAATGAGACCACTCACCGAAAAATCAGTCGTAATAATGAGATGCTCTCATTATCAAGTTGAATTATAGGTGAGGTATTGAAAACCGGTCTGAAAGTAAGTGGTCGTTATAACAAGGAGGTGGTAATATTAAGGTGGTCGCTATTTGAGGTTATACTGTATTCATCGATTGCATTCCGTTGAAACACAGATCGCAGTTCGAATCGCGAGATGCATTCTTGGATGCAGAATGGCAAACTGCGTTCCAATTTCATGCAAACGTATTGTCAGTTTAATTACATGGATCGGAAATTTGGAAATACTGATTGGGACTCATACCAAGGTATATGGTTTTTTATTGTTTAATTATTATTGTCTATTTACATGTCAACAAATTATCCAATTACAAAATTAATCATTGTAATTTGATATGAGTCAATTGCCAGTTTTTTTCTTACCAGAGCGGATATTCTAGTAATGAAATTGGTATTCGTTGTCATCTCAATTACGTTTATACAACATTCAATCGACATTTGCAGTTAGAAGCACATTGAAAAGAAAATTGGTCATTTAAAAAAGATTGGTGAGGTAATTGGACATTCTAAAACAACTGCAGGCCTACAGTCATTACATACACACGCACTAGTATGAAGTGTTAATTGTAAAAAAACACACCACAAATATTTAATCATATTTAACAACCAACAAAATTATAAGCAAATCGATATGAAATCAATATTTAGTAAAATTAAATAATCTTGCTTTCAATGGTAAATTAGTGATACATTGATCTATTAATTAAATAAATAAAGAAGTTGCAAGACGAACGCATGGTTCATATTCGAACGGTCAAATCTTTTACCATTTGCGTGGAAAGAAAACACTTATTGGTTCAGCAGCTATGGAAAATATGAAGCATTTCATTAAAATCAAATGAGTCACTAAATCTCCGGCAAAAACTTCTTAAAATCGTTTAGATAGATGAACGAGCATTTTGCGAAATAATAAACGAAATTTAATATGCATTCAATCAACGCATGAATGAATAATTGTATAACAAAGAAAGTAGTTTGTATGTTTGTAAATAATTTTAAAACAGTAACATTTAAATTCAAGGTATCCAATATTACCTTCCTTGCTCTGATGCCAGCTCCCCAAACCGTATGTATACATTGAGGTAATGGCGCGGCATCAGGTGCTGGTTCCTTCACTTCTATGCGGTATTCTACAATCTCAGTAAGATGCTTTTTTGCATCCTCTGGTTCCAGGCTTTTAGCGTAAAATTTACAGATGTAAGTTCCCGATTTAGGTGCTCGGAATACAAAGCGAGTTTCGTCGACTTTCGTCTCTTGATAAAGTGTTGTTTTCAAATCCGGTCCTTTGTACGGCTTGTTTTCTTCGGTAACGGGAATTAGCTTATACCCAAACTTCAGAGGCTTGGCGTATCTAAGCGTCCAGGTGACTACGCCATGATTTGTTCGAATAACAGGTTTTTCTGTCCATCCCAGAGTGACGTTTGTCTTGAAGTAGTATGGTTTAACAAACGGTAAGTCTTCAAATTCGCTAAGGGATATCTTCCTCTGTAGGAACTGCCATTCTGTCTGGTGGGGCCAATGACTGTAAATGAAGTTTTCGGGGTCGGTCATGAAGTAAAAATCATCCTCAACATTAACCTGAAACCATTCATGCTTATGTTGTAAAAATATCTTTAATGAACATTTAAATGAATAATGATCAGCCCAGAAGCATGAATAAAACATCTTTTTTTCGAGAAAATAAATACGCTGTTTGCAAAGAGAAACTTAAACATTTTTAGGATAATTATGTTTGAATTCGATGAAGACTTCAATGTTACACTCAATGACATAAATATGTTTTACATCACACTATAGACTTACAGATACTGCCCTGTAGCTGAATAATCAAAGAAATGATTAATGTTAGGGACAATAATCTTTGACATTCTGTCATGTATTTATTTGAGATACCAGCATGGAGAATATATCATGTTTCTTACAAAAAACAGAATGATTTTATTCCATAGAAAGTGATTGATCATAGAGTTTCTTAGTATAAACAATATGCCATGTTTTGATCAATATGACGTTGGTATACGTATTTCAGGAATGTTTTCACGAAGGTTACATTCTTTAAGATCATTAGCGGAGCTATTTGCAATAGTTGTTTGTTTGTAAGAAACAACCCATTCAATGTAGTAATTTGTTGCAGGAACACATTGCGCGTTATCACGAGACAAATACGGTCATTTTGTCGAAAAAAATATGACTAAGATTCACAGTGCGTACATGTATTACATTAACATGGTCACGATTTGCTTAATTTTGAATCAACCATGTATATGAAGTTTTTCTTTACTTTTTTATCATCCCTCGCCGTGTCAGATAATCCTACTTACCCCACTGTTGTTATTATTTCTAGCCATGGCCGCCCATTTTGTATCAACTAAATGCCAGTTATCATCAATATAAACTGCATTCCAGCTGTGGTTAGATTCTCCTTTGAATGAGTCTCCGGGTTTGAAATCTTTGCCTTTGGCATAACCGGTAAGAACAACACAATACAATCCAGCATATCTGAAATAATAAAAACAACAAATACTGTAAAACCTCACATAGCGACCACCTCAATATTACGATCACCTTGTTATAACGACCATTTATTTTCTGACTGTCTTTCAATAACTCCTCTATAAATCAGTTTGATAACGAGAGCACCTCAATATTACAATATTATTGAAGTTTTATTAAGACTATGAAAGAGTTTGTAGTTATGCAGTTAAAATGTTTACCAAGAGGAATTATAATAAAATGAACAAAAAAAACTGATAAAAAATTAATGTTTGCCGTCGTTGAAGGGGTAGTATTTTACTGAAATAGAAAATCAAGAATTAGACTCTTTTATGTAATGTTCATATCATGAGGAATAATGGAATTATAATTTCATTTCAGTTTATCATAGAAACTTCTAAAATCACAAGTAAGCAGTCATCTTTTGATGGAGTATCATTGATAGCGCCATGAAGATTGTACTTTTCTTCACTGAAATAAACGTTCAGGCCAGAAAACATCGTTGTGTTTCCGGCTAACCAACCGCCCCTACTTTTTAAGCGAGTCTTATTCTTTAAAAGCAAAATCCAAAAACTTGCAGTCAATCGTAGTGTTACGAAAATAATTGGGAACGAATCGTACTGCAAACGTACGAAAAATATGCTAAGGAAAAAAAGAAAAAAAATATGCGATCAACACACCTTATTTTTTGGTGCAGTAAACAGAAACACGCCATTTTTATTTATGGCCTTATTTATAGTTTTGGATAAAACAAAATCCTATCAATTTCTTAAATGACATAAAAATCCTATCAATAATGTGAAGAATCTGCAGGCCCATGTTGTTGTGGTAATGAAATATAATAAATGCCAAAACATATTGTACGACCCGATAAAAATAATTTTACAGATAAATTCACTTGGAAAGAAAATAAAATAGATTTGAAAATAAACAGATATAATATGTGGGTTTTGTGATAAGATAGGTAATATATAAGTTACAGTCGTGTGTTGTTTTGTGAAGTTCCTTAATAATAACGGTTATCGGAGATAATTCGTCATACATTCAAACGTAATTTGAGAAAAAATGCCACCTTTGAAGAGCAGCACTTCTTCAAAACAACTGGGCCGCGGCCGTGGTCCAGTGGTTAGCGCCCTGGAATTCGAATCCCGGTCGCGGCAGGTTATACCCCTCTATGAAAATTGGACAAAAATGTCGATTTTCCTCCATATGTGGAGAAGTTGCCGGCTCCTTGTGGAACGGTAAGTTAGTACTGGAAAACTGGTTAGGTGAACCGGTCGCGGTATATAACTGAAAACTTGATGAAAAATGACGTTAAACCCCAGTGACAATATGTCACATACAAACAAACAATTAATACAACTTATTGATAAAATGGAACGAATAAAACATTGTTTAATAGCTTATTGTGTAGATTAGAAATATTACACGAGCCCTGTTGGTAATTTTAATTTTTATTAAAGGTATTACTATATATGTTTAGGGGCCTCTATGGAGAAGTGGTTATGATGTGTGACCAGTAATCATTTTCCCCTCACCGCAGTGAGTTCAAATCTCACTCTGGGCCAGACGAAAATGATAAGAGAGAAAGCTGTCCAGCTGGCTTAGGAAAGGTCGGTGGTTCTCCTTAGGTGTGCGTTTGGGGTCTTCCCCCACCGTTAAAGCGGGAAACGTCGCCAAATGAGCCTGGCTGTTGGTGTGGCGTTAAGATTTTGACTAGATTTAAAATACATTTACAAGGGAGGTAACTCGTACGGTATTTAAACATTCAGTCGATACAAATGAACGAACATATAAAAACAAATCTATTAAATTACAAAGACTCATAATTACATGTGTCGCATTTATAGCGCTCACTTGTAATATAACAACACCAAAAAGCTCTTAAAATGTAATAAAATGTCAAATCATCGAATCAGGACTGATCATGTGACCTGAAATACATTTATTTGATGGTTGGCGCGTAACATGCAGATAATACATTGCGAACAGGTGGGGGAATATTATGTTTGAAAGAGCGTGACTTTGGTGTATCACATCTACATGCTTGTGGGTGAATTACTGAACACTAAAGCACTTATCTTAAGGTCGCTATCTTGACATTATCAGATCGAAATGTAATAGTAATATACGGGCAATTGGTCCGAAAATACGGAGTCGTTTTAACAAGATGATCATAATATTGAAGTGATTGCTACCAGAGGTTTTACTGTACACATATAATTATGTATATATTGTAATTGTATATCGTTACGATTTCATTCCCATTGGGTTTAATGCCGTTTATCAACAATTTTTCAGTTATATACGGCGACCGTTTCACCTAACCAGTTTTCCTGGACTGTATGCTAACCAGTGCTAACATACCCTTCGACAAGGAGCCGGCGACTTCTCAACATATGGAAGAAAATAGACATTTTTGTCTAATTTTCATGTAAGGGTATAACCTGTCGCGACCGGGATTAGAACCCAGATTGTTACTTTACAATTTCAAGCGAGATTATACATCACAAAAATCACTTAATTTCTAACAAACAGAATTAAAACAGTTTTCCAGAAACTTTAAGCGTACGCAAATGACGATCAATCGAGACATTCCAAGCGTTTATAGCCTAAAGCGCAGTACATGTATATCAAGATTCCATATCAGCTTAATTACAAAATGAATGAATTCACCTATTAGTATGTAAGATGACGTAAAATTCCGTGTGACGAAGTTTTTACTTAGCCTTACAATCTTTACATCAAGCAAATTTATGTTACGACTATGTTGTCTCAAGTATTATGTGTGTGGGTGTACGCTGCACAGTCTGATTTTCAATCCACGTCGGCACTAATTATAATGAATCACGTAATAAAGTTATTTTCGCAACTAGGTAAAACGTCATTAGAGTCACTAAGTCGCGCTATTAACACTGATTTATCCCTTTGCCTCGTAATATCACATTTCCGCGAATCTGAAGCAGACGACTTTTGGAAACATTGTGGCAGAAGAAGCCATTGCTTGTAATGAGTAATGGCTCCTCTTGCCACAATATTTTCCACTCTGGCAGAGAGAAATAACCCATTTTTCTTAAATAAATTGATGTCTTGTATATTACCATTGAATTCAGAAGAGTCCAAAATAAGTTTATACGGTAAAGGGTTATTACATGGATTATGGGAGGAAATCCACAACCACAAGATAAAGTATAACAAATATATATTAAATTGTCAAGATGTAAACTGTGTTAAGTCGATGAAGATTAACTCCCGAGATAAAAAAATGTTTCACTTCAGATCTAACCTCGATATTGTTACCTACACTAACACATCACATCATCAGGTCAATATGACTGTAACTTGTGCCTTTTTGTACTTACAGCTACAAACTTGTCGCTTTGAAGGGGCGATAAGACATCGTAAGAAATGAGGGACTATGAATGATTCATAAAATCTCTAAATTATCCAATTACAGCATATAACCCCTGAAAACCGAAATTCTATGAAAATCGGATGATTTTTAAGCCCCGTTTTTTTCTATTCCATAATCAACAGTTCTCTTGAAACCAGAATTCTCAGAGAACCAGACCTTTTTGCCCTGTCCGTAAGAGGTCCGGTTTTCAGGGGTTATACTGCACGTTTTATCTTCTTTCCCTTCCATTTTCTAATGAAGGCGTTCAAAGAATCCTACTTTTGGCCAAATACTAAATTATTAGTTAAATGAAATTCGCTGAATTAGCGCTGAACCCTGTGACACTCAATGTTCATCCACAAACAATAGCGGACGTCGGCTTTGGTCAACCTAAATATTAAACTCAAAAGCAACCAATCAGATGCGTGAATTACGATATTTATAACAAAACTCACTAAAATGAGAATTTGTTCGACTCGATGTTTGGCAGACTAAACACAACTTACCCACAAATTACTGCGAACACCTTGGCGTAAGTTGTTTCTTTGTTTTGTAAGGATTGGAATAATTCTTCAGCTGATCCTTGCGGATAATTCTCAAATTTTATAGTCTGTAAATTCTTCGTCGTCATCCACTTAAAAATGGCTCTGTAATAAATAAAACCAACTTACAGTAATAATAAGACACCATACAGCTTATTATTTCGCTTGTATCTAATTTTCTTGTATCCATTCTCGCGAGCACAGAAAATCGGGGGAAAATAACTAGAATTATCACTGAAGGTGATTAAATACCCTACACAGAGCCCCGTTTTAAAGGCCTAATAACTTAGAACAAACCATTTAGGAGAGGGGCACACAAGATTTTGTCTTTCGACAAATACAAAAGGGGCATAACTCCGTGAAAATAATTCTGAATAATGTTTTGTTATAATATGCGCAAGAAGACCTAATTCCTAATGTACTTGTAAGGTTTAATAATCAACCAACAAGCCATTTAGGAGTAGAAGTGCACACAAGATTTGTCTATAGACAAGGGGCATAACTCCGTGAAAGTAAAACCGAATATTTTTTATAATATGGGCAAGTAATTACGAAATACTTTTAATGCGTAAATATGAAATGCTAATTCGTAATTACGAAATAAGAAAATGCAACAAGTCAAAATATAAGTGTTGAATGTCACTTCTGGGGCTCCGTACTATGGTTGTTAAATTGAACAAAATTAAATTGAACAAGACATACACGGCACAGATATAGCACATTTGATTTAATCACAGTAAGACCTCGATTTTAAGACCACCCTTAGGAGCCAAAGAAGAGCGATTTTGAGATGAAGTATAGCAAGCTGTCTTAAATAATAGGTAGTTGTAATTTAAGTGATCCATAAGTGAGGTTGCACAGTAAATACGATAATGGGAGAAGATTACTGTAGAATTATTAGACGCTGAGGCCCTTGAGAACAATTAAACAAACATAATAAAATGATAACATGCATACGCACAATCATACATACAAATACCTAGACATAACAAACATACATACACAGACATAATGATAAAATCCTACATTAGTAGTCAACCACTAAAACCTGGAAAATAGCTGAAAAAGTAACGAAAATGAGCCAACCCGTCGGCTTATTTCTACATTTATTTCGTCTCGATGAGCTCTTTACAATGATCATACTCGCCTGCTCGTAGATCTATCATAAATCGGGTTAATCTCAATTCCACAAACCCATAACTCGCTTAAAGTTATTGCAGTTAAAAACCTCAAATGCAATTTTTGTCAAAATGGGAAAAATGACATGGGTTTGTAGAAATAACTCGACGAAATATAAACATTTATTTCTTTTGACGAGCAATTGACAGAAATAATGTTTAAAGACAGCGATCTGCAGTAATATAAGCGCAGTATAACCCCTGTAAACCGGACCCGTTCCGGACTGGGCCAAAAGTCTGGTATTCTGAGAATTTCGGTTTTCAGAGAACTTTTGATTATAGCAGAGAAAAACATAAACATGGGACTTGAAAAATCATCTAATTTCAGAGGATTTCGGTTTTCAGGGAGTTCGGTTTTCGGGGGTTATACTGGATATAAAACAATTGTATCTGCGTAATGTTCGAAAAATACCACAATATGAACTAAATAAATAAATGAGATGCCACTAATGTTTGTCACTTTGAAGGGGCGATAAAACACATGGTAAGAAAAGACAAATGCTACGTTTTGCCTATGTAACAGAGACATAATATGATACATAATGCAGATGCAATTAAATGATTTGACGAATATGTACCGACATTATTACTAAAAAATGATACACATGCATGTATTATACATTTAGTAATCCTATGAACTGAATTATACGGTATTATACTTAAACATATTATAGTATCTGTTCTATGAGTTATAAGAATGCCAAATATCTCAAGGCATTATGATAATAAAACACAACCTGATATTACATTTACTAGGATCATCCAATTTTCAAGGATACCCAGTCAAGTGATAATCCTACATAGAATTAACAAATCATACTGTGCATGGTTCCGTCGTCTGGATTGTGCAAATACAGTAAAACACAGTTGTAATGGACTCGGTAAATCGGATGCAGTGATATATCAATCCCCCCCGAACACGCCATCTTTTATTTCATTGTTTTGGATACAGTGAAATATGGCTTTAATGAAGTAATTATTCGAGTCGTCTGGCATTCACTATAACCGTGCTCTACAGTACTGTACGCAAGGCGGTTTATAGATTTGTTTCGCATATGAATAATGGCCAGTTACTCAAACCAGATCTCACGTGTTCACAATCAGTCCAATCAGTTCGAGGGCATTATGCAAGAGAGTGAACGCCTCCCATGTCAGATGTATGATGCAAAAATGATCTAATCATATTCTGGCATAAACAGCCCACCATACCGAGATAATATTTCTGACTTCTGCAACCAGATCAATACAGATATTCGCGTTTCGTATTGGGTTTATGTGCGATTTATCATAATATGTTTTATGGTATCAAACTTGAGAATATTCTCGATGCTCAAATTTCGCCTTTGTGTTAAAAACTCTTGGACCGTGCGCTCAACTGTCGCAGCTCTGACGACGAGCTATCCGTGGCATATCGACCGTAACTTTCAGGGTAATACTAATAACTACTCACAAACGAAAGAAAAGAAAGACAATACTGCACGGCAAACAGAGCTATGACGTCATCGAAGTCATTAACACTAGACGGGTAATCTTTTAAACGTTTGAAAAGAACATTTTTATGGATCACGGTAATAATCAAAGTGGTTCTCTTCCTAGTTTTGATTATTAAAAAGCAATTTTACGTCGACAAAAAGGAGACTACAACAAATATATTGATAGTCTTCTTCTACTGGAAGACAATTCCTACAAAACTAATATCAAAAACAAAGGACCGCCGGCTTGTTTAGTTATTGTGTACACGAGCATATGGTAAAGATTGTTTAATCACAGAATTAGAACATTATAATGTGTGTACTTTGCACGGAACTTCAGATAACTGTTATGACTTAATGGCTACTGAATGTTGAATCAAGATATTGTATTTGTTCAGCAATCCAAAGGCAGAATCCAGACTTTATTTAACAATATTAACATCGCCTTTATATCAAGTAAATGTTTGGCACGAAATTCGTAAAATGTAATCATTTCTATTCAGAATGGCTTACGATCATCAGTGTTTATTTATACTATCAACTTTTGTTTTCATCAATACCTCGTTATCTTTTAATATATTACCATATGTCCGCCAGGCAACGTAACCACTGCTTTTAGACACTGTTCTTATATTTATAAATTTGTGCAATTAGAACATTACAGCAAAATTTGATTAAAAGCCCATATATTAAACCTCAATTTCGTAATTATTTGTTTCTTTTCACTGGAGTAAAACGTCGCACACCAGCCAGGGTTATTTGGAGACATTCGAGCTTTAACAGTGGAGGAAGATCCCAGGCTTACACCTGGGTAGAACCACCGACCTTCCATAAGCTAGCTAGACAGATTCTTCGCACGTGAAATTTAGTCCCGGTGGGATTCGAACTCACGGCGGTGAGAGGATAGTGATTACTCGACCACGGAGGCCCTAATTATTTGTTTTATTAAAAACTGAATTGTTTAAAATTGTAGGGAATTCAGATATATGAAACAAATAAACAATAACATTCACCAATGCTTATACTATCATACCAAAATAAGACTAACTACCTACAGTTACAGTAGAATACGGTGATAGTGATCTCGGATATAATGATGATTCAGATAAAGTAAAGTATATTCTTTCAAAATAACGCCCTACGTTATTGCATCGCTATGATTATGATAAGATATGAATATAACGGATAAATTATGTAGTATTCGGGTTCTCGGGAAATCACTATAACTGCGTTCTACTGTACATTGTATTTTATACATTGTATAACCATGAAACATTCCGAATGCTTCCGGGGTATTGAAAACTCACAAAACCACACATTATGCGGATTATAAATGCTTTTAACCATAATCACATAATACAGTGCTAGGTATGTAGTCTAACAGACTTTTACTTTTGGAACAATATAGAACATACGTTTTATACGGCCAAACCTAAGTTAATGGCCATAGGGAAACAAGGTCACCATAAGAACAAAAGCCATCCCCAAACGCGCATAATATCCCGGTAATCGGGTTTTAATTCCCATCCGCGGCAGGTCATATCCTTCTATGTAAAATTGACAAAAAAGTCGATTTTTCCCCAAATGTGAAGTTGCCGGCTCCTTGTGGAAGGGTAAGTTAGT
Source organism: Lutraria rhynchaena (assembly GCA_008271625.1). Lineage (NCBI taxonomy): Eukaryota > Metazoa > Mollusca > Bivalvia > Venerida > Mactridae > Lutraria > Lutraria rhynchaena. Next base: position 2,005,613 of record VIBL01000075.1, read on the forward strand.
ACTGATTAGTATACGATCCAGGAAAACTGGTTTGGTGAACCGGCCGCCGCATGTAACTGAAAACGGCGTTAAAGCCAGTGAAAAAAAAACACAATCATAAATATGAATATAAGGTCGTTACTAAAAAATCTTTGGTTTGCATTTATGCGACCGACTCATTAAAAATCCCCCGACCAAAAACTTTTGTAGCGATTTTGTCAAAAATATTTTCGTTTATTCCCGTTTATTTCCGTTTTTAGTACTAACATATATTGCTAACAAATTATAGAAAAATCTCATCTACCTATAGTTACAAATTTGGGTTGATCTTTGTTAACATTGTGTGAGTTTCAATTTTTTCTATAATATCCCAGAATTTTTTTATTGGCGTAAGTGTATTGGCCTTAATATTCTAAAATATAATGGACGTAAAAGATTGAGAGTACGACACGTTTTGAGTACGAATACGTTACGTGAGCTAGAACTAATGCGCTTTGTCTAAAACAACGGACATAAATAACGGACAGGAAAATCTCCTAATTTCCTTTTTGTCTATAGTTCCCGTGAGATTTACGCAACTGTCACAATCGCGCCTATCTTTCAAAATAGATCCTGATTACTGACCATTGTCTGACGATGTTGCTTTCCCAAGACGTGTCAATACCTAGACTAGATCTATCTAGGAACATATAAAAGTACTATCACAACCACTTCTCATCATAAACCATTCGTAATTCCCCGCTTTCTTGATCAAACGAAATTGAAACGATTCATTTTCCAATGCCTCGTTTATCGTTTCTTTTTGTGTAAATTCGGTTTTCTGGACGAAGCCAATTAATCAACAATGTTTTTACAATCCTTCAGGAGAAGCTAAAACTCGACATTAGTTTGTTTTGTTCATTCTGAGATATTAAAAGCCATCCTAGACTGAACTAATCAAATGTTGTCGAACTTAATAACATCTTAAGTCGTCCGCCCGTATATTTAACTAAATTACAGTCAAACCTGTGTTTGCGGCTACCTCTAATTAAAGACCACACTGTGAATAAAGGTCATTTTCAAAAAACCGTTATTAATTATTCAGAACAAACTGACCTCCGAATAAAGACCGTCTGTCAATAAAGACCACGTTTTGTCTTTCCCCAGAGCGGCCTTTGTTCACAGGTTTGACGGTACTACTGATTTTTTTTATTGTTTTGCAACATGATTCGTAATGGTTACTGTTCCAGCTTTTAACGGTAGAGGAAGACCCCAGGCGTACACTAAGCTATATTCCGTATGCTTTGTGGATAGCTTCCCAAATAGAAATTACAGTTGAACACAGGCATCAACCAGGAAGAATTATTTTTATATTTATGAATTATTTGAAGTAGAACACATTCTATTTAATTGCAATCAACGATTTACAAACCTGAATAGTATTATCTAAATCTGTTTCGTCAAGACTTTCTAAGTCATAGTGGTTGACACATCGATATGAATACTTGATATTTGTTTCCAGACAAGAGGTTTCACTAACTGAATTCAAACTCTTTAAGCTAACCCTTTCAAGGACACTACCAATAGAACCAGGTACATTTGTATTACAATCGTATAAACAGATGTTACAATTTGATCTTAAGATAGGTAAGAACTGTTACAAAGATTTAATCGAAAGAATTCTGTTATTTGTTAAAGACCAGAATGTTTATAACAAAAAAACACAACAGGCGTACATACTTTCTGCACTGTTTGATCACAGACATATATCATGCACGTATTGGCCGCAAATTATATCAGTATTGTTTCACAATTATTTCCTGTAAAATTCTTGGCAGAACACAGAACTAGTGTTTTTTAGTGGAATAAAACAACAAATAGAAATCTGCTGGGGAGATTTTTATGTATAAAAACATTCTTCTTTCTTGAGTGTAACGAAATAAGATTTCGTACGGAGATAACTATTTTTCCAGATCACTGTGCTTGAAATGTTTGTAACGCTAATTCCACAACATCAACGGTCTTACGCGAAACACGTGTTTTTATATCAAATTGATTGGCCAAGTTGTTTGTAAATACAACAAAGATTGTACATTTGTACTATGTTTGTCTTCTAAGACATAACATAAGAAGTGCGTATTCTGAAAAAAATATAGTTCACTGAATTAATATTTATGTCTTACATGCCATCATTGAACATGGACAATACTTAAAAAGTACCGAGACAGCACATTCCAAAAGCGAACCACGCAACTTGATTTTAAAGTAAAGGGGACCCTCAATTCCATGTTGCGATTGTTTCCTCCGTCGGGAATGTATCAAATTCAGAAGAAATGACACATTTTTTACGAGTCAAGAAAATTGGAATTTTTTGTACTTATTTTTTGTTGGCTGAATATGTTCGTTTTGGTGTATTTACGCTTGTGGGTATAAATATTTACACTCATATGAGTTATTAATAGGTTGTTGGCATATGCTAATATGATGATGTCTCTAACAGGTTGCCAAACAGAAATTTGGAAGTTCTTGTCTTAATGAGTCCCATGTGGAAGATTTGCGAATATTTTCAGTAAAGGTATTTGGACAGAATTTCCGGTTTCATTGATTGAAATACCGATTTCAATAATATGGAAACAAGAATGCAAGAGGCCATGTCAAAACGATTACAACTGCTTAACATAGTATATCATTAATTCTGAACAGCCACAGCAGTCATAATCAGATGCTTTTCGGAAACCTTTGAATATTATTGTAAAATCCATCTTTAGAGATCAGACGCCACAATGATTGATATGGTTATTGACGTCATAAACAACAAAACATTTCAACCTACCAAAATAAACACTAGTTAACAACGTGAAATTCATACAATAACACACAGAAAAGCATGTTAGTACCGAGTCATTAACAAATATGCGGTCACCAAATGGACAGTTAGTGCGCAAAGTCTGTCGCTATTAGAAATTAGATATTTTTCGCAAACAACGACGGAACACATTATCTGTCAACTACATTATAACCATTACTTATTATTCTGTTTTGCTTGCTTGTATTATATTCATAATATCAATAAGAATAAATGAACGCATCGATTAACAGTAATGTGGAATAAACCGCGAGCCTTCATATTCTGTAAGCATATTTCAGAGAACACGAAACACTCGTACTTTCTGTTTTAGTGAATGGAATAATACCGAGAAAATTGGGCAATACTATGCATTGACCATGTACTAAACATTCTATTGCTCTGTCACAATTTCTATGCGACAAAAACCCCAACAAATTGGAACGATATAAAATGACATTGTTACTGTAGTAAAAATGGCTCCTACTATACAAGTCTGTTTTATGTATACTTTTTAGTGGCGCTCCATTGTTGTATAAACATTATTGCCGCAATACCACAGCACTTATGCCGCCATTAAAAGCAAGACGAAAGTGAAGATATTGTACCTTGCTTTGTCCAAATCAGAAAGGTAATTCCTACTATATACGAGGTGCCACAGCAAATTCTTGAAGTTTGCATGATCAGAACTAGCTACCTGAAAGCAGAATAAGAGAAACATTTTACAGCTGTAGGTCTACAAATTGTCAATGTCGTCAGATATCAGATTCCCGGAAACATGATTTATTGGTGATATTACTTCAAAATGAGAAAGCGGCGCCACATATTGGTATTATTTTAACATAGCAAATAGACATCATTCATCAATGCTTCAAGACTGAATTAAATACAAACAGAGATCGTACATAAAACAGAAATGTCGAATAATCCAAAATGATATACAATTTATGTGTACAGTAGAGAACGGTTATAGTGAATTCCTATAATAGGACCCGAATAATTAGTTAAATATAATCGCATTTTGCTTTTAGCATAACAATGACATAAAAAACAGCGAGTCCAGGGACAATGAAATACATCACTGTATCCGAATGTGTGATGTATATCAGAGTTCCTAATAACTGCGTGTTACTGTATGAAATATAGTACACGATGAATTAGCGTTTGTGCTTTGGATAGACAAGATGTGAAAAAAAAATGTCTATACTTCAAATACTAGTAAGTGTTTCAGTGAAATGACAAACTTTATATTTTTTTCTGTGTGAGTGAAGCGACAATGCATATGTAGTTGATAACATCATTATCGTAAAATAGCATCTTTTTACTGTGAATAAATTAGTGATGTTGCTTGTTTTGAGGCAACAATCTGACTTTCACTATCACAAAAACGCAAACAAACTTATTTCGGAAAATGGTCATGAAGCTGCATCGGTTAAAGACAATGTCATACAATTTTAACGAGACCTCTGATTAACATAGAAAAAACAATCAATCCCGTGTTGTATCGTGGAATTTATGTAAAAATACAAAGCAATCAGGTTAAACGCGTACTTTCTCATCAAACATATTGATGAATGTATTATCATCGTTTAAGTGCTGAGTTAGCTTGGGGATATTCGTCTGAGTACTATTCAAATGAAACAAACATAGTATTGGTTTAGGTAATTTACAAGTCTGATCGTCAAACAGACAGTATGCAGCTGACATTTAATAATTTGAACGTAACATAAGGGACAAATTGACATTGAGGTATTGATAGAAAAGAGCCTGAAACATGATGTATTCCTAGTTGTAAACATCTTACCATAATCAACATTTTACCCCAAAACACAAACAATATGCTGAAATGAAGGATTTGACATAATGGATAAGAAAATCGTATTATCGACTTGTTATGTGTGGTTATTGTAGACTGTATTGTCTATTATATTTATCTACTTACGTAATACTATGCTTTTATATTTTGTCTACCTGAGGAAAAGTGTGAGGTTGGACACGTCATATATGTTTACTCTTTACACCCCCCCTCAGTAGCTTTAATGAAAACTATTCTAAGGCCCACTGGGAGACTATGTTCTGATCCTATTTTGTATGAATTTTCGGGTAGGTTATATTTTTGAGAAGGTGGGATTTTTTTGGTAAGTTGATTTTTTTCTAGAAATCCAATTTTATATACATACAGTGAAACCTCATGTAGCGAGCACCTTAATATTACGACCACCTTGTTATAACGACCACATATTTTAGACCGGCTTCCAAAAACTCCCTATCATTTAACTTGATGATAAGACCACCTCATTATTGCGATTTATCGGGTCCCGAAGGTAGTCTCAATATCGGGGTTTTACTGTATTTAGAAATTCAAAAAACGTTTCTCGTCAAGCTTCGTTTAATTTTCCGTTAACACACGAAACGCGTCCGATATTTTTGTGAATTTATAAACTAAATATCGGAGTTAATAATGAAGTTGATGTGTAATCAATCTTTCATCATTCCCTTGATTATTTTATCAGATTTATCACAGGCGTGCATGTTCTATCAGATAAACAGCATTTAGGTGTTGAAACAGTAAAATCAAGACAGGATGAGTTCAAAATACAAGCCAGATTGAAATCCAGGGAACGCAACATAGAATTGTTTTTTACAAACTTAGCGTCGTAAATCTAGTATTGATTGGAACTAGTGAATATTACAAGCGGAGAAATAATGTCTTAAGATACTAGGACCATGAGTCATTATCGACGGTATTCTGTGCATTGGAAACAAATAATAAGCGACGTCAGAGTGAAGTACGTAAAATCCTGGGCGATAATCGGTATTCATGGTATTATGAATGAAGATATATAGTAAAACCTCACATTGCGACTACCTCAATGATACGACCACCTTGTTATAATGACCAATTATTTTCGGATGGGCTTTTAATAATTTCCGTATAATTAAACTTGATAATGAGATCACCTCATTATTGTGACCGAATTTTCAGTTCCCGAAGGTGGTCTTAATATCAAGGTTTTAATGTACATCAGCTCGGCTAAGAGACAGTGTATTTCTAAGAATGTATATGTCACCGGCCACATGTATTTGCGGTCTCGTGGGTTGAAAAAAGAGAAGGTCAATGTCTTCAGTGTCAATTACATGTATTAAGAAAATAATTCCATCGAACCAAAGAAAATGGAATATATAGACAATTCATTCAATACAATCAGTTTACCTGCTGAAGTTTGGAACAAATTTCAACAATAAATTGGCAGATGTTTTCTCTTTAACGTTGCAGTGAAGACTGGTGTAATGGGCGGTAAAATAAATCGTGCACAGGATAGTCACGTGATGTTTGTAGTTAGTCATGCGTTGATGTTAGGTTAAATGAAACTAAATGTAAATGTATAGACTACTAAATATTACTAACTACTTTTAAAGCTACATATAGACTACGATGGAAAATTGAACCTACGACACACACCCCCTGCTTCAGAAAATGTCGTCCCGACATATAGATACAATAGAGCAATGAAATAACTTACTTATAAACAAGTAAGTAATGAAATATGACCTGTCAAAATAGATCAAATATTTAACGAGTAAATTAAGCTAAAATCTCATACTGTAAATACACAATTATTAATAGTATAGCACCCAAAGAAATGCATTTAAACACTGCACACGGCTAAAGAAATCCTACTATTACATACAATATGTAATAAGAACATCCCCACACAATGACGTAACATCATAAAATTGGAATGATACCTATTCCAATCAATGAATATATATATATATGTATTAATAGTAATGAAATTAACTGGGATAAATATACAGATCTAAGCCAACACAGGCAATGTCTTAATGACATAGCAATATATAAACAGACTGGCAAATTTTATGTCATTATACTCTCAAAATGATGTGTTAAAACATTCTACCAAATATCTATATCACAATTACAAGACATAATTATGTATATTTAAAAAATGGTTTAAAGATGACTGTATTGCGACATACAAAATTGACAAAAGATAGAGTCATCCATGAAACACTTAATAATTATCAAAAGCAATTAAAATGACATTACTGATGTCTGACGCTGCATAAAAACGCATGTGAATACAATCAACCTCCATAGTAAGATACTTACTTAATCATTAATCATAGCATCTGAAATCATAAGTTGGCGAAACCAATCATTTTATAAATAATAAAACATAAGACAGATAAAAAACATATGATATTTTATTATACAAAAATTCACACTGAACAATATGTATTTGCGATCTTCTTCAAGAAATCAAAGTACTGAAGTCGCATCGTCCATCTGCTTCTAGAAATCAAAGTACTGGAGTCACATTACCCAGTCACCAGAAGTTTGCCAAGCTGGTTGTCGTCTACGGCGTGTAGTAGATACTTGAGTATCGTCAACCAGTTTCCTTCTTTGAGGAATGATGTATCTAGGAGTATTCTCAGACTTGTACCCAAGTGGTAATAAAAGATTCCTATGAAGACGTCGAACCTTTCTGGCACCAGTACCATCTTTCCAGACATCAAAAACTGGCTGGTCTGGAAACGGTTTAGAAACTACCACATATGGGTCATGTTCCCACTTATCAGCCAGCTTTTGCTTACCCCTCAAAGATACATTACGTACCAGAACCAGGTCACCCGGTTCAACAACACTAGCAAAAGCTGATCTGTCATAATGTGATTTATGGGCTTGAGCTGACTTGGTAACACATGCCTTCGCCTTCTCATATGCATTTGATAATCTTTGTCTTAATTTTCTTACGTACTCATTTTGTGATTTTACTTTTACATTATCAGGATTAATACCTAGTAGAGCATCGATTGCCAATTTAGGTTGTCTCCCAAACATTAAAAAATATGGGGAATATCCCGTACTTGGGTGTGGTGTTACATTGTAAGCATGTACAAGTGCACCAACATGTGACTTCCAATCTGCTTTTTGTTCATTTTCTAAGGTACCCAACATCTTTAATAATGTTTGATTAAATCTCTCGACCATCCCATTACCCATGGCATGGTAAGGAGTGGTACGAGATTTGACTACACCTGCCAGCTGACAAAGTTCCTTAATCAGTGAAGATTCAAAATTAGCACCTTGATCACTATGTATTCTGGATGGAAATCCATAATGAACAAAAAATTTTTCAAACAATACTTTGGCTGTAGTTTTAGCTGTCTGATTACTTGTGGGAAATGCTTGGGCGTATCTTGAAAAATGATCAGTTAAAACAAGGATGTGTTCTTGGCCACCTTTAGACCTTTCAAGACTAAGAAAATCAATACACAAAAGATCCATTGGTGAATTTGAATGTATATTGACCAATGTATGCTTATTTTCTGGTGTTTTCCTACAAATACATCGTGGACAAGAGGCAACTCTTTCTTTAATAAAAGTATCCATTCCTGGCCAAAAGAATCTTTGCTTAAATAAGGCTAAAGTTCGATCCCGGCCCTGATGACCTAGGTCATTGTGGAGTGCTTGGAAAACATCCTCTCTGAGTTTCTGTGGTAAAATCAACTGATAATATTCCTGATTATTCACTGTACCCCGACGGTATATCACTCCATCGCGTAATTCCAATTTATCCCACTCACGTAAAAACTTTAATACTAAAGGATTAGAGTGCGAGTCTCGCTTAGCTGAGGGTCTCGTACCTTCCCTAAGGTGAGTATACAACTGGGATATAACTGGATCCTCCAACTGGGCACACTTCCAGTCTTTGGAACTGAGTGAAAAAGCATGAAGTATCTCCTGAGGGACTTCAACAGGATTGTCAATGACAGGAAGGGATTGTGGATTTACAACACTAAATGCTAGTGGTGTATCCTCAGAGGACGATGTGGCAACAGTAGCCAGAGCAGATAATACTGTTTCAGTATGCTTTTCAGGTAAAACAGGTACCCTAGACATACCATCTGCATCAGCACATGATTTTCCTGACCTGTATTTAGGAACAAAGTCATAATTTGCAAGAGCAGCAATCCAACGCTGGCCAGTGGCATCAAGTTTAGCTGTACTAGTTACATATGTTAATGGATTGTTATCAGTAATTACCTCAAATTTTGTACCATACAAATAATCATGGAATTTTTCAGTAATTGACCACTTTAGGGCTAAAAATTCAAGTTTATGAGACGGATAATTTTTCTCAGATGGTTTCAGCGACCTACTAGCATACGCAATAACCCTGTCTTTCCCATCTTGTTTCTGATACAATACAGCTCCTAAACCTCTTGTAGATGCATCGCAATGCAAAGAAAAGGGTAAAGTATAATTAGCATACCCAAGAATAGGAGGAGCAATTAACTTCTGTTTAAGCTCAAGGAAAGCACACTGTTGCTGTTCACCCCAATGAAAAGGTACTCTTTTTGAGATGCTCTTTTTCAAAGACTTTTTAGTACTTCCAGTAGGATGACCGATTAATAAATCGTTTAAAGGTCTTGCAATATTGGAGAAACCTTTAATAAAGCGTCTGTAGTACCCAACAAAGCCTAGAAATTTTCTGGTTTCTTGTACGTTCTTTGGGATAGGCCAGTTGATGACAGCTTCTATTTTCTGGGGATCACATTCAATTCCATCTTTGGAAACTACATGACCAAGGTAAGTAATTTTTGGTTTAAAAAATTCACATTTCTTTAGATTCAACTTCAAGTTATACGACGATAATCTTTCAAAAACTTTATCCAACTTTTCAATATGACTATCAATATCTTCTGAAAATATTATGATATCATCAAGATAAATTAAGCAGTCTTGAAGATTCAAATCTCCCATGCATCTTTCCATTAAACGTTGAAATGTAGCAGGCGCATTACAAAGACCAAATGGCATCCTATTGCACTCATAGAAACCTACACCGCTGACATGAAAGGCAGTTTTTTCTCTATCTATCTCCTCTACTTCCACTTGCCAGTATCCTGATTTCAGATCTAATTTAGAGAAGTATTTAGCTCCAGACAATGCATGGAGAGTATCATCTATTCTTGGAATAGCATAAGCGTCTTTTTTCGTTCTGGAGTTGAGTTTTCTGTAATCTATGCACATCCGTATTGTACCATCCTTCTTTCTTGCTACTACAACATTTGAACTCCATGGACTTTGTGACTCTCTTATTGTGCCGATATCTAACATCTCTTGGATATGATCTTTCACTTCTTTATATATTGCTGGTGGTATTCGTCTATGTGTTTCTTTAAATGGATGATCATTGTCTAAATTAATTCTGTGTTTAATCTTATCTGTAGATCCTAAGTCTTTCGATGATTTCGGAAAAATGTTGCTCCATTTGTCAAAAACATCTTTGAGCTTTTGCTTTTGTTCAGAGGTGAAATCTTCGGTTTGTACATTCAAGTTAACACAAGTAGTTTGATTGTCAGTAGTTCCATTCCTTTCAGCTGGTATGATATTATTCTGGATTATTTTGACTTCTTGAAGTTGACATATAGGTTGTTTTGCTTTGATTTTAATTGGTCTAGCAGTTATGTTACAAATTTTTACTGGAATTCTAGCATTCTTGCCACTGTTTTTAACTTCAACAACTCTAGGGCATATAATTGCGCTATGTTTACAATTTTCGCTATATTCTGTAATAGCTGAATCACATGACTTCACTTTTCTAAGTAACCCTGTAACTGTTCTAGATTCCCCAGGTCGTATAGTGATATCTTGGGTGGCTTTAACTTTCCCAATATCTGTTGTCATTTGCAATAGAGCTGTTTTCCAAACATCAGGTATTTCTTCAATTGGTTTGTTAATTTCTCGAATAACATTCGTACCAATGATAATTGGAACATCATTTTGTGTGTCTAAAGTATTCGTGACAAGAATAAGAGTGTTAACAATGGTATTAACACATTCTATTTTTATTTCAGCTTCTATGAAACCACGGTAAGGGATTTCTCCACCGTTGGCGCAACGTACTTGAAGACCTAAATTATCAAGGGATTTTAAAGGTGGTCTATTGGTCATGTTCCAATAATATGTTTCATTCACTGTGGTAACTTGTGATCCACTATCAATTAGTGCAGGACAACTTATTCCATTGATCTTGATTGTAGTAGTATTTGAAGGTCCTATCAATTTGTCAATAATTTCATTTCCATCTTTATTGAGGCATTTATTTATTTCATTGCTCTCATCAGCCTCTGCGATCAGAGCTACTGGCTGTTTAAATCCTGATTATCTTCCTGTTGATTCTTATGTCCTGAGTAACCATGAAAATTCCAATTTCTTCTGTTATATCTTCCTCGTCCACGCCATCCTCGACCTGCGTTGTAATTTGGCTCCATAGATTTCTTTTCTAATTCCTTCATCTTCAGTTTCATAGCATTCAGTTGTTCTGTTAATTCCTTTATAAGTTTGGCTTGTTGTTCTACTTGTTGGCTATTGATTGATGGTAATGACTCTGGTTTGGAAGACTTAACTCTATCTTTCCTACTTATTAGTTCTTGTTCTTCTTGTCTCACTTTCCTCCTAAGCTCTTCAAAATTATCACATGTCTCGAAGTATATCCTTGTAGAATTCCTCAATTCCTCGTCCCAGAGATATCTCCAAAATCTATTTCTTAGTAACTCTTCTCTCTGGCCTATCATTATCTGACCTTTCTCTACAGCTGACTGTAACAATCCTTCCAATCTTATTCCCCAATCAGAGATACTTTCACTTTTCTTTTGAGTCGATTGGTAAAATTCAGATATAACTGACTCTCCAGATCTAACATTCCCATATATATTGTCTAGCTTTTTAATTATCTCCTCTGTTGAAGCCATAGGGTTTATGGTGAGTAGAATCTTTCTTGCACTTCCTGTTATGGAATTTCTAACAGCTTGTCTTAGTACTTCACTGTTATATATTTTCGTCGAAACTATAGATTCTATCTCTAGTTTCCATTCCTCATATGTGTTCTCAGTTAATTTTGGTATTATAGGTTTGATGTATGGATTCTGCGGCTTAGGTGTATCCATAATAGTTGATTCGTGATGAATAGATATATCATCTAGATTACTAATAGTGTTTTCATGTTCAGCTAATCTTTTCTCCAATTCAAGTTTTTCTTTCTTCAATCTTTTTAATCTTTCCAATTTCATCCTGTTTCTTTCAAGTTGTTGACAATTTTGTTGCCTCTTCTTTTCCTCAACTATCTCAGATAATTTTCTCTCTCTTTCCTTCATTTTTCTGATTTGTTTTTCAAATTGATCTATACTTCTATCCTCCTCACTTTCAATTCTGTCCTCAGAATTATTAATTTCATTACTGCTCCTGTCAATAAATTTGTTCTCTAACCACAACAATTCTTTGTCTATATCTATTTCTCCATTATCTATCAAAGAATTTGCAAGCTCATCAGTAGATTCAATCTTATGGCTTCTTATTCTTTTTCTCATGGCTTTTTCCTCATTCCTTTTCCTTTCCATTTCTTTTATCTCCTCCTCCCTTTTCTGATTCTCTCTCATGAGTAATCTTAATTGTCTTTCAGATATATATTCAGCCATTATTAATAAAATAAATCAATATAATCTGACAATGTATGATGAAGTGTTTAACTTCCAAGTCCAGTTGTTATTTAATTATTACAAACACCATACTACAATCAACAAACTTATGCTGATATGTCAACAAATTATTTCAAATACACAGTGATATTACAATCTCTATCACTCAAAATCTTCAAAGTCCTTCTGTGATGAATTCACATTTAAAATTCGTTCGGTTGATACTATAACTATATTTCAGTAATGTATAATTTGGATATCAACTGTATCACAAGTATTGATCAGTGCATTCACTAGTTGAGCAGTATCATCAATTCATTTCAATCATACTAATCAATCAACCAGTTTGATGACTTTTCACAACAACTCCAAACAAATCTCTTTGACCAACAACAACAACAACAAGAACACCAAATTCAAATAATGTCAGTGATCAAGAACCACAACTCTAAACAAATATTATTGATCAACATCAACAACGTCAGATAAGTATCAATGGATAAATACAATATTAAAGTTTATCAACCTTCAATTCAAATACCTTTGAATAAATCAAAACATCATTTGATATACATTTCTTCGTGTAAGTACAAGTCTCAATCTAAGTATTATTGTGTTTAATTTTAAAATTTATAACTAATAAACTGTATCAGTTTAGTTCTGTTTAGTTAACATACAGAAGCTAAATTATACTGAGTATATATATGAAATATTATCATTACAATAACTAATTTGATATATTTTTTTTTTTCAGAATACTTAAAATGTTACGTATTCATCATGTATGTTTGTATTTATATGTTTAATATGAGTGTACCCACTAAATTTTTATTTCTATTTATTTATTTATATTTATTTATTTATTTATTTATTTAATTATTTATTAATATTTATTTATTTATTTATTAATTTATGCAATAACTAAAGTGCAATATTGATATTTTGTTTCTATTTTCTTTCTAACTCACAATAGTTTATAAACTTCAACACTAACACTTTTATAGATCACTGAAGTTTACAATGCAGCAATATATAAACACCTTTTACAACAAATGTGATTTAAAGGGAAGACAACTTATTCACCTCACTATAGAAGGCTTTGGGTCGAAGGAAACAAAAAATGCGCATGCGCGACTGTACTTCGTAATTATTTTGCGAAGCTTAATCCTTCCCAAAATAATCGCTAAAGACACCGTTTGCAATTGCTTTCCGCTAAACGAAAAAACGACCGTTTAATTAAACTCTCTATTTGTTGTAAAAAACCCTGAAAACATTTTATATAGCACAAACATAAGATAAATAAAATGACACGATATCCTCGTGCTTTAATGGCCAATCAATATAAACTTCACTATTGGTAATACACTAACTACATAAACAACCTCACTACTGCTACTGAAGGTTTTAAACGTTTAGTAATTATGATAGTTATTAGTGCAAAAGCTTTTAGTGACAAGAGATTTAGTGTGTATGTGTATCGGTCCAAAAATTGCCAGTACTAATCAAAACATTCACAGATATGAGGAAACGGACCACAGTTTTATAAAATAAACAATCAAACAATTAAATATTGTTCTAAATAATCAAAATTTCATGGAAAAAATATATACACACACAACAAATATGTCAATAATACAAAGAAAAAAAAAGCAATTTCAATTCAAAAATAGAAACTACTATAAATGTCTCAACATAAGGTCAATGAATTTATAATAATATAAAGTCTTGATCCAGCGACGAAATCACGGCGAATCAAACAATATGTTGAGTCACACAAGGCTAGCTAGCACAACGACTCCGGAATTTTAAATAATAAGGTTACACATGGCCATTAAAAAAACAGGGTGGTATACCGTATCCTAGATCGTGTACACGTGATGATGCAACAGGAAACCAATATTTTCACACATGAAGAACTTGAACTTGAATAACGTTGGGCGCCATTGTCACCGGCCACATGTATTTGCGGTCTCGTGGGTTGAAAAAAGAGAAGGTCAATGTCTTCAGTGTCAATTACATGTATTAAGAAAATAATTCCATCGAACCAAAGAAAATGGAATATATAGACAATTCATTCAATACAATCAGTTTACCTGCTGAAGTTTGGAACAAATTTCAACAATAAATTGGCAGATGTTTTCTCTTTAACGTTGCAGTGAAGACTGGTGTAATGGGCGGTAAAATAAATCGTGCACAGGATAGTCACGTGATGTTTGTAGTTAGTCATGCGTTGATGTTAGGTTAAATGAAACTAAATGTAAATGTATAGACTACTAAATATTACTAACTACTTTTAAAGCTACATATAGACTACGATGGAAAATTGAACCTACGACATATAAAAACAGTAAGTCTTCATGAACTGGCATCACCTGAAGTAGACTCTTACATACTTTTTATTATAAAGCTCAAGTAATATTGCCAAGACGGTCATTAAAATGGTTATACAGCATTGACATTCGGAAAGAATAACAATAAATTGCGATAAAAGTGTTATCTCGTTGGCAGTACGATTTAAACGAAAATGCCAGAATGACACACAGACAAGGAAATATTGGTCTGGGATGATGATTTCATAAAATTTACTGCACAAATATCAAATGCAACACTGTATTTGTTCTGAAGAAACCGTCCTCTAGTGGGTAAATATAAATATTTTTCCCTGGGTTTAACGCCGCTTTTCAGCAATTTTTAGTTATATACGGTGGCCGGTTTACCTAGCCTGTTTTCCTGGACTGTGTACTAATCAGTACTAACCTATCCTTCTACAAGGAGCCGCCATCTCCTCCACATCGACATTTTTGTCAATTTTTTCATTGAAGGGTATGATCTGATTTGAACCCAGATCTCCGGGTTACAAGTCCAACGCACAAACCACTGAACCACGGTCGTGGCTACGTTAAAATATTGGAGAGGAATGCATGTAATTACAATATCGAGAGGGCAATACGACGGAAAGACGAACAGCACGATTTAAATCCAATAAAAATAACTTCGCAAATCAATAAGAGCTTAATGGAAACAAATTATTTTGTTTCAGATGAAAATTAAGGAAATACTGCACATATTTATACACTTGCAATAAAGTGCAGATAAAACAATGTAGAAGATTTGGAAAACACAAGTATGCCAAAATGAAATAAGACTGGTGCCGAAGTTATATCTGAACCAGCTTTTCTCTGAATCTCCCAATGACGGTGTGAATGGAATTATTACCAACTATGTCTTTCTTAAGTATCATATCACTAAATCTAATTGGTAACTGAAATATCGGTCTGTGTTGACAATCAACTAATAAATCGTTCTTATACGGCTTGTTAATAAACTCCATCAATCACACTAAATTGGCTTCAACGCTTTTATAGACACTGAAGTAACGACCAATCTTTTCCTGTTATTGAGCGATTGCTTCGTGAGATAGACGAGGCTGATCTATATATATATCAAACAATCTAGGGTGCAATTTTGAAATTAAGTACAGTGTTCCCTCCCGTAACGCCACCTCCAAGACCGATTCCCTCCAAGAAACGACAGTAAAAGGCACACATACACATAATAATTACACCTGTCGCGAATGTATCAATTCTCTCCGAACAACTCCCCCCAAAGAACAACACTTTTTTGCGACTCCCGCAAGTGTTGCTCATCGGAGGGAGCACTGTATTACAAATAAATTTTAATAAAACCCAAATCTATTATTTCTAGAAAATCTTGCGTGACTCTGTTTAAAATAAATAAAACTACCAGAAAAGTTGCATAATTGTAACGTGAAAAGTATGCAATATATGGATGGGAAAAATCATTGCACATGTAAAGGGTATTTGACCCAAAACATTTGTGTAGGTTGGTCGAAAAAACATCACTTTCAGGATTTTTATCTACACATTTTTTTTAGAATAAGAGGTACGATCCATCGTTTAATATGTTCGTACTTTGGATTTTGCTGTTGGAAACTTTTGGGCCAACGCCAAAAAAAGTAGGGTCGCTCGAGTTACCGTAAACGCAACTCTCTGGCCAAACGGGCAATGCTTATTTACCTTTATTGCATGTTCATCGACTGAATTTAAGTGGGACATATTTCCATATAGATCGGACTTGGCATATCCGACACGTATAGGTGGTGGAAAGCCACGTGTTGTCTTCAATATATTTACAGGATGAAACGTCTCGGGTGCCTCCATTTTTAAGATTGGCTGATCAGTTTTCTAATAAATGGCTGGTGTATAATTGGACAACATCTACTCTGTAAAATAAGAAATAATAAAATATGAATGGTTTTCTGAAAAGAATTCTTTGTACACTAGCATTCCTTTAAACAGTCTAGTTAAAATACAGTGCCAACCCTGAAAACCAGACTCTCTGAAAACCAAAAATCGGACAATTTTCAAGTCCAAATTTTATCTTCGATAAGTCATAGTTCTCTGAAAACCGGAATTCTCAGAAAACCGGACTTTAGGCCCAGTCCGGAAAGGGTCCGGTTATCAGGGGTTTTACTGTAATTGTGTAGATTACTGAAAAGTGTTTGTTGCTTCCATTTGGTGGGCCTCACATCTTTGTAGCTGATAACGTGGTGGTCGCTAAGACAGCCGGTTCAGGGATCTGCATGATTAGTTACAAACACATGCTTTCATGTAATTCTGTATCTAATGAATTTATTGCAGTTGACTTTTAATAAGTCGGCGCAGAAACAGAACATTTTTGTCATAAACAATCCAGCGTGTCTTTTTTCATTGGAGTTTAACGTCACACCAACAGTCAGGGTCATTTTACGGGTTTTCCAGTATTAACGGTGGAGGATTAAACCAGACTTACACCTGGGTATAACTAATGACCTTTCAGAAAGCTAGCTGGACAGCTTCTTCACATGTGAAATATTGCCTCGATTGGGATTCAAATTCATAGCCGTGAGGGGCTAGTGATTACAAGTCAGGGACTATAATCACTCGACCACGCAGCATCCACCCTTAATGTGTCTTTAATTAAGACATTTTCATGCATTATTTCAAGAATTTCCTCGTTAATCTACATGTTCGCGACATGGTTGCTACAAAGTGTTCAAGTGTACTACATAACCAATGAAAAATTGTCGAGAAAATTGTTTAGTCTGCAGATAGCAGTTTTTTGGTCTTCATTATTTTCAAGTTTGAATCACGTGAGAAGTTACCGTTCTAACAGGTTTATGATCATGCATAGCCACGTGTGTTTATCCCAGAATATTTTAATGTGACAATTATGATGCATTTATCTGGAAATTACACACGTTGAATGAATAACTCCCTTTATAACGTTATCTCTAGGCGTATAAGATAAATAAGAAATTGATAACTAGACATTTTCTAGACATGATCACATGACCAACGAACAAGACCTAATTATAGGATACCACATACTTCTTCCTTAGCGACTCAATGCCAGTCAAAATGTTTCTATACCTTGGGTTGGTTCCGGTCGGGGAAACTAAATTATATGTATATGGAATGCAAAAATATAGTTCCGCCTTCATTCAATGTTGTCAATTCAAGAATGATCTAAGCTGTTTCCGTGATAAACAAACAGAATAAATATCACTAACGGCTTATCAGCGCAAATTCTTTTAACCATTTGCAGAAACGCGTTTTTACATACCACACAATCAAGAGTTTATTTCGTTTAACTTGTGTGGGTTCAGTAGCATTGTATGATACATATATTACTCAGAACGATAGACTAAACATTGAAGAGTATTTCCTTCTATCAATCAGTGTAATATCAATACTGTCTCGCTATTTCAGGTAGTTGTAAGTACAGTAAAACTTCACTCAGCGAAAACTTCAATATTAAGACAACTTCATTATAACGACCGCTTATTTTTTTTTTTGACTGGTTTCCAATATTTCTTGTACAGTCCACTCGGATAATGCGACAACTTTCACATTACGACCGATTTAGAGAAATATGAATATAACAAAGTAATTATTCATTCACGCATTCTCCGCATTCACTATAACCACGTTCAACTGTATATCATATTTATTATTCAATGTGAAAATCTTGCTTTGTCGACAAAACATCTCAGCAAATCATTGTTGACTATTAATGAAGCGCATCATACATTACCTAAATTGTTAGTATCACTTACATGTAAGCGCTACATTATGTAAACTACCAGCGTGTGAATCATACCCACACCTAAGTCCTACCTATTCACTTGATACCAAGTCAATGCATCATTGCAGATTGATTAGGCTATAAAATATAACCATGTTTGTGGTAACTTCACGAAAAAGTTAGTAGGTAGGTCGAAAAAAATATAAGTAACTTTTGTGAGGATACGGGTACGATTCGTCCCAAAATATTTTCGTACTTTGGATTTTATGGTCAGGAATTTTATGATCGTGACCTTAAATTAGTGTCGGATAGGTAACCGAACATGAATATCTTTTCTGGCCTAGTCAAATAACAAATGTCTAACTGTTTGACATGATTACAATGGTTTAAATCGACGATTGAACCAAAAACACAATATACCGTGAATTAAACATGGAGAATGGAATCGTCTTACATGATGGTAAAGAAGACGCTGTGAAAGATGAAATAAAACACTAGTAAATGAACAAGTCTTTGTCCCAATAGACAAAGCTTTAATACATTGTAGATATATGGATATATTTACAATACCTATCCACACTATCAGAAAAAGAATAGTCGCGTTTATGGTAACCCGACCGGCCCAATACGTTTGGCCCGACACCAGAGGAGAATCCTTAGTACTGTCAGTGGATTTATTTTTACCTCGTAGTTGAACATAACACATGCAGTCCAGTCATTTCTCCATTAAACGTTTGCTCATGAATATGAATATGTCACTGTAACTGAAGCCGGCAGATCAGATGGAAGCTATATAATTAATTATAATGAATCAATTGCAAATAATAAAAAAAATTATAACTTCATCATTTGAAATTGTGTAAAAAGTAGAATGTGATACATAATGAGAGACAGTTTTGACATTACATGTAGTTAGTTTGGTTGGGGTTATTCTAGTCGATGACACGACTAAAACAAACGAAATAAAACTCACAGGCATAAAATATTCTATGGAGTTTAACATTCCATACACACGAATGCCTTGTTACCATGGTATAGACTATGTGTTCAGTTGACAACAGACATGCAAAGAACGAAGCGTCCCTTAATATTATACGTTCCCTTTCCCTGACAAACTTGAAACCCTACCTTAAATTAAGGGTCCGTATAGATAGCATACACAAAGAACACACGTAGTTTTCCGAGTGTTAGGGAAACTTGTCGAACAAGTAATTAACACATCTGTAAAGATTGCTAGAAACTAATAACTGAATTATTTTCCCCAACGCTGAGAAGAGTGTACCAGTTGTTACTACCAAGTTTCCAATACTAGGAAATACCATTAATTTATTTGGCAGAATAACAGAAATAATACATCTGGATGGAGAGTCTACAACTTTCTCTACATACGTAGACTAACGGCGCACTCAACTAAAGGGTAAACATGTTGGAAAGTTGTTGTGATAATTTGAGTTCATCAGAGTATGTTATCCCATTTAATATAGTACACGTGAAAACAATCTTGTGAGGTATCATAATCTGTGTTGTGAGTTACTGATAGTTCTTACGCCGAATGAAAATAACCAAATTATCAAACAAGAGGGCCATGATGGCCCTTTTTCGCCCACCTGAGTAAAGATTGCAACTTATAAGGTTTTCCAGTGATTTGACCTGGTGATCTAGTTTTTTACCCAGATGACCCATGTTCGACTTTTCGAAGATATCATTATGATAAATATTCTGACAAGGTTTGTGGAAGATCCAAGTAAAACTGTTAAAAGGATTGTCCTGTGATTTGACTTGGTGACCTAAGTTTTGACATCAGATGAACCATGTTCGAACTTGTGCAAAATATCATTAAAAGACAAACATTCTGACCAGGTTTAATGAAGATTCAATCAAAAGTTTGACCTTTGGAGGGTTTACAAAACCAAGGTGTGGACGTTGGATGACGGACGCCGGAGATTGACAGATCACTATGGCTCTCTGAGCACTACGAGCTCAGGAGAGCTAATAATTATTTGGGTATATGATGTATGTAGGCTTTCTACACTGGCTCATCGGTGATTTTCCAGCATTAACGCTGGTGAAAGATCCAAGACGTACATCTGGGTAGAACCACCAGCCCTCCGTAAGCTAGCTGGACACATGTGACTTTGTCTGATCCCGGGTGGGATTTGAACTCCAACGGTGAGGCGGCTAATAATTACAATCCAGAAACCATAACCATTCGACCAAGGAGGCTCCAATGCAGGGTTAGAGCTTCAAGAGAAATGAGTTCCAAATGAAAACTTTCACGGAACAAAATGCTGTTTAACAAGTTGTACCATTGGCAAAGCACACAAAGTTGATACATGTATAACTAAAAGGATACCAACATTCCCTAAGGCGTACTAGTACATTACACGGTAACAGAGTTACTTTGACCCTCCCCCTTTGTCTAGCACGGTATGATATCAGAGAGGTTAATGCACTTAGCATGAACTAACATACAAACTGATAGATTAAAAACTCATTAATCTGTATCTGATGATAAACATATTACAATTAACATTCTACATTAATACACCCGATTATCACTATTTCCTGACGAACCTAATTATCTTTACAAGCATCCAGATCTTCTCCTTCAGACTGATCGTGGATCATTTGTTTTCATGTTAGTTTTAATTCCATTGCATGCTCCAAGTACATATCGATCATAATCTGTGTGGCAGTAGTCTGAAGGTATTGTAGATATGCGATCATACACAAATGTTCGTGAAATACCTTAAAGGTAGATACTGCAATTCTAGGAAAATCCGTTTGATCAAAACATACAAATATTTCTTATGCTAAATATTGTTGGAAAACCTGATTGATTGCTTTGTAGTGTTAATAAAGGTTTTTATCCATAAATTACATTACTTGGAATGTACGTCATGGTGGAATATGTACGTTTCTATATACATGTAATTATATTTCTAAAGTAAAACTGTATTGGTTTCAAGATTCTTAAAAAATGATAAAAACATTGATTTTAAGTATGAGTATTAATATATGAGACCTCTAATATCCATCCTTTTAAAACAAATCTAACTCAGGACTATCTATTTCAAAGATACAATCAATGTGATTAATTTGTTTAGCTACGATACATATATCATGATAGATATCATATGATAGACTACATATGTTCTTACATGTTGTAATTATAGGTCTAGCCTTTCATGTAGGAGAGTTCATACAGTTCATTTCACATATTTGCTACTACAAAAAAAGTATTTTATAATTGTACAGAATAACAAACAATGAATCCAATTATTGCTTTCTCGAACTCTTGAAAATTTGTTAAAGGTTAGTTATCTATGATTAATAAAACCTGATGAGGCCCTACTTAAAATATATTTGTTCACAAGTTACGCGACCGACTCATTAAAGAACAGAAATGTTTCAGCGAATTTGACAAAAAATAGATGTTTGCCCAAGCTGTCAGTTTTCAGTACAAGCTTGATAAAAATGCCTACCTACCTACACAATGTCAAAAAATGGCTCGCCTAACTCCAAACCAACATTTATTAAGGACAGCCTGATGATCATTAATGATAGAACAATAAAAATCCGAGCTAAGTTATACTAATCAAGTTCCGATTTATCACGTTATATTTGCAGGTTGACTGTTAAGTTACACACATGTGACAATCATTGAAAATATAGATGGTAAACTACAGTGTAGCATTTCTCTATTTAAGTCGGGGTTAAAATCTAATATTTTCACATTCAGAAATAAACAACAGTTAAACAGTTGTTTAGAAAAAATAAATATTTTCTGGAACCTTAGTCGTGTTGTTTTGTTTTTCAGCTAAGAGTTCAAACTAAACATAATTCAGTATGTCTACATCTCACAAAAATCGGGATAGGTTAACATTTACTGGGATATTGTGAAAATACTCTATGTTTTGCCCGTCTTATTTCACAAATTGAATCTGGTTATCGTGTAGACTGTATGTAATAATAATGTACTTGACTGGGAAAATTGACTTTAAACTTCTTTCATGCGGTGATTATACGTCAAACGTCAATGGTATAGTACATTCATCTCTAACAAGTGGATTTACCAAGACACAACATGTAGTTTTATTAGTTTTAATTTAATACAAAGATCAATCTCAAATGATATCGTGTTAAGCACAGTTTATACCAAATTCAATTTACAGATAACCTCTCAATATCACGACCATCTCCTTATAACGACCGCTTATTTTCGGACCGGCTTTCAAAAACTCCTCTAGAACTTAATTTGATAATGAGACCACCTCGCAATTACGACCGATTTTTCGGGTCCAGAAGGTGGTCTCAACATCGAGGTTGTACTGTATTTGAAATAATGGGAAAACTCTGGCGCCTTATTGTGTTGCAACTCCATTCTTATCCTCGGTGGTACTTATTATAAAATATAATCTTCGCGGACCTTCAAGTGTATTATTAGAAAATACCACGCATATGAATATAATGAATATAAAATGAAGTGATCTGTATCAGATTGCGTGTCATTAAAGACGATGGTCTTAAGCGGTTCAATATACCAGTCTGTGTTTTAGAAATATTTAATACGCTCCAAAAACGAAACATTGATTCTTCTTCAGTTTTATTCCGTGAAAAAGGTTTAAAAACACAGGCGAGATTAAAGGAGAGTACATATGTTACTTAAACAAGTGGCCGATGATTTGTTTAAATTACTTTTTAAAGTAGCAGTTGAAAGCACAATTGTTTAGACTGAAAGTTTCAAATAAAACAAATGCCGATCATTCCTGCTTCCGATTACAAAGTAAATTTCTGAAGATCTGAAGTCTGTTGTAACTCCACACACCTTTTTCAACCTTGAACTTGGCGGTATTCGAAAGCTAAAAGACAATATTTGATAAAAAACAGATAAGATAAGAAGATAAGTACATTTCGATCAAACACAATAAAAACGCCAACTAAATGTTATAAGAAGGTCGAAGAGTTAAAGAAAAACTCGAAGCTGTCTACATGCGCTACATTCCGAGACACGACACTAATACTAAGTGTACAAGTATGTGCATTTTATCAGCACAATTATAAATATTCGTTTGGAGTACTTGAAATATGATATCTGCAAGATAAACATCTGTGTTCTAGTGAATGAAAATGTTTCTTAGTTCGGCGGTTTATTGTTTATTTTACTGGTATAATGGAGTGGGATATTTTCGAAACCGGAAGATAGGCAATCCCTTTTTCTGATAAACTTACAAAACAGTAGGCTTGCCCTATATGTGTCTGATAGCAACAGCTTGCATCTGCCGCATTTTAATCAAAGAAAGTTTATTTTTAACTGACATTAATTAACCAATTGATTACGTTATCACACAGTTTCAAACATTCGGAAGAAATACTAGAATGTGATAAACAGTGACACTTTTCGCAGCGCATTCATAGGTCACATACGGATATACTCATAAGAAGCAGTAGTAGTAACAACAACAACAACAAAAGCAACAAGAACAACAACAGGAGTTACAACCACATTAACAACAGCAGCCACAACAAAAACAACAAACACAGAAGCAGCAACAGCAGCAGCAGCAACAACATTAACAAAGGTGTTGCCTCGGTCATAGTCGCCGCCATCACCATTGACAACAACAATAAGAATAAAAGCAACAGCAGCAGCAACAACTAAACAAAGCAATAATACAAAAACTTGCGGAAAATCCAGCATGAGAGAAATAAAATCTGAATGATAACTGATCAATTTTTCAATCGTTCATTCGCGCATTATACAAGAAGACATGAATTTAAGACATACTTATAACATCAATCAGGTTTATACCTACGTATGTAACATTACACAGTTGATCGTAGCCTAACACAATGTGTAAAGTAACCATTGACAGCTTCATTGTCACGCAAAACTAGTTCAGCGAATTACGCATTAGTGTTTTTGTGATTAAAAAATTATCTAACAAAGAAAGCGCCGATTTCGCGTTATATGTTTCATTACATTTTATGAAATACAATACAATCACCAGGCATACTTGTAAAAACACACAATACATAACACATCCTTTAATGACATATTTCATATCTTTTTAATGTAATCAGATATTACTTATATATCGCGACGGGACACAGTGGTATCATCCTTTGAATAGCATATAGCGTATACTTTAATCAAAAGTATGTATTAAAACATAGATATAATGAAGAAACGGATAAAGTGAAGTACATGTATATATTTTCCTGACCACGCCCTTTTTAACGTCGTTGTTATGGATACAATGGAATATGGATATATTCAAGTAATTATCCGGGTTCTCATGACCACTTAAACCGAGTTCTACGATGCAAATATATCTGTAGTCATTACTAATACTAGATTAAAAGGTCAAGTAGTTATGGTCTGTGACTAGTAATCACCAGTCGGAGTCCCACTCTGTACCAAATTTCACATGTGAGCAATCTGTCCAACTAGCTTACAGTTCTACCCAGGTATATGACTGGGGACTTCCTCCACAGTTAAGGCTTAAAAGTCATTAAATGACCCTGGCTGTTGGTGCACCGTTGAATCCCGGTTAAAAATATATTCAATGCATTCATTTTGTTCTTTATCCTGATTTTTTTTAAAAAACGCCCGCCATTTTGTACTTTATCTGCGAGGAATTGAACACACTAGAACACAAACGATGCAAACTGATTAAGAAAACCACAACATTTTGCCCTATCATGCCATCGATCTTTTCCACAGAAACAAATCGGGAAATACTCTACTAAGTCTATAAACGTATAAAGCAGTAATTTAAATTAATTCAGCAAATCAAAGAGAATTATTAGCGTGGCTTTTTTTTATAGTTTTGTTATTTTAAGGATATGAGTTTGAAACAGAATCATAACATTCTGACACAGGCATTTTAACGAACACAAATTTGACGGAGTAACCAGAGAGTTTGTTTTCGAAAACCGCAAGTTACCGCTCCACGGCCATCTGTCTAGATAAAATGCACATCCCGACTACTGTTGAATTTAATACGCGGTTCAGTAACCAGTCAAGACGATATAAATGACCGCTAGTCAATTACAATTTTTCAAATTGGCTACTTTTGGAATCGGTACAGTTGTTTTCGGGTCAGTCAGCGCATTTCAACGTAAGGAATAGATTAAAGTCCACTCTAATATGTTGACACAAAGACGTTCATTTATTCATTATTTCTATATGAACTTGTCAAATGACTTCCATATTGTTTACATAATGCCTTTTTGATAGCAGTGCAAGTGAACTTTAAAGGGTAAGTAAACTCATTTCTATAAAGATAAATCTATACAGATTGATTGTATCAAAAGATTAGAGGTTTGGGGGAAAAACATTCATACATTGTAGATATGTGTTTCCAATTTGTTCAAAGTTTAATAGAGTTCAACACAGAGTTGAGGTGGCTACATTTTGTGACTGTAATTTATGCATTATTTTGTTCATACGATGCCGAATGCGTTAATTAATGTACATAAGATATAAAGTCAAACCTGTGATCAAAGGTCACCCTTGGAAAAGACAAAATGTGGCCATTATTGACAGATGACCTTTATTTGGAGGTCAGTTGTTCTAAATAATCAATTTTTCAAAGAATGACCTTTATTCACAGGGTGGCCTTTATATGAAGGTGGCCGCTAATACGGGTTAGACTGTATATCTATGCATGTAGATCTATGCAAACATATAAAGATATAAATAAAATACTCTTCATACATTGTTGAACAATTCTGTAGTTGAAAATATTTGTCATACTACAAATATATGTAATGGTAAAAACAAATTATCTGAGGCGATATCCTGATTCAAATCTGATTTTTCAACGACAATAAATATAATCTCAGTGAACTATCTCAGTACAGGGTGGATCGTTCGAACTGACGTAATAAGTATAAACATGTATTCATACTACTTCGTTGCAATGCTTGACTAAGTATGCAGAATTTAATTCAATCATTGGCGAAAACAAAATAAACCACACAGCCGCAGGATTAAAATCTGTATGTTTATATCCAAACCATTTTGTTGACATAAACACGTGAAGTGTGTAACAAGAGCAGAGAGTTACATTAATTCCTAATTACGGAAATATATTCGGTACGATGAGTTTTGAGTACGAATGAAGTTCATGGACATACCTTGAACAGCGTGCTAAACTAACACACATGTGAAAATACATGAATAGCAAATGACAATGTCTCTATCGACAACAAAATTAATGCAGTTGTTATAGCGGATTTCTTTGAGCTCGAACGAATACTTCGTAATATTCATATTTCACTACGTCCATCATGCTGAGATAAAGGCTTGATCGGGGAATAATAATTACTTCTTTAATTCGATCTTTCGCTATGTCTGAGTTCACTATAACCGTGTTATGCTGTATATATACGCATTATATCAGGATTTTGTATGCATAATGCTGTATAAATGTATGTCCAAAGAGATACATATTTGACCCATACCAAACTTCTATCCGAGTATTACATCTAAATTAAAACGATCCAACATTTGTTAATATTACAGTAACATCGATACATGACCTGTATCCATCCATTCAGGTACCAAATACTAACTTGTATAACTGAACTTCTTCGTGACGTAAAACAAACAGCATAATTATGAGACTTTACAGCAATGAAATATGGAATGCTAGTCGTAACTCACAGACAGATGTAGCACAGACCGGCGAATGACTGGCGTTGTAGCAAGCTTTTAAATTGGTTTTCAGGGCTTTCCAATGACAGAGAAAAAGGCTAGAATTGTTTATAAATGATGCGATTTGTCAATATTCACTGTGACCCCTTGACATTGATCGCCGTGACCCCTAGAACATGTTAGAGTATGCATACAGGCATTTCCCAGATGACAACAGAATGACTCATCCTTAGAACACGAACATTTGACACAAGTTTTGTATCGACGGTTAAACATAGAGAAAACCGCTCGTGTGTGATCGTTCTTAGAATAATATTACATCATAAGAGAGCATGTATTAAGGTACATTGTAAACACACAAAAACATTCCACTTTTGTTCGCTGTTTGAAGAGGCGTTCTCGAATGTCATATAAATGCGTTTTCACAGACAAAGTTAGTTAGAAGTTTTATTTAAAGATTATCGTACGTCACTTCGAATGTTATAAATCATGTTTTAGACTAATAAACCACTATGTAGACATTAATCAGGCTAAAGTTGTTCAGAATCTATTTAAATCAGTCATCGAACATCATGTGAAAATCATGATACAACTCAGGGTGTCTGACCGCTAAAAAAATACGTGTACTAGAGATAAAATCAATGTGGGAATAATAAAATGTTTACATTCAGTTTTATTCCAGATAACTTATCAAGTATAATTTATATTTCAGATATATTTCAGATAAACCCGTAAAAATAACTTTCGAACGCTGCTTTTAATTTCTAAGACATATAACAAGCATAAAATTCAGCTGAACACTTTAGAGACCTATTGTAAATAATGTATTTTCCTCGTTTGACACAGACTTTCGAAGTACAGTCAACTCTGATATAACGGACACTTCTGAATAAATCCTAATCATGCATATTCAATGCAATTCAAGGCTATTCAATTGTATTAACATAGGTTAAATACAACCTCTGGGTCTAATTTCAGATTAGTTTAAATTTTGGGTTAATGATTGGTAAGGTGTTAGCCTAAAACTTTGGTTAAATTTAACTTGATGTAATTTTAGTTAAAATAATCCAAATGTCTGATATAGGCTCTGGAGTCGTCAAGATACACAAGTTGTCAGTTTACTGTTTACTGTTTACTGAATTATTGTCGAGGTCGTGTCGCGTTTGGTACAAAAGGGGCAGTCATCTTGCCTCTCCTTGACCTAATTTTAAATTTCATTCAGTGATTAAATTTAACCAATGATTAAACAACTTGATGCTGAAGGCCGTATCTCATAGACATGACCGTATTAATAGTAATGACCAGTGGAATGTTTCTTTTTAAGCCGAGAACAACAAGACGGACACATTCCTGAAATTTCACAGGCTAGCTAACTAGCGAGTGAAATATCAACATGAGGTGTCCTATCTGCAGACTGCATTGACCTCGTATCTGGTTAAACAAACAATCACATGGTTAAAGTACAAAAACAAACAGAATTCATCCACTGTTCATGATAATTAAAGCGACCATGTCGAAGACTTTGATTCTATTATCACCAAAGTCGAGTGGCAGATAATCATTGTGTATCTTATCCTACTAGATTGTTCAGAGCCGCGGCCATGTTCCAGTGGTTAAAGCGCTGGACTTGTAACCCGGAGAGCCGGGTTCGAATCATTATCATAATTTTACAAAAATGTCGATTTTCCTCTATATGTGCAGAAGTTGCCGGCTCCTTTTGGAAGGGCAAGTTAATACTGGTTAGTATACAGTCCAGGAAAACTGGTTATGTGAACTGGTCGCTGTATATATCTGGCGTTAAACTCCAGCGACAATAAGTCACATAAAACGAAACTAGATTGTTCAGTAAACTCTTAGGTGGCACAAAGATAGCTCAATTATCTCTAATAATGTAAATAAGTAGACCTAAGTTAGAGGATGATGGTTACTTGCTCGGTTATGCAAAGCTGGCTGTCAATTCAATGTATTCTAATTATAAAATTCATTTTAACGTAACTGAGAAGACGTATATATAAGACGGAACGTTCCGCTTTTTTTCGGATTTACGCCTGTGTCAGTATTCAACCCTATTTCAGTTCTATACCTGTGGAAATTAACCTAACCAGTTTTCACAGGTTCAGTGCCCGTACCTACCTTGTTCTACGCAAATAACCGCGAATTCTAACACATAATCTATCTGCAAAATATGACAGAGAACATTTGCCACACTCGGGGTGCGAACTAGCGAGGCCGATGTCTGTTACCTGCACCCTGTACCTATTGAGACCAGCGGGAGGGCTCATTTAATGGCGAAGGATTAGGGCCTACTTCTGAAATCAGGCCACATATCATAGATATATGATTACAAACATTGATAAGAGACTGACACTATGAATGGTCATCAAGATATTGATTGTATGTGTTATTATAGCAATGATTGATTATTCCAAGATTCATTATATATTGGCCTTCTTATATCTGTGATCAGTAAGTGAGATATATACAAGTACATAGCCACGGCGATAGAATGGTTATGGTCTCTGGCTAGTAAGCACTAGTCCCTTACCGCTGTGAGCTGCAATCCTACCATTGACCAGACAAATTCCATAAGCGAGGAAGCTGTCCAGCTAGCTTACTGATATCCGATGGTAATACCCCCAATATACACCTGGGGTCTTCATCAACCGTTAAAGCTGGAAAGTCGCCTAACGACCCTGGGTGTTGATGCGAAGTTACGTCCCAGTGAAAAAATATGTATAAATATGCATTGAGTACGAAGATATGCGGCAAGATGCCTAATAGGTCACCGAAAACTTGTCAGTATTGCCCAAAATAATTAGGAAATTAGGACAATGAATTGTTCCGCTTAATTAATTGGGTGTCCCAAGAGGATATTAGTAATAGCTAAAAAAGACGGACTAAGCAATCATGTCCACTTGAAAATTCAGTTCTACAACATAACACTGAATCTATTTAGAATAAAAAATAGATGAACTCGACACGCCCTCTTTAACCTAACTGTACAAAAACACGCCTGTATGTTTACAACGATATTTAAGACAGGCGCTTTAAACTTCATTCAATAATACGTAGTTCATTCATTAAAATCTGCGATTAGACCTCTTTAACTGTGTTGTTATACACAACATAGTGTATAGGAACACTATTATGTGTTTACTTACTATCAAATTTCCTAAATCAGGACACTTCAACCAGTTAATTGCTTACACATGTGTAGATTTCAGTGATAACCATCCATCTTTCACTCGCTTTGATAAATTTTAAAGATAGGGTAACATTAAGGTCATTGTGGCGAAATAACTTAGAGATTTGCATTTGTAAGCATCCATCAAAACACTGACACATTTTACTTTACAACACACGACGTTCATTAAATTTGAAATGAATTCAATATTATTACATTTCTTAGATTTTAAGATGTATCTATTACATGTACGAAAATCTAGATATATTAAATGTACGTTTAATTATGCGTCACATACAATTAACCCCATAATTATGTTTAACTATCTGCATTTACTATCTATAAGTCAAATAAAATCGTAAGGTCGTAATTAAGCGAATACGTCGCATCGACAACCACAAGTAAAATAAATAGGTAAAGCATGTATGCATCACGTGACTCATTAGTATGTGTTGTGTTTAGTCGTCTTTGAAGACAGATATTAACATATAACACCTTAATTGAACTTTCATTTGAATAGCATTATCGTTATAAGTGTACTTCTGATACAATAAAGTTTAAAATGTTTTATTATGTGTACTGTATAAAACTGACCACTATACATAGCTTACGCTTTGATACCCTAAAATCAGAAGAAGGTGGAGGTACTTCGGATTGAATATCATTTATCAAATAAATAAGTTTTTGGTTGGCAGTTGGTAAATGCACGTAAACCCTACGCCAAGTAAGAGCTAGCTTTGAACATCGCTATCACTAGACACTTCAATTAATGATAATTTATAGGCACTAATTCATACCCACCCATATTACATTGTTCGTTTGGTGCAATAAAACAGTTAATTATTTGTTGCTACGTTATGTAAAGTCTAAAACCACTTGACAATTCCATGGAAACCAAGTACTTTCAATGACTTAAGACAATTTATTACACTAAACTTTTTGTAATGAAATGAGGTATTTATGTTCGTTTGATTTCTTCTCCTTTGTAAATCAGTAAATTTTAAGAAGTATATAATAGAAAGAGAAACATGCGGTTTCACAAATACATGATATAAAGTAACGCATTGAATATTATGTCATCATTTTATGCATGAAATTTAACATTACAATTCCCCAGGATTACAGAGGCTCCTTTTTTTATCTTACTAAAAATAAAAAAAAACAATATGGTTAAAGCGTTAAAGGTACTGAGTGTTAACAAAATATAAGAATAGCTCTACATACCAGTAGATTTCGAACGATTTATATCCGTATTTTATTTAACTCTTCCTATAATCACACAATTTGAAATCTAGTTGTACGGTGTACACTCAAATAAAACTACATAATCCCACAGTTCATTGGTTTCACGCTAACTCAACACACACTAACGGAAATATAGTACTATAAATGATGATGATGAACAGGGCGTAAGATAAATACCGGAGTACACATCTTTACTATCAACCGTTAGCGATAAAACCCAGTACGGTGTCGATATCCGGCCAATGATAAATGGGAGTTCATAGCGGGGCGTAGTTGCGGTTTTACAATGCAAATAATTAATGTTAACAAGATACGAAGGTAGAATTACAGCAGTTTTTCATTCAAGTTGGTGTTTAAAACGCTCGGAAGAAACAGTACACATGCATTTTATCGTATTTCATCAATGTTCACCAATGTAGGGCCAAGATAATCAATAAAGCTATACAGAATGCCGAATCTTTATGATTAAACACATTTCAGTATCAGCTATTGCGTACTAAGAAAAACAACTGTATGATAAATGAATATGAACATTGTTACCTCCGTACAACATTTTATGCGAAAAGATGTAAGCAATAATGGCATAATTACTAATAAACATAATCAAAAGTGATTTTATTCATACTTGAGGAACAAATGTTTGTTTAAATTGATTATTTGCCATGAGTCATGAGCAGCGACTGCCCAGAAATTAATTTAACAAACACAAATTGGTAATTGAAACTAAATGATGTTGGTAACATTAATCGCTCCAATAAAAACTTTGAATTAAAATCGCCGATAGAAATCAATACACATTTCATAAGAGAAAGAAATCTAGAATTCAGGTGCATTGAATCGTGTCTCGATGTGATGTACTGTATGTGGTATGTGATTTTTTTCACAGTTTTTACCTGCGGATGTAAATTCATTTCGAGAGATTTGTCACTGTTTTGTCCAAAGCTTACACTTGTAGCCACCTGTTTCAATTTCAATTGCTTACATTGTATCGATACCAGATCAATGTTATTTTATTAGATGCTGCTCTAGACTCAACTCGCTAGAAATCATATTGCTCGCTACAA
Organism: Lutraria rhynchaena; assembly: GCA_008271625.1. Taxonomy (NCBI): domain Eukaryota; kingdom Metazoa; phylum Mollusca; class Bivalvia; order Venerida; family Mactridae; genus Lutraria; species Lutraria rhynchaena. The sequence continues at coordinate 2,038,171 of VIBL01000075.1, forward strand.
CCAATCCAACCAAGAATTTCTGACAGAAAGAGCCAGAAGAAGTTAACTTTCTTACCAATCGTGCAAAATAGAATTAAGGCTTTTCCAGGAACCAAAAAAGATTCATAAATAATATATAGAGGACTATAACATGATGTGCCTCATATAGACCCAGTTCTCGCCGACCAGGTCGTGTCCCTTTAACCTCACTACTCATTTGGAAGTTAACTAAATATGAAATTAGAAAGATCTGCTTGCATTGTTGAACTGTAGAGAAAATGAATGCTGTTATACAGTCTAAGCAATCTATAAGGAGATTTCCAGAAGCAAATTTATTAATAGTAACCGCCAGCTACAGTGCTACCTCTCCAAAGCAACACCCTTTGAGAGAAGCAAAATTATATTGTTGTTGAGAGATTGTTGCTTTAGAGAGGTTGAATTAATAGTTAAAAATAGTACAGTGGGAAAACACCATGTTGTTGTTAAAGGGAGGTTGTTGCTCAAGAGAGGACCGCTCTGGAGAGGTTACACTGTACTAGATGTTCCGCAAGACTCGGAACAAGGAACGCAGGAAGCTTGAAGTTTCTTCGCTCGTTTTGATCTCAATACGATGAGTAAAGCGTCAAAGGGTCGTGGCTTAAGTGTGGAACATGTTTCTAAAAGACTATAATCAAAATCTCACTCCTCTGATTCACGCACGTATGAAAGTAGACAGTCGCTTATGGATTGATAGGAAACGGATCTTCACTGGTAGGTAACCCAGAACAATGGTCAGGCTAACAATTTACCGCACGAAATTGGAATACTGATAAAACAACACGGGTGCCAATATAAACGAACAAATTTAACGGATTGCAAGAGTTAGAATTATTGCTTTCAAGAATGCGCTGAACTAAATTGCATAAAAGTACATGTTCATGTATAATCATCGAGACCCTAAAGTGACATTCTACATTTTTATTTAACTGTAGCATTCTTTTTTATTCAGTTTTTTTAGAAATGCATTTTTGTAATTACGAATCATTATTTCGTTTATACAACGTACTAATTATTAACCACCGTTTGGTCATCACATACAGAGCCCCTAAAGTGACATTGTACACTTTATTTTAACTATAGCATTTTTTACGAGGTAATATTAATTACGAATTATTATTTAGAAAAAAAAACACACAAAAAAAAACAAAGAGAATGCTACAGTTAAAATAAAAGCGTAGAATGTCACTTTAGTGGCTCCGTATGTAATCCTAATAAGTTAATAACCAAACGGTCTTCGGATATATTTCAGTAATTAAATAAAAGCATATTGAGTTGATTTGAGAGGTATTAAAAGTCAGATCTTCATGGATTTCAGATAAGATGCGCCGGAAATAATATAATGCGAACATCTACACATGACAAGGTTCGAAGTTCATGTAGAATATATTTTTGTGTTTTACGGCTGTATTTAACATTATTACAATTGTATACTTACGGGCACTTAACAAAATCAGTTTTCGTGAATTCTTTTCCAAGGACCAACCCTGTTATCCGCAAGTAACCACATTGGCTAACTTTTTCATATTAATCACCTGCGGTGAAGGACGAATGATATTAGACATATAATGTCTTCGACCAAAGCGGCACATAGAATACAATTACGTGGCGCCCTGGGTTCGAACTCGTGAACGAGATGTACATAAAATTAGAGCTCTAGTTTGAGCCATCAGTCATAATTAGGCAACGAAGTAATATAATAATTCATTTGTTTATCATTCAATAATTCAGTGGCCAGACAAAAATCATCAAATGACTTGCTGTATCAGTCCAACGTCCAAGTGTCTATAAATAACGGTACTTTATCAGTAACTTAATTTCCTAAGTATAAGATAAAGTCAATGTATGATGGAAGGTTGAAGGTGAGTTTGTTTAAGTAAATAATTTAGTTTCCTTTTCTGCATTTGAAGTTAGCCGCTCCCTGGAAAATTGTTTGGAATTTTGATTGTTATCGACCGATAAGCCCGGCCAGTCGGGCAAAATATTATCCGGGATGATTTATCAGAATAATATAGCATAAGTTTGTGGACTAACGGATTTCTCCAATCCAGTAGACGTAGCTAGATAACACATTATTAGCAAAATATATCACTTGTAAGCGAAAAGAAATTAATCATTATATATGTACATATCGACTTGGTAAAGGGAGACCACTAAGATGGACATAAATGGATTTTAAACATGAACAATGAACCTTTTCTGAACAGCACATGTATAGAATTTGGAGTTACCCAATACCTTAAATTTTTGTACGTCTAGTTGAAAATTTTGGATGCCTTTCAACTATAACAACGACCTTCGAAACTATGATTTTTTACTAAAATTGTCTCGTCTTTGAAATGTTATCACATTGTAATCAAAATAAGCACTCGAAATGAATTGCTTGGTAGTTTTATGTGACATTGTCACAGGGTTTAACGCCGTGTTTTCAACAATTTTTCAGTTATATACGGCGACCGGTTCACCTAACCAGTTTTCCTGGATTGTACACTAACCTGTACTAACTTACCCTTCGACAAGAAGCCGAAAGTTTCTCCACATATGGATGTAAATCGACATTTTTAACAAATTTTCATCGAAGTATATGACCGCCGCGACTGGGCTTGAACCCGGATCTCCGGGTTACAAGTCCAGCGCACTAACCACTGGACCAAGGTCGCAGCCACCTTGTGCTGAATACGTAATATGTTTACGGTCAGTGGCGGACTAAATGCGTACAGAATAAAAACGAACATTTGGATCTTATTTCAATAAGATCGTAAAACATGTTATATTTATCACAAATGTAATTAAAAAATAATTAAAACCAATCTTGCGTGATTAATTTCTTTTACTCAAAACATTTAACATCTTGTCAAAATATTAGTAATATCAAGAATTACACGAGATTCCGAACATTGGAAGGAGTTCTCGTGAATTACAAAAAAATCGTGATTTTTATATAATTTATTATCTTTTTTTCGAAATGCTTCAACAAACCCAGCAATACAAACTTTCACTGATCATCTAGCTCAGAAAGCGTACGTTGAGATTGCGTGCCAAGAAGGATGTTTTTATTGACTTGTCTGGCAGATAAACTAGTTAGCGAAATGAACCATCGTGGAAAATGAAAGTTTCTAGTATTCAAATCTATTTGTTGAACTCCTTGAACCAGAATGCATGTGATTGAGTTTCGAGTTTATGGAATATATCAGAGTATCCTAATTTTTCATCGACCGTTAAACATTTACTAATTCTGGGAAATCGTGCGCATACTCAGTGACGCATTTGCTGATAGCTACGATTTTATTCAAATTCTGTTTGTAATCATGTATGATATTCATTTCTGGTATCAAAATGAACATTAATTATAGTCGTCGTTTTCAAATTTATTGAATCGACCGGAATTTTTCTTTTCAAACCTTCAAAACACGAAATTAAATTATTCAAAACACACTATTACATAATAATATTATATAAAATTTTGATACACTATTCCATCCCCAGTCGTTCTGCCAGACTCGTAATGGCTTTAAAACTCGTATTTTATTATCATAGCCCAGTAATAAGTAGATTTTCGACATTAATCAAGTAATTCATGTTAATCTTAAACTTTTCTTCGTGAAACTGCACCATCTACATTATTACGGAACGGAACGGAAGTGAACTAAACTTTATTGTTGACTTAAACATAACAAGTCTATCAAATATAATATTTAAACCGGGACTCGACATTACATCATGTAACGTAGAGTCCCTAGTTTAAGCAAGAACATTAACAATGCTATGACTATACATAACACACAATTATGCAAAAAATGCAACTGAGTTTCTTCCCAACACTAGAAAAGTAGCTCGTTTTAAAGTTTAAATTAATTTGTCCACAGAACGATAAAACGCAAATTCATTTCTTTGTGTTTGGTGGTTAAATTAATGAATTACATGTTGTTGAATTCAGTTTCGCTTTTTGACATATTATTCATGACACTGAATAATTTAATACAAGAGAACGAGGTGTGAAATGTCAGCCATGCGTTTAACGTACAGCGAATACAAATCGGCATTCCACGGTAAAATTCATCGTGCATATAACACCGCGAAGTTACATTTTCAATGTCGGTTTGATTGAAGAAAAATTAACCACCGCGCATTCATTAAGTGTAAAAGGACCAAATTACCGCACAACTAAGCAATAAATAGACCACACTGAGTTGATCAAAGTATAAAATGTTTACACACACACATAATAAAGCCGAATAAAATACAAGGTAACTTAAAATATTCTACTTTTTTAGGCGTGGGTGTTTTGGGATGGTTTAGTCCTAAGTAAAACTTATGTATCTGTTTAAAATGAGAACTATGTTTATTAAATATAAACGAACTGCTTATAGACGGCTTTCTTTAAAACTGTATCTTTTGTTTCTTTCTGATATAAATAATTATGGTATTTAACAACCCCGTGTATTTTTACTACAAATAAACTTAATATGAATAATGATAATTTTTTAAATGTATTTGGTTACAAAAAAGTGAAATAGTTTCATTAACATAATTACAAGTATGCATCAATACACCAATACTTCATCATTACTATCAATACATTTTCACCATATACACTGTAAAAATGACCCAATCAATTGAATACAATTTCACTAAACGGCAAGTATATTTTGTGAAGTATCGGATAAAGGAAAGTTTTTCCCTGAAAGCACCGTTCTTTATTTCATAGATGAAATATGGATATAATAATATAAATGCATGTATTCGGGTCCCCAATAATCCGTTATAACCGTGTTCTACAGTATACATTCGCATTCATGCATGCCGCATTAATGTGACTTTGTACATTATTAAACTCTTCAAGCATACACCAAAACATGGCATTTAGTTATTTGATAATGTAGATACACGTATAATGATTCTACTGGAATGTTAGCAATCATTCCCGTAAATACAGAATACAGCAATCATTCAATAAATACAGATTTCATGACAATGATCAAATATTCAAGCATTCACAATGTCGCTTACATTTCTATTACAAAGCGCCATACCTAGTTGAACTCAATTGACAAATTTTGATTAATGGAATTTTATATTCAATCTTACAGTAAAATAAAGTTGTTTCATAATCGAAGCATAAATAAGATATAAAATAAAGATGCTGTAGAGAGTATCCCTTTTTTAACTTTTAAGTAAAGCCGTGGTCCAGTGGTTAGTGCGCTGGACTTGTAGCCCGACGATCCGGGCTCAAATCCCGGTTGCGACACTTCATACCCATCTATGAAATTTGACAAAAAAATGTCATATTTCCACCATATGTGGAGAAGTTGCCGGCTCCATGTGGGAAGGGTAAGTTAGTACTGGTTAGTATACTGTCTAGGAAAACTCGGCCACCATAATCATATAACTGAAAATTTGTGGGAAAACGACGTTAAACACATTAAAAAGGAAAAACAAAAAGACAAAAAAATCTAAAATGTTTTTTTCAGAGTTAAATTAGACGAATGTTTTCTTACCTTAATCCTATTTCAAACAATATTATTCCTTTCACATGCAAAACACAAGTTTACGAATATGCTGAGTGTATACAACTATCGTATGACTACAATTCACACCAGGACTTTATGACAGTTCAGTAATTTTGAAAGTTTAAATACGTTATATTTTATCATATACGTCTGTTTGTTTAGGATTTTGTGTATCATATAACTTACTTCAGAATGAGAAAATCATAAATATTAAAATGCCACATCGGTATATTACACAGCGGGGCGGAAAGCCTTCAAACTGTGGATATAAAAACTCGTACCCATGTGTATTTACAGCGCCTAAATATAACATTAATTAATATTTTTAAAGCTAAGACGCCAACAAGATAACATGCCAAATGCATCGGTATACCGTAAAATTCAATCCAATTTAGAACCTTATTATAATTAATATTTCATAATCAATCATTTTAAATGGTTCGCGCATCGTGATGCTGATTAGACAACATAGCTGTTCGTGAATTTTAATAAATTGTTTCCGAAATGCAATCTTTTTTTTATGGATATTCCCCGGAAGAATTTGTTCAGTACAACAAAATTCCTGTTTTTAATCTAGCGAGAGTATCTGCGACTATTTCTGGGAATTTAACTTGGTTGTCAATTGCTCGACTGTGATTGAACAGGGCTCTCATTGCCTTCTATGGGAATCTAAAAGAACTATCATAGTCGTCACTGAATTTTACAGGACTGTGCTCTCATGAATGTTAATCTAACAGGACTACGAGAAATATCAGAACAGGACAGAACAGAACAGAACATTTATTAAGACTTATGCAATAGAAGCACGTTGACATAAACAGTTATATACAAACAAACAGTATACGGTTAATGTATATAATATAAGCACAATAAGGATAAATTATTATATTATATAGAAAAATATTATTATTATATTATATAGAAAAATATTATTATTATATTATATAGAAAAACACAGTAGCTTTACACAATCATATTTTTAAGTTTATAAGTTATTTATCCTTGTATTGTGATAGCTCCATTATTATTCTAATTAGACTATCTAATGTTACCTCAGTGACTTTGACAGTACTGTAGTTCTCTTCCATATCGTCTTCAATGTGAATAGCAGTCCTTTCTACACGAAATTAACTAGACCGTCATCACTTTCATAATAAATTTAACATTTCATGAATTTTGGATTGAACTATAAAACAGGCCCCTAGGTTATAAAACTTGAGATTGGACTCCTAGCTCAAATCTCATGTTTTGTCTTTTAACGTTCACAGTTAATTATGATCAGATACAAATAACATTATGGATACATTATTATTACAGCATAATTGATTTGAATATGTATTTAAACATCAATGATCTCTATCTTTTCGGCCATAATACGGATTTGAAATTTGAACTCAGAGACTGTTCTCAAGTTTTATAACCTCGGGCTCAAGATTTTCCAATATTGAACTTGGAATTACCCACGTTAAAAATAGAATGTCAAACCTACATGGTGGTATCATCAACCCTGACAGATTTTTCAATTTTAAACTTTGTATTTTCAAGTTTTATTTAACTTCTTTATTCAGTTTTAATCTTGTTTAGTTATGAAAAGGAAGTACCTTGTTCAGTTTACTTAAAACTATAAAAATGATTATTTACTTGCTTAATATGGCGATTTAAAACCCCGCTGACATTGACTGAGCAATGTTAGTAATATGTTCAAAAGTTATTCACATTGAAAAAACTTCCGAATTATTTCCGATTACCTGAACTGGGTTATGAAAAACTGTGCTTGCTCTAACAGTTCCTGGTCCTACTATGCCTGCCTGTACTTCTATATGACAATGGATTCCATTCAAGGAGTGCTTTATTTGAATATGATAAAAGATGATGAGCCAATAAAATTGTTAATCATCATTCAATCCAATGTTTCAGATCGTTTCTATAGACGCTGATACAAAAATTAATTAAAATAATCCATTTTCTGACTTGGAATACGCCAAGTATTTGTCAAACAAAACCATTAAGAACAGCTAACTATCTGCTGCGGTAAAAGTGGGAAATGATTTGTTAGATAAACGTTCATATCACATACCATACACTAAGTAACAACTGAAAAAAAATGCAACTCATTAATCGGGTTCCAAACTCTATGGAATAATTCCGCTTATTGATCATGGATTTTTTAAAGCCAGAAGTAATGGAGATACGATTTTTTGTTTGGATTTTGCGTGATTTTGTTATATTTAGTCATCCTGAATGTTGTGTTTTGAGAATTATAGAGCAGTATAACTCACCGAAAACCTTACCTCTTCCGGACTGGCCTAAAAGTCCGGTTTTCTGAGAATTCCAGATTAAGAGAATTGTTAATTATAGAAGAGAAAAAAAGTAGGAATTGAAAAGATTTTCAAAGAATTCCGGCTTTCAGGGAGTCCGGTTTTCAAACTTTAAGGTTATGTCTTCATAATGTCGTAAATTAATATTCGAAATACAGAAGTTTTATTATTAAATCTGAAATTTAAGTTTAAGATAGGTAATACCGAAATTAAAAGTTCCGTATATGACTTCCATCCGTCCTTATGTTGCCAAATCGTACAACCACAATTGGCCTCGTCTTAAGGCCGTACATACATTATTATGTCCGTTGATATTCAAAGTGATTACCTGCCATGCAAACGGTGATATAACGTATACATACAATATACACGTGTATCACGGTCCGTCATCAGTCAGAATTCACAGGCCGTGCGCGAACGTTAGTTACGAAACGTCAATACATCCCCATTTAGAAATCAAATATCATACTTACTTACATCAATACTAGTTAATACTATTTTTTCTCTAAGCACATACTAGTGCATAATGCACCACGAGTGCGGTCATATTTGACTGTCAGGACTAAATAAAAATAAGACATGCTTTCGACAGGAAATCTATTTGAGGGGTATACAATAGATAATGAAAACGATTGCAACTGTATATAGAGAAAGGAGAGTACTTTGAGGGACTGTAAAAATATACATGAAATTGAACAATCAACACTAGAGATAATAAGATATATTATTTACTGAAGGGCCCTCGTATACATAGACTTTGATGTGTTGTTTTGTTTGTTTTTATGCGACTTATTGTCACTGTGGTTTAATCACAATCCACGAGGAGCCGGCAACTTCTCCACATATGGAGGAAAATCGACGATTTTGTCCAAATTTCATAGAAAGGTATTACCTGCCGCGACCAGGATTCGAACCCGGATACCCGGGTTACAAGTCCAGCGCACTAATCAATGGACCACGGCCGCGGCTCACATGGACTTTGAGGTCTTTCGATCTGGATGTTTGTGAGGGAATGATTCGTCGATGTCTTGATTTTCTCCGGTGTATATCAACGTTAGTGTTTTAACTAGCGAATGATTTTTATTCTAGAAAATATCTTATCCCTTATAATTCAATTTCTTAGAAAGTTTTGATCATGTTTCCACGCGATTAAAGAGATGGTAAGGTAGAGCGTAAAACACCGAGACGTTCCGAATAGATACGTGAGTTTATACCATAACATGAATGCAATTGACGAGTAATAACCTTTTACATAAATAGCATTTTGATAAAATAGTATTATAAATAGTAGAATCCAAATATTTATGATAATGTCTTGCTAGTTTTATAGTCAGTTTTAGTCTAAATGAACATTTAACAAATATCCATCATTTTCATTATCAAGGAAAATCCTGTTTAATGTACGCGACGCATTTAACGACAATTTTACTGTCTGCAGCATGATGCACAATTTATATAATCGTCCGAAAACAATTTATCTAACCTCGACTGTTATAAAACAATTACTTTTTCGTACTTTACAAGTGTATAACAACACAATTTATGTGTGTAACAGGACAATATGAGTAACCATATGATATATGTAGCAAAATACAACGAGACAAATACAGTGCAACCTCTCCAAAGCAATACCCTTTGGGAAAAGCAAAATTATGTTGTTGAGAGGTTGTTGCTCAAGAGTTGGCCGTTCTGGAAAGGTTGCACTGTACATATGTTACACAGATTGACAAAAAAAAACTAACAAGAAGGATTTCAATTAAGATGTGTCCTTGAATGTATTCATGTGGAAAGAATGACAAAATTTAGAGACATGCTGGTACTTATCATTTCGATCTTAACAATAAAGTAAATTGCACTTTTACATGAAAATTTGCAAGAACTACTTTTTCATTCGGCTCCTCGTTTTTACTGCACTGTTTAAGATAAGGGGACCTCCGTGGTCGAATGGTTATGGTCCCTGACTAATACTCACTAGCCCCTTACTGCTGTGAGTTTGAATCCGTGCCGGGACCAAAAATAATTCAGCTGTTCAGCTGGCTTATCCATGGTCGATGATCCTACCCAAGTGTACGTCTGGGGGGTCTTCCTCTACCGTTATAACTGGAAATGTCGCCAAATGACCCTGGCTGCTGGTGCGACATTAAACACGAGAGCAAAAAGGACGGAAAAATAGCAAATAACAGTTTAGTCATAGTAATCGCTAGGTTACGATCGGAAGGTTAAATTGGAACAGCCAGACGGGTTTTATTGTAGATTAATGTATGCTTTAATGTCCTTTTTGTTTAGATAGGCAATATAACGGATTGTTTTAAGACTACATATTTCTATATTGAATTGCGAACACAAAAGCCGAGATAATGATGAAAAACACAAACTGAACCATATATATTAACCAGAGATATATTGACCATTATACGCTATACAAATTAATGTCTATTGTTGAGAGTTGTTGACTGTGAAATATTGTCCTATGCTCTGTCAATGACCATTGTTACATAGATTGACAGAAAAAAAACTAACAAGATGGGTTTCAATTAAGACGTGTTCCTGAATCCATTTACGTCGAAATATTGGCAGACTTGTGTTATCGACAATAATCATGAGTAGTTTTGATAAATGACATCTTGGAATGAAATGTTACGACTGGCTGGCAGGGCTGTCAGCTTGAGAAAAACTAATTGTGTGCGGTGTTTGACTTCTGTATGATGGAAATACTCAGTGATCACGGCGTAGTGTTTGTCAATCATTTTATCAAGAGTCCGAATACCATGTAGATGGAACCATGTCTGCAATTCATGACTTGTCATTCAAAGAAACGTGTTGATTTGCTGAAGGATACATGACGACATGCTTTCGTTTATGTTTTAATCATGTTCAATCTAATATCAGACACTAAATACAATAATTTGACTGACATAGCCTCCAGGATGTTCGGAAGAAAGTTTTTGCAATATTTTCTCTTGATACTCGGAGATACATAAAACAAAAGACATGCAGCTCAAAAAAAAATTGAAAATGTCAGCAAGAAAAAAAATAACAGAAACCGAAACAAAAGCCTAGGGGTGGCAGAAAAAGATAGGGTCGGTTGGGTTTAAGGAATTTTTACCTCCATTGTGTGAGTCTCGATTTATCATATAAGATATATTGCGATATACTTTAGTGGTAATAAAGTGTTAATGCATCACATTTTCTGATCGGCATCTTATAAAAAATGGTATGTATGTACATATATTTCATCTAACATTGTAATAAAATCAAGGCAAATAAAAAACAATAACAATTGCTCGGTTTAATATCACGAAAAGTTGGTATTGATTATCACACATCTATCCGGTCTGAAAAAATACGGAATTGTGCTATAGATACACAAAGCTGGGGAAAGAATGAAGGCCTGAAAAAATAGTGGTGTTTGCGGTGACCCGAATGACTTTTTTTGGTGCTGACCCTGCAGTTTCTTGCAGCAAATTACAAAGTTTGAAAATATCTGGAACTGAATCATATTGGAAAACGTTTAAAGTTTTTCGACCAACCTGATCCATTTTTGGGGTAAAGTAACCCAAAACGTGACTATTTTACCAGCCTAACAATTCGTACACATGCATTATACGCAACACCTTTATTGAGAGATACTGTCTCCTTATTCGTAGCTCTATCAGAATAATGCATTTTGTCTGGAAAAGTGAGTAACTTTTATATTGGATTTTCTGATATGTCATTCGATTCACATAGAACGTTTGCAATCAGATCTTGCGTCTCTATGAATACATTTCTTGTCTTGAAAAGTGATAAATTCCATCACTAGTGTTGAGTTGAGTATTAAATCGTGTAGTGCAAATCTTAAATTTGATTTCAAAACGAAATAAAAATGTGATATATAAAACTTAGATTGTGGTGTAACTATCGTCCGATTCTTCTAGAAAAAACTTCAGTTTGCTCAGAATTTTTTTTTGTATTTACAAATTTTGAATTCGTGGTATAATATAGCGTACAAAATTATTCAAAGGAGGCGAAGTAATTCTCCCCGAATAAATTAAGTTCCATTAGTGTTTTATTCTGCATAGTTTGTTAATTATATATAATCCTTTGATACAGCTGACAAAGCTAACTGCACAATCTTATGACTTGATTCATTGTACGTACAAGTTGCGCGCAAAAGTTTAACCATTATCAGTTGACGATATTCCCTCTGTTGTAAACGCAAGTCGAAGAACTGTACGCTGTAATATCATTTTGATAACATTATGCAAATGTTAAACATGTTATATTTATGATGCATATCGCATTTTCGGAAATACTATAGTCTGATTATCTAGGTTATATTAAACACATATAATTATGGCTATGACATTGATTGTACTATATATAATCACATATATTCTTTCACAGGTATTTAATGTCGCAACAACAGCCAGAGACATTTGGAGGCTTTATTTCGGAAGACCCTGTGCATACACCTGGGATAGAGCCACCTACATTAACTTGACAAATTCCTCACACACTTGAATTTGGTCCCAGGTGGGATTCGAGCTTACAACGGTTAGGAGCTAGTGATCACTATTCACAGACAATCACCACTCGACCACGGAGCCGCGACCGCGGTCCCGTCGTTAGTGCGCTGGACTCGTAACCCGGCGATCCGAGCTCAAATCCAGGCCGTGGCAGGTTATACTCTTGTATGAAAATTTGACAAAAATGTCCATTCTCCCCCCTCCCCCATGTGGAGAAGTTGCCGGCTCCTTGTGGAAGGGTAAATTAGAAGAGTTCAGGAAAACTGGTTAGGTGAACTGGCCGCCGTATATAACTGGAAAACTGTTGCGTCAAACCAGATGAAAAAAAATCTTCACCTTATCCGAATACACAGTATTTACGGTATAATTTAAGGGGAGTAACTTGTACGTGTATTGTTTGTAGAAACAGTTGTATCCCTTGCCTATGAAGTTTTGACCAGGAAACATAAATTGCTAATATGACAACTGAAGACATTGAGATGGTAAATCTTTTTAAAGCTATTTTATTACATAGATATCTTTATAATATACATAAGTTATATACTTCATGGTTTTTAAAATCCTATTGCAGCGTAAGTATATCGCAGAAATTTTATTTTTCCACTATTTGTTTTATACGTATGTGTCAGCAAAATGTATCATTAGAGATGAAGAAATATATTTTTCATTGAATACCATATTACGAATTTAACATACAGTATAATACAGTGATATAGAGTAAATACGATAGGAACAGTGTTTTGGTATATTTTCAAATTGAAGAAAACTTTGTTCTTTATTTATAAAAATGTCTGATGTAAAATTGCAATGGCTGTCTTTTATATGTGTCAATAGAGAGTCAAAATATCTCAGATAGGGTTACGGACATAGTAAGTCATATCTACTTTTTACAATGCTTGAATTACCTTGGGATATGACACCACCGAGATATTCAATAATGTTAACATGATATCAAGAGTTTCGCACGTGAGGAAGCTGTCCAGCAAGCTTACGGAAGGTTCTACCAAAGCATATGCTATGGGTCTTTCTCTGCCGCTAAAGGTGGAATATAGCCAAATGATCCTGGCTATAGGTACGATGTTAAACCTTAAGAAAAGGAGAACGTTTCCTTTTTGTTATTCACCTTGTAGGTATGTGTTAGAGATCTACCCCTTTTATTAGTTACGTAGTTGGTATGGTAACAGGGTCTTCTTAAAAATGTGGCATCCTTGCGCTGGCTCTTTGATAGCAAAGATGTCTAAATCATGAAATTTGATCATTCAAATTTGAATAAAGCTACTGTAACCGTTCGTTTTTTACAACATTTATTTACTTTAACAACAATATGTATACAAATGTACATTTACATGAAAAACAACATACATGTAGTTTGTACAATTATTTCACAAATCAACGTCCGGAAAGAATTTATTTACAACATACATACATAGACTAATTAACAACCGTGGAATTTATACACAATGTTACAAAATTGAACAACAGATGAAGTAATTGCACTATATACAAATACATGTATATATATAGTCCCTATTTACAATACGTATGAAATGTCAATATTTACAAACGTGTATGAAAAAAATGATCACCGAGGTAAGTGTATCAAGTAATAGAAACTGTTACAATTCCATTTCACAAGATATTTCAACATCCCCCTTAATAACTTGTCTATGTCCATCTCTCTCAGATCTGATTGGTTTCCAAGCATAGTCATATCTTTTCATCGCATGTTTGACTAGGTCGGTCGCTTTGTCACCGCGCAGAAGCATTCTACGGACAAAGACGCTGCAGCTCTTTTTAACAACATTGTCAATTTGGGTCTTAATTCCTTTCCTGCCAAACAATTTGTTTTCCCAGTTTTTACCAGAAGCAAAGCCACGGCATAGTTTGCTGTAAAGGACGAATTTTCTGGAATGTGGTTTTGTTTGAACGCTTATTTCGTAAATTGCAGCCCTTTTTGTATTCCCGCCAAAGATAGAGTCTGTCCTGAAGCCGCACCCACTTCCGGTTCTTGGTACCGTAACCTGCACGTCGTGAACAACTCGAGAATTCGGTGAAATGACCAGTTTCCAGTCTGACCAGTTCATATCTCGGAGAAGAAAATAATTTTCAGAAACATTTTCTCTGCGATGTTTTGGCAAATATTTGTCCAGATATTTTTTGTGCGTAGGTATGGTTTTAAAGTTTGTTCTAACTGACTTTGGAGATTTTGTGACTTTGGTTTTCCGGGCTCCGACTGGTTTTGCTTTTGTGTATTTCTTTGTCTTTGGTTTACTTGTGGTAGAAGATACATCCGAACCGCACTCAGATCGAACACCGCCCCTCAAATCGCCAAACAAATTATGTAAGTCTTTGTTAATAGCCGTAGGGCGCGCTCTAACTTCTTTTTCATAGTTCATAAACAAAGTATCGTCCTTCTCTCTGTAACATACAGCCATCAGAAAGTCAAAAATATTCTTAAAGTCACTTAGTTTCAAGTGGTGTCCGTGTGTGCGGCGAGCGATGTCACCATAAAATTTATCGGAGTTGTATCCATGACATTGAACTGAATAGATTCGAACACCAATCTTATTCAATTCATCAGCTTCCTTTCTCCAATCTAATTTCAGCGTATTCTGTGGATAATTGGGCTCATGTGGATTGCAGTCGCCAATCATGACAAGTGCTCGTTGCGAGCCCGGCGTCCAAGATAATTTTGTGCGGACTTCGTATAGCACTAACTCATAACATTCATCAGAATCGCCGCCTCCTGTAGAACTTACATTGTTTGTGAAGTCTACAAGTTCGGCTACTTCGTCGGTAAAATCTACATACTTTGTGATGTAATTTGACTTATCACAGTAGTCCCCGTGAGCAAATACCGCCATCTTGATGCCTGGGATGTCAGCTTGAAGTCTTTGCACCATGTCTGAGACACGGCCACGAACTTCAGCAAGGCAGTGCGACATACTTCCGGTTGTATCAAAGGAGAACACTATCTCCAATGGTCCGTTTGGTAGGGCCATTTCTTTATTTCGTAACGATCTGTAAAAATAAAACAGCATAAAATTAAATTTGTTTTACTCTGTCAGAGACATTTCGATCTAACAACACAAACCGAGTACAGATCAGATGTAAATAACAAGAATTTGATTTATTTCCATCAAATGCAGCGTTACTATATTGCGTTATGATTGGAATAGCTAATACCAATGTTAGCAATTATGACTTGTAATTCTCAACAATAAAATATACTTACATAAAAAGGGAGGTAACTACAGGTGAGCTTGTTCTGTTCGTGTATTGGAGTTGTCTCAATGTTATTCGATTGACAGTTTGTGGCGAAATAAACGATACTCGCAGTATATATAGTAGAGAGCTGAATCACTGGGCATGCGCGATTTAACCATGTTAAGACTTGTCTGAATCTTGATTCTGTTCACTGGGCATGCGCGATGATATCTTTATATGGTAACATTACCGTATGCACTGGATAGGAATGTATACGTGTTGTACATAAAATATAAACAAAACGTTAGAATACCAAATACTGCCTCGGTAATCAAATTTATTGACATAATTTAGAGATACTAAATCTAATCATTACATCCTAATTGTGATAAATACAACTATAGCCAGATAAGGGGTAATTTTAAACTGAAGCTTAATCGAACGTTTATGTATTATAAATGCATAATACAGATATTGGAATATACACGCACATATATACGTATACACTGAGCAGAATTTCAAAAATTTCCCCTTTATTTTATAGCTATGAAAGAAAATAATTGAACACACTTCAGTTGATTAATTAATTACCATGGTAGAATTTTAATACTTGAATTAAATCCAATGTTAATTTCTGTAGATATTGTATGGCGACCTACGCATTTCTTTAACAAATTAGATTTATGCTGTGTTAATAACACTGAGTTTTTCGTTGACATTGATCTGTTTTTTAATCTTTGAAAAAATGGGTGATCGCATAGAATTCTAACGGGGACAATAACGCAAAGGATTGTCATTGTTTTAGAAAAATCTCATGGCAAATCATTTTCTATCATTGAAACCTATAAATATTATAAACGTTTCCAAAATCTGTCCGCTTAATTTTGAGATACTAGTAATAATTTTGGGCAATAGGAATGTAGTTTCTGATAACAGATTTTTTTTAAAAAAATCTATCGTACATTTTAGTTAAGATATTTTCATTCTGATGACGTTTTATTTATTGAATTAACTCTCAAGAGTCAGTTACTGAGCAGGCGACAACAAGCCCAGTTCTTCGTCGTTATTTTTACATATCCACCCTTTCATAGACTTTCTGACAGTTTTATCAAGAAAACAAAATAACACACAGTTCCAAAATGCTTGTCCACTGGCGCCGTAACTTTGCATTATCAACAGAAAGCTAACGAATCCGCTGAGCGGTGGCTTAACCAATGTATCACGTGACACGTAAGTTGTTACAAAAAATCGTGTCATTCCCCACAACTTGAGGAGATATATCACCATCCAAACGAATACAAAATTTTCATCCTCATTTCGTAAACTGTCAGACACGAGTCCCAGCTTAAGACCACGATGTCGAAGTTTCTGAAACACATCAAACGTCAAGTCGAATCAATGGATAATTTTTGCTTACTCTGTTGATAATAAATATTGACAACACATCAATATTTTTTTTTAATATTTTCAGATAAAATGCAAGATTGTTGATTGATAACCCAAGTGCGGTTTAGGGAAGGGGGCGGAGCTGACGTGCGCCCTGTCTAAAATCTAACGTGAATAAAAAATAAACTTCAATAAGTGCTGGTTGTGTCCATATTCTACATAAACATGCTTTTACTCTAGACTTTACGCACCCGAACCAAAAATCCTGTATCCGCTCCTGTTCCCCTTCATTTCTTCGATCATGTGACTAAAGGCGTCGCACTCAATCAAGAAAAATACTTTTTATAACCGTATTTAAACACAATGAAACATGAAAAACTAACCCAAGAGCAAAGCTGTTATATCATTATGCTCGTCACCCAACATTATTGCAATGCAATCATAAATCTTGTTCATATCTTTTTCAGATTGGAGCTGGGAGGAATTATAACTTCGCATCAATAACTAAGCTCATTCGGCCACTTGTCCGGTCTTTAACGAGTTGGGAAAGACCCCAGACGTACATTCGGTTTGAAGCAGGTAGACCGTAAACCATCTCGACTACATCCTGATTTCTGATGAGATTCGGACTCACAGCGGTGAGGTGCTAGTGATTTATATTGAGGTTATAATCACTCGGCCACGGACCCTCCCGTTCCATGTGCATATTAAGCATACAACATACTAGCATATAACACATTTGTGTTGTAATGTTTCGTATAAAATATGTATTTACCAAGTACAACTTAAGGTGCATGTATAGAATGCAGGTCGTTAGATAGCATCCCACTTGCCAACCAATATCTGCCACATACATCCACAGTTCTACGGTTTTAGGGTCAAGGTCACTTTTAATCCCACACCACACACCAGTACCAAAACAGTAATCTTCACCGAGATACGCTTTCATGTAGAGTTGCAGAACTATGATAACTGCAAGACGATGATAACAGTAAAATTATCTCGTACAATAATGTTCGCAATTATATATTTATGTAATTCATAGAAAATTTAGTAATAAATAAAGTAAATATTACATTATTAAACTTTGAGGAATACATTTTAGTTTGATGATGAAATTTCGGCGCAAAGCAGCGTCCGCAGTCTTTGTTCAGAAATCTCCGGAAATAATCAATCAAAAAGGACGGAAGTTTATTAAATTTAGATTTATGTTTTTGCCAAGTTTCAATATCTATCCCTGATGACACAGCCAAGTTAATGTTATTTGCATGTATACACTCATTAATGAACCTATAATACTTACACGGAACTAACCAACTAATCACGTGGTACAAAATATGTAAACTGCGGCTCTCCGTCCTCCTAGTCCTCAAAACAACGGTCGACCACAAATGAACTGCAATAATTGTCGTCCATAAAAAAGAGGCTAAATTCGAGAAAGTCGTGAGAAAACTTTGAGCCTTACATAACGGAAAGTATTCGGTTTCGTGTGAAGTTGTGTTGTCATTCTCTTCACAATGTTCATCGTAGTCACGTACACCATGCACGATGCTGTATCGGATGGCTGCCACTAGATTTCCAACCGCGGTGCATAGATCTGCAACCGTTAAATAAACGAGCAACAGCCGAGTAAAGTTTTTTACATTCGGTTTGCCAGTAAAATATGTTACCAAGATAATAATTGCTCCGACAATAGAGAGGCAACTGCTACCGGCTGTCAGGAATACGTTGTAATCCTCAAAGTCACGAGTATTATTATTATTAATCATGGTCAAGTTTTTCTTTCGTTTTCTACATTAGATCTAATAGGAAGTTTAAAAAAGAATTGAATCATTGAGTTTGAACATTGCTCGCGATCTTTTATCGGAAATTACGTCAACAGATAAATTAAGTGATTACTAAATTAGATGTATTTTTTGCGTGTTACAAGTGTTTACAATTGTTCGCGAGATAAATCCATAAGGCCAGGAAAAATAGACGTGTTTAAGATTTAAAAAAGTGAGAAAATATTTGATGTTCCTCCAAAGTATGAAAAGCATTGAAAGTTTTGCTTCCTACCTACCCTATTTTTGGTGAAGTTACCCGGGACTACACACCGTGCATGAGTGACCTAAATTTTTATGACTTTTACTAGCCTAAAAAGAATCGTTCTCGTGTTTTCTCTATGTATTATACCCATGGATACATGGCCGCGTAAACCGCGTAAACATCGGTCCTTCATAAGAATAACAAACCAGGAAAAATAAAATGTCGCAATATGGTAACTCAACTTTTCCGAACATGCGCGTGTGCGTTTTTTTTCCAGACAGTGTGTATATTCTGTACTGAACTTTTAGTACTTCGATAAGACTTAATCGATTTCTATTTTTAGACTAAACTTGCGGAGTTGTTTATTCTGCGGGTCTATGTGGACCTAATTGCGGGTCTATGTACGGCAAACTCAATCCAGAGTCGTCATTCGTTATCTCTCCTATACTTTATCTATCCTTTGGTGCTCTGCAACATGGAACGGGCACCACTTTAACATCTTTGTCAACGTCTCAGTGTTTTACAAGATTCTTGTAAAACAAGAAATAAAGTCACAAATGGTACAAAATTTACTACTAAGTGAAGCAATTTCTTTTGCACTATACATTCGAGACAAAAGATGTTATAATTTACCAGAAAATGAGAGAAATTATTTTATTTATCTAGCGCACTATTTTTTGAGGAAGAGTATTTGTTTACTTTTGGTAATTAGGTCACAAAGCTACGCTGCATAAATGGAAATGAAACGCAGAAGTCGAAGGTAATCGTGTAAAATTATGACAACAAATCGGTACATTTAGAGAAACAAAAGCGTGATTCTGTGTATCAGATGGAAAGTAAAGGAGCCCCGGACACGTGTTTTTGAACGACTTTCCAGACGTTGACAGAGATGTATGTGGTGGATAACGAACGACAACTCTGAATAGGGATTGCAGCTACGGGCCACTCGAACCTACTCGGATGTCTCTTGACATTGACCTCGGACGTAATACGATGGCATCCATTGGGACTACTTTCAACCTCGTTTCAAAAATAGCGCTAAAATGGTTGTCGTACAAATCCGTCGTACAAAGATTTCAATGTCTGGATCTGTTTAACTTTTAAATCGAAGTCAACATGAACACAATCTTTAGCAAACTGCAAAGCTTCAAAGAAGTCACTGTCATCGGCCATCTTTACGCGTAGAACAATTGAGTGAGAAGGCAGTTCCGGTGGAGAAATGCATCGATTTGATGCATATTCCTCCACCAATCACATCCGAGGTTAGTATGGAGCGAAGCGGAGTTAGCCGATGATTACCGATTGGCTACGGGCGGGTATGACTAGTTACCGGAAAGAGCCTCTTTTCGCGAAAATAACATCGGTCTACGAAAAGAGACTATCATAGTCATTTTAATGCATTATTTTGAATTTTAACTCAATAATTATGCGTATCTTGACGAAACAGGCTTAATGTATTATTATTATTCTGATTACTTGAAAATTGATCACTTTGTATCATATTCTTTCTTTCATAGTTTGCTCGTTCGGCATCAAACTTGTACTAGAAAAAAGCTACATGCATAAACATGACAACTTTAATACTCAATATTTGCTGCAAAACCAGTAGCTCGCGCCGAAATACCGTGAGAATCAACACAATGGGTCGCGTTATAGACATGAATGATACTAATTATTTTTGTCATTCATGACTATAACACGACCCATTGTGTCGATTCCCACGATATTTTGAGTATTAAGTATTAAGGTGTCATGTTTATGCATGAAACTTTCTTTAGATCAAATGATAGAGAAAAAGTGCCATTATCATCTTGTAGCGGCATTCCTAAGCTTCAAAAATGGTATATACATTGTGTGATTTGAACCGGTATCAGGAACGAGATTGGGCTATGGAGTTCAACCCAGACAATTGTGAGGTGCTTAGGGTAATTTAAGAGGCTCTTTTCGGTATCTGGTCATACCGGTTACGGGCCAGTGTAAACTGGTCCCCATTCCATGTTGCATTACACCAAGGTGTCTCCGTACACCAGAGTCATTGGGTACCAGCACAGGGCCGGTGCGGCCCTATATTGCGGCCCTACGTGGCTCCTTTTTACGGTCCTAGAATTGAATATGTTCATGTATTTTTCTAATCTTCGTGTATTTTTTTTTCAAGTTTTCGTGTATTTGGAGGAAAAATAAATAAATAAGTAAATAAAAAACATATAAACGACGGCTTTGTTTAATGGCAGCAGAAATTAGTGATGATATAATTGATCCGAGTAATCAAAAAACAATTTTATTGATTGGAATAATTTAATACATTCTTCTATATGATGTGACAAACAAAATCAGATGAAAGAGTTATTATAGTTTATAAAAAAAGCGTGCGTTGCGAACTTCGTCATCAATTGTCCGTATGAACTTGTGATAGGATTGGCCCGGCGAGGACCGCAATTAGGCCCGCAGAAAGGTCTCATTTTATGCTTATAGTGTATGCGTATCGTGATTACATCTTTGTAATATTATATCGATATACAATCCCAATAGTTTAATTTAACATTACGATCTATTTAAAAAAAACATAATTCTGACACTACGTGCTGCGAAATGTGTCAGACAAGTGATATCAGGATTGGCCCGCAGAGGCCCACAATTTGGCTCGCAGAATAAACATGTGCTAAAATTGTGTTCTAAAAATAGACATATACTTTCGGATTGTTTTTGTTTTATCAATATCCAAGATAATGAAATCCGACAGTTGAAATATTATGAGCTGAACGATGAAAAGGGTGGTTATTTTCAAGAATGGTCGTTTTGTCGATGGAAAGGTAGCTCATACTTTAAAAGAAATGCATTTTTCATTGTTTACATAAAATATGTTTGTGTTTTCTGTGCTTTGACAATTAGATCTGGACCCCCCTGAGCTGCCCCCTGCCCCTGGTCTCTGCTCTGGTCAAGACAAAACGGTGCGAAAAAAGACAGTACAATTATTTATGTAGTTCCGTGTCTCTAACGGTTAAACTGCAGTTATCATTTTAATTGCATTTTTAACAAATAAAACTAAACATACTTGATAGACAGATATCTCAGCACCAAAATGCATGATGATTGCAATGTTGATTTACTTATCTACTCATGTAAAATTGTGTACTGCGGCACATGCACCTATTGTGTGTTTTCTAGGTCATGTGACACTTCCATGGTTTGATTCATTCAAGGGTAGTTTTAAAATCATTTTTACTGTCAAAGTGACAAAGCTTGTCAAAACACAGCCACCAACATTTTTTTACCAATTTTATGCAGGACAACAAATGATTTCAATTTTAGAGTTCAGACTTTACGTACTGTAGTTTTTCATATTACAACTACTCTGTATAGTAGTTTAAATAAAACAACACAACAATACCTAGATGTAGATTAATGATTTTATCAACATTGCTCAATATCTTTGACTGAAAAAAATTAAAAATAGAACTAATGAAAAAGTAAAACTAAAACATAAATAATTTCTTCATATGCCCCGTTTAAACAATGACAAACATCCATGTGACCCGGAAATCCATGAAGCACATGTGTTGACAATATGTTTTTTTTCTGCAAAGATTTGTTGCATAGGGTTCTCATATGTACGCAGCTCAAAGAATATACATTAATCAGCCAAATGATACCAAGACTGAGTCAATTGCTGCAATATTTTCAACTTTTAGTCAAAAAGAAATCTCTGTAGCTCAGTTTCAGCAGAAGGGGTTGCGGTACTATTTTTCCAATTGTGATAATTGGCAACCTCTGTTCTGGTCCATTTATCAATATGCAGAAATGAAACTGCCAATTTACTTCCAATAGATATATCTTATAAACAAAAATATTTATTATTCGATATGGACGAGATATCATTAATTTCGGAACCATTAATCTCTAACTGATCCAGAACTACCAATGATTCGGAATACCTACAGAAACTGTATTAACTAATGCCATATCCTAACCATTTAAATCATTTAACTACCACCTCTTCCTTTAGTGATGAAATAGCTTCTGTGCATGTGAGTTTTATGATCATTTTATTACGTATGAACTGTTGATTCAATACTGGTAAAAGGAAAATGCTTTTGTCAGTATATTCCATCCTGTAATATCAATATTTAGCATACATCAACCCAGGACTTGACAATTTTTTTCTGACCACTCATCCTGCAGGACGACCTACTAAGAATATTAACCGGTTCTACATCAATAAGATTCAATTTCAACTCGCCCTGAGGCAATTTCTACTCATAATTAAGTGCGGACGAGTGGGTTTGTCAGCCCTGCAACCATTTCCAGGGAAGCCTGTATTTACTAACCGTGTAATTTGTAAGTCTAATCTTGACAGAGCAATCAACTTGTTTGTCTGAAGTATGAGATGAGAGCTGTAGTTTAGCTTTGAATTGTTGTTTGCTTTTAAGGTTTTTTTTATCACATTACAACTTCCAATTAGGTTACCAGGTTTTGCTACATGTTGTTGTCTGACATAAAATATTTTATAGGTTATATCTGTGACTCACAGTTCGTCTATGGAGGATGTTTTATGCGATGTAAGTAAGAAGTTAGGTTTCGTTGGAAAGAAGATTTACACTCCTCAAGGTGGATTGATTGATGATGTGGCTTTATTCAGGTTTGTTGCATTGAAATTAGTGTTATATTGCAAGTGCTATTATAATGAAATTTATTAATTGCAACAATGCTGTAGATATAATAAATGTGTTTTTTGTAGTTTGTATGAGTGTCTGCCCGATTAGCTCAGTTAGTAGATTTAGTAATCTTACCTGTTCCTCTTGAAGCGTTTGTTGTTTTATTTTTTTCAATATGCAGTTCCAGACTTCTTGAAACCGCTGGAATACTGCCTGACATTTGGTCAGGCAAAGGTAGAATTTCTGTCTGACCAAATGAAAGTTTGTCTGGCCGAATATATTGTAAATAAGTGATAAATGCTGTAAATTGTGCCAGACTGCCGGGCATTTGGTCTGGTACACGCTGAAAAGTTATTGGACCTGCTCGAAATTTGTCTGGTATGTCCATTTGTCCAGTATTTCAGGAAGCCTGGAGTTCAAATATTAATTATCAGAATTTTTATAGATGCTGTTGTTATTTATTTACAAGTATTGTTTAAATGAATTTGCATTCTGAACCATAAAAGTGATGTATAATTATCCATTAATCCCTTATATTTACAGAGATGATGATGTTGTGTACATATCTGCTGGAGAGCCTTTTAAAGGTTTGTCTTTGGTGAAATTTTTTAAAAAAAAAAGGTTATAATCATATTGCATAATATACAAATACTTACATCTAAACCAGAATCACACACCTAAATATATGACTTGTTCTCAGGCTCTGTCCCAGTGGCCATGAGTGTAGAGTCCGGAAAATTACACAGATTGCAGGTTTTTTTCTCAGCATTTGGGAACAAGACCTGACCTCCAGAATTGAGAATTTTCATGACATTTTGGACAAAATTGGGAAAAAGTCGCACTGTATAAAAATGTCGCCAGAGTACTATACCAGTCTAAAAATATGTATTCAGTGATTGTCTTCCTCATATTATTCACACTCGCTACTCTTGACCCCAAACATGTTGTAAAAATGGTGAAATTTTTTTTTTCATTTGAATTGGGAATTTTTGCCTTGAAATTGGAAAAAAACATACTTTTTGTCATTGGGAACCTGACCAAATTTCTCATTCATTCAAGGATGTACTACACTATGTAACTAGAGCCATATCTGAGATGCGAATGTTTTTTCTGTGTTCATAATTTTTGGATTGGGGGGGGGATTTTTCTTCATTTTGGGTAAAAATATACTGTTTGGAGGGGGGGAACAGGGCCAAATTTCAGCTTCAGAAATCAACTAACTAGGGCCCAGATGACTCATCTGCGTCAGATATTACCCTTGCTATATAAATATTTTGTCACATTTCAGCGGTACCTCCTTGTTGGCATGAGTGCATATCCAATGAAGATAAGAATCAGTGTCAGGGTGTCTTACAGTGTAATACGGGGGAATGGGTAACATTGAATGTTGGAGGAACTATCTTTTCTACAACCAGGTATTCATTTGTATTTTTCCCGTCAAACTGTTGAAAAAAAGAATGGCCTTTGCCTAAAGTTTAGATTGGATAACTTAATATAATTATGTAGATCAATTGATCATTTGACTTACAGCTTTTCTATCTGTTCATGAGTTTTTTTTGTTAATTTATATTATTCAGTATTACATGTTGTTAACTTTACATTCGTATGCTATTGACCATGTACTTATGTAAACATGTAGAATGTTAGGTAATTTTGCCTTTTTTTTCATGAATAAACTGATCTGTACTATACTGTTATTCAATATTCAATATGGAATTCAATCAAACTGTAATGTACCAAAAGTTGAAAATTAATTATTCATTAATGTTCCATTCTACAGGTTTGAATAGATACAAATAAAATTTGAAGTTTGAAGTATCAGATTGTTTTGGGTTCTTCTATTGGAATCAAATTTCCAGCTTTGTTTTATTTGTGAACTGATCAATATTTTTAGGAGTACATTAACACAGCAACATCCAGACAGCATGTTATCTAGGATGTTCTCAGATAATCCTGGTATGTAGCTTAACCTTTTTACAAATGACTTTCTTAATTATGCTGTACCATAACGCCTACTTTCCTTGATTTAACCCAGGCTTCTCGGTACTGCTGGAATACTTGCCTGACATTTGGATTAAGGGATTAAAATTTCTGTCTGACTGTATATGTTCCATATTACCATCTGAAAATAAGGCCATCGTGATAATATAAATCTTGCAGGTGTTGTCATTGTTAAATAGATAAGTTTGTTCTTAACTCGTTCTTTGAAAACATAAAATTTGTTATGTTTAACACAGTAGATATTATAGTACATGTACTTATTTGTATAATATTTTGTTGATCTTACCAGCGTTCCTGAGTCAACTACCAGTATTTACAGAAATCTGAACATTTCCACAACTTCCTTTCATAAAATGTAGAATCTGAGTTGGTAGCATATTCAATGAGATTGAGAAAGAAATTAAAACCAGTAAAATTCAAATCAAGTATTGTTTGTGCTACGGACTGCAATATCTCGACAAAATGTGGAATTGTCTCATGTGAGTTGGCTAGCCTGATTTGAGATTTGCTCTCAATGGAAATTTCCACTGCAAGTGTGCTTTCATTTTTTATGTATTCATATCTTGAATTTTTTTCTCCATTTCAGAAGAGGCATGGTGCAGTACAGTGGATGAGACAGGGGCTTACTTGATAGATCGAAGCCCAAAATATTTTGAACCGATCTTGAACTACCTCCGCCACGGCAGACTTATTCTTGATAAGCAGTTAAACCCTGAAGGTACAGTTTGCCACAATTTTTTTTTATTTTTTAACCATGGAAACTACCTCATGGTGAAAAAAGATTGTCGTATTTATGGTTATCCACTTTTTTGATGCCAACAGTAAAGTTTAAAACAGCAAAAATTGTAGTGCAAAAGATTTAGGGACATAGCATACCTTGTATTCGTACAAAAGGTACGTTTAGAAAAAAAAACAACATTTTTTGAGCTACCCTGAACATGACCATTTTTTCTGGCTTGATTTACATCTATTAATTTTGTGCACTCTGACATGTCAGAATATTGTTATAAAATGGAAGGGAGATTATTTATACATTCTATGAATCAATTATATATTGTACTTACTTTATCCAATATTGTAAAGTAAAAAAGACCTTGTACAATATCATTGTAACCTATGTATTTACTGGGCATGATAATGATTTATATGTTAAGAATTGCAGAAAATTTTCTTATTTCTTAATGTTTTTTCAGGTGTTCTTGAAGAAGCCAAATTCTTTGGTCTGACAGCGTTAATTGGTATTTTAGAAGACTTAATTGAGGTACTGACAGAATTACGTGTCGGCTGTTCAACATGATTTATGTTCTATTTTTTCGATATAACTGTCACATTACTTGTCTAAATTTGGAACTAAAAATGTTTTGGTATGGCACTATAGTATTATGTACATTTCTATTTAAATGGTAGTGAACAGATGCAGTTAAACCTTGATATTGAGATCACCTTTCTGGGACCTGAAAAATTGGTTGTAATAATGAGGTGGTCTTATTATCTAGATGATTTATAGGGAACTTATTGAAAGCCAGTACAAAAATAAGTGGTCAGTATAACATGGTTGTCATAATAATATTGAGGTGGACGCAATATGAGGTATTGCTGTATTATTCAAACAGACATTTGTTTGTTCATTCAATTTGTGTCATTCATTCATAAAATAACCAATTTAAATCTTATTTAACCCTTTGCCTCATAAGCATATTTAGGTGCATACTTTTTATGTGTAACTGAAGGTTATCACCTTGCCTTAATAATTTGATTGTTGTAAATTTGATACATAAGGATATTGTATATCCGGTTTCTGTTTTCTTGCATTCAGAGTGAGTTACCTCCGGAAGATCAGACTCCTATTAGTCGTCGTGAGTTTGTTATGAAACTGATTGCGACTTCAACGGATAAAGAACTTCGATGTCAGGTTTGTTTACATTTAAGACATAGAACTGACATAAAATTGTCATGAAAACTGACATGTATTATGTAAAAGATGACATAAGAAAATTAGATAGAAACTAGCTTACTTAAACACTAGGAACATTGGTTTTATGAAGAACTGCTCCAACACCTAGGATCATTTTGTGGCTTTTCCAGTTTAACCAGAGGCTTATGTCTGGGTGGAACCACCAACATTCTGTAAGCTAGCTGGACAGCTTCCTCATATGTTAAATTTGGTTCCATGTGGGATTCAAATCACAGCTGTGTTTGACTTGTGGTTAATAGTCGTAGATCATAACCCATCAATCATAGAGGCCTCTGAAGTTTTTTTAATAATATGAAACATTTTCAGAAAAAATTAGCACAAATGTTGGGTTTGATTAGGAAAATCATTTTGTTGACGATTTTATTCATGGGCATCTGTAGTTATTAATTCTGTTTTACAGGGAATGAATTTCGCTGGAGCCAATCTCTCCAAGCTTGATCTGAGGGGAATTAATTTCAAGTATGCTTTGCTGAAAAATGCTAATCTTAGTGGTGCAAACTTGTCATATTGTAACTTTGAGAGAGCTGATCTTTCCCATGCTGTCTTTGATGTGAGTATAAAAGATTATGCAGTAAAACCTCAATGACACTGTATTCGGGACCTGAAAAATCAATTGTAATAATGAGGTGGTTTCATTATCAAGTTGAATTGTCAGGATGTTATTTAGAGCCAGTTCAAAAATAAGTGATATTAATAACAAAGTGGTCATAATATTGAGGTGGTCACTATTTCAGGTTTTACTGTATTGTGGGTCACAAGGATAGACAGTTATGTAAGATGTTAATTGATACAGGTTTATCATGAAAAGGATTGTATAGATGTTAAACATGGATTAAATGTTATTGTTAAGCCAATTTTGATTTTTTTATATTGTAGAAAATTATAAATTTGAAGTTTCTCTCTAGGTCTTGGCCACAATTTAGATGTTGTATGTCCTAATTTGGACATATTTCATGACCAAAATTATCATATATTACATTTTATTGGGTGTCAAGACATTTCATGAAGTTGTTTTTTTTTGCTACATCTGTGGATATCAATGGTTGGATACTGCGATATTTACAAATACATGAAAACCTCAATATTTAAGACCACCTTTAGGACCCGAAAGTAGATTAGAATAAATGATCTTAATATTGAAGTGGTCTCCTTATCAAGTTGAAATATAATAGAGGAATATTGGAAATGATCTGAAAACAGGTGGTTGCTCTTTTTAGGTGGTGGTATTGTTGAGATGGTTGCTAGGTGAGGTTTTACAAAATTGTTTGTGTCAAAAAGTTTTCTATTTTTTTCTTTTACAGTCTGCTAATCTGCTTGGAGTTAAAATGTTATGTGCTAATATGGAGGGGACATCATTGAAAGGGTGCAATTTTGAGGACCCAGCAGGTACCAGGGCTAATATGGAAGGTGAGTTAAGTAAAAAAAGGACATTTATCATTTATCAAGGCCTTTTTCTTGATATTTTTCACCCCGTATTTCAGGGGCATTCAAATCAAGAAAGTTCATTGCATTCTCATTTGATATTTAAGCAGGGGCTGTTGTATGCAGTATGGCACTATGACATGGGTAATGGAGACTTATTGTGAAAACAGGCAGTAGTATAGCCTACCCAGATTTTATGTATATGAACCATGCTTCTGGGTTACTATGTGAGGTGGAAATGATTGA
Source organism: Lutraria rhynchaena (assembly GCA_008271625.1). Lineage (NCBI taxonomy): Eukaryota > Metazoa > Mollusca > Bivalvia > Venerida > Mactridae > Lutraria > Lutraria rhynchaena. The sequence goes on from VIBL01000075.1 coordinate 2,067,439, forward strand.
CTTACTCAATCCACCAGCTGCACTTTGTGTATTTGTAGTTAGTGTTCAAGATATATTAGATAATAGGTTGAAATAGTGGGTATATTGTCTTGAAACGTTCCTTACGTTGGTGGTGCCTCCATTGTTGAGTGGTGATCGTCTCTTGACTTGTAATCATTAGCCCCCTCATTGGTGTGAGTTTGAATCTCTCTTAGGACTAAATTTCACCTGTGAGAAAGCTGTCCAGCTAGGATGGTCAGTGGTTCTACCCAGGTGAAAGCCTGGTGTGGTCTTTCTCTGTTAAAACAGGAAAGTTGCCTAATGACTTTGGCTGTTGGTACAATATTTAACTCCAGTTTCTTGTGTTGGTACTAAAAATGCATTGGTACATACCAAAACTACCTACATGAAACTATGCTCTGACAGTGTAAATAGATTTGTTTCAATGAGAATTAAATAGTACATTGTTCAGTATATATGCTTTTATCAAAATAAGTGTCTTTTGATTAAGAGCTGCCTGGTGTTTTTATAATGACAGACCATTCATACATATATATTTCATACTTAATATTTTATTAGATGATTATCTCCCTTGCTACAAAAATCTGATTTCTAGAAAGTATGCTTGTTACATGTTTGAGTAATAAGGCACTTCTTTATAAATATGTAATTATCTGCTTCTTTATTATAAATGTATAATAAAACATTTGACTGCTCAAAACATGTCAAGTTTATTGTTACAGCGAATAAGTAGAAATCTATTTCCTTAATTTATTTTTGTATGCCTATGTTTTTGTTGTAAACTATTTGTTTCAGAATGTATTTAAAATTTTAATCCATTTGTTGCTATTTGTGCATTTTGTAATAATAAGCATAACTGCTTTATGCTTAACTCTATCTGTCTATGTTTTATAATATAGGTGCTCTTATGAAAAGTGTCAACCTAGAGGGAAGTCATATGGCTGGTGTTAATTTAAGAGTCGCAAATCTAAAGAATGCCAACTTACAAAATTGTGATCTTCGTGGCGCAGTCCTAGCAGGAGCTGACTTAGAGGTATCTGTATGCTTCTTTATAATTCTATATCATATTTGTGTCCACCTAGTTTTCTCAGTGGATGTTTGGTAGGAGGGTTGATTGGCTGGAACAACAAGGGTGTAGTGTTGGAGGTTCTTTTTCTATTGGATGATAATATATTATATAATTTCTGTTATCTCCTGCCTTTAATTTACAGATCATGTAAGATTAAATAGGGTTATGCTTTCAGGTTCCTTTGGGTACAGTTTAGTACCAGTACATATTCAGGAGCACTAGTTTTGTTGTCTGTGATACAAAACCAAATATTGGTGATGAACAGTGTTAAATGTTAATACAATCTAGCCAACGCCCTACATAACATAATAATGTCGCTAAATGCTTTATTTTGTTGCCTTGTATGATTGATGACTTTAATTTTGTATTGTTATTATGTTATTGTTCTACAATCATGTAGATTACTGCAAACATCAAAACATATTACATTCTGTTCTGTGGTGTGTTTTGTGGTGTGCACTATTTTTTTTATTAATTAAGCTTGTGCTGTGTTTGACTTAATTTATTAATTGTGTTCCTAAAGCACACATTATTTGCCTTCTTTTCCAGAATTGTGATTTATCCGGATGCGATCTTCAGGAGGCAAATTTACGAGGCGCAAATTTGAAAGGGGCTGCTTTTGAATTGATGTTGAACCCTTTACATATGGCTCAGGCTGTAAGGTGAACCTAACCTCAAATTGTCCACATATGGGAGGAATACCTCATGTATCCCTTTTTTGACTGTCTCAAAATTATGCATTCATAATTCATTCCTTGATTTGGGTAAACTCCAACTTGGACAACCAGTCATATTTTAGGTCAAGTATTATTTTGTTCTAATCAAGCTTGTACTGAAACAGATGACATGTCAAGCTTTTCATGATGCAGATGGCAGGGTGTCAAGCTTCTCTTGAAAAAGATGACACGATGCCAAGCTTCTCTGGAAACAGATGACATGATGTGAAACTTCTCTTGAAACAGATGACACAATGTCAAGCCTCTACTAGAATAGATATGAAATTAAACTTCTGGTGAAACAGTTAACTTCAATTCAAACCTGTCTCACAATTTTTAATGAAGATGCTCAGTAAAACTGCTTTGGAAGCAGTATTGTGAAGTCAAGTTCTTTGATGATGAAAACACAAGCATGTTTTTAGAGCAACTGACATAATTATTTTGTCTTAGCTGTTAACTATTTAATAAATTTTGTTTAATCATACCTTGACAAGATATTAATATGTATGCATATACATATATCAACTAGTTTATTATATTGATTTACACTATAATTTTTTTAAAAGATCATACTGTGTTTAATTTGTTGAAGAACTTTTATTTGATCCTACTCAATATGTTACACAGTGTCTCTGATATTGTAATGATGTAATACCATACATATCAATATAGTACAATGGTATATTTCCAGCATTACTATAGAATGGATCTTGTGGGACTCAATATTTGCAATACGTGACTTGCCTGATAAGGTTTCTTTATGTTTTTGTGTTAAATTAATTTTGATACATGATGATAGTGATATTTAGGAACATTGTTCTTTATTCAGAGTTAAATTTTATTTATATGTTAACCATCTGATTACTAAGAAAATCAGAAGTCAGTTGCTGATATAATCACATTTCTATTGTACTTATGATGGTGTATCTAACTATGTGTGTATGATGGTGTATATAACTATATATTAATGATGGAGTATCTAACTATGTGTTTTTGTTGTTGTATTATGTAGTATATGTTGTTGTAAGCTATTTTGTACAGGTAAGATTTTTCATCATATTCCTCAGCACATATCCCTAACTGTTGTTCGATTTAATGTTGTTGTATTTTTGTCAAAGTGAATGCTTTACAATGTTAGCTATTCCTCTAGGACTGTAGATTTGTGGCGAAAATACTGGTTTCATATACTATGCATTACATGTGTGTGTACCTTGATTAAATACTTTAATTCCTGAATGCAAAATTCCCATAGACATTCCAAAAATATCCAGTATTATGAGAATTGATTTTATTTCAATTATGGACCATAAATATGGTAATTTGTTTATTATGGTAATGAATGTTTTATTGTTGTAGTTTCTTTTTACTTTAAGACATGAACTTAACAAAAAACGATATTCCGATCTCATTCTAACAAATTTCTGTCTGTGTGTCATTTTTACACTAAGACTTAAACTAGACAAAACTGATCATTCTGACAGACTGGTTACCCTAAATTGTCGTGATGTTGTATCTGATTGAATTACAATCCAGTCCACAGAAAAAAAGTTCAAAGAATATTCTGTTTCCTGATTTTTTTATCTAGTCATTCAAATTGTTAATAATTTACATACAAACTAAAAAGATTTGGAAAAAAATATGAATGGTTAATTGATTCCAAATAAATGTTGTTATATCATGATTGAATTTTGATGAATTTATGGGACTAAGTTTGGCAATAATACTATAGTCGATATTTAGGAGTCTGTTCTTCTATTTTCGTTGATTTCAAATGATTTCCTTACAAACAATTTATAAAAACAGTAGTTGAATTATGAATCATAAAACATAATTCAAACTCGGTAAGGAATACTTGAGTAGAAAGAAAGAGCAGTCATTTTAGGATTGTTGTAAAATGCAGTCATCCCCAAATATGTTCATACTAAAGCGCAGTGCAAAAAAAAATGGTCTGTTGAATAGTGGTAAACACAACTATATTTTTCTGGCCTTATGAAGATTATGCTTATATTGAAAGGTGTGAGAAACTTATGACTTATCTGGAAGATAATGTAGATCAAGAGTGGAAATCGCATGTGGTTGATTTTAGATTTATTGCCATGCTCAATTCTTTAGCTTCGTATGTATTTATAAGGTTTCATTCCAAGTCAGTTATTTCTGTATTTAAACATATTTCTTATTATTGTGATGCACAAGTCTAGTCTAACTGTCTGCGTCTTGGAGCACTTGACAGTTTTAAAGAAGCCAGAAGTATGTCAAAGTTCAGTATACTAAAGGTGTTCTTTTACTTATACAATGATATTTGTAAGATTAATCTAGTTCAAAATCTGACAAAAATAGATGTAGGTTCTGTCCGAAAATCAAGCAACCATGGTCTGCTTTAAGCACAATGTTAATTTTGATTATTCACTATCTCATGAATTTACTAGATCTTATATGTTCATGTACTTTAAATGGTAAACTTATATTGGATGCTGACAAAATAACCACACCGCTATTTATAAGAATGCTTTTTAACTTGATGGCATAATTTTTTCTATGATATAGCCAAGCCTGCAAATAATTGTATTCAATGGAGAGATGAAATGTGACCTTTAAGTAGAGATGGTTGTTATGCATGGGCTCATCTAGTCTATCATAATGTAATAACTATATCTCACCCACTCAGCTTAATACGAAAACTGATATTTAGCATTTCATGAATACGGCATCTTTTTTTTCAATGATATTTACGTATTTCAGGTACCAAGCAACTTGTAAAAAATGAGATTTAAGATTCTCAGCCAATCTTAGTATATTGTATAGAATTCTTTGATGAATCGGGTTTGTAATGTATTCAAAAACGTTTTTGAATAATTATACTACTTTCAAAGTATATGAAAGAAAAGTTCCATTAGGACAGAAAAAATTGTGTGATTACTGTTACTTAAAAATTCAGTAGGTTGATTGCAAAAATTACATTTAAGATTTTCATTTAATTTCAGTGTATTATATAGAATTCTTTGGTAACTGAAGTATACATTCATTCATAAATAGTTCTTAATTATCCTACTTTTTTAAACAAATATTCGAAAACATACATGTTTCATTGTATGTACTGTATTATATTCAATGTATTGATGTGAAATATGTCATGTTTTTTCTGAAGGACAAATAATGTGGATATTTTTGTCTTCAGTTTTATGTTTTTGATATTATTGTATTCACAATACTGTTTAATGTTTTTTTCTATCAATATTGTGCCAAATAAATTATTTGATGAATAAACTTTGAAGATATGTATGTTGTATGATTCTTTCAATACTGATTATAGTACATTTGTACATCCGACTGTCAATTCTTAATTTCTCAATATCCCTTGAGCTTGGAGTGGCCAGTCAATATTTGCTTTCTAACGGGAATGATCCTCATTCAATATTCATCAAACTTGCTCGTAATATATATGCAAATGATGGCTCATCCAAGTTTGATAAACAGTCTAATTGTTATAGATTGTTCAGGGTATTGCACTTGGACTACCAAAATTTGTCAATACTGTACAGCAAAATTATGGTGAACTTGGACATAGTGAAGAAACAGATACAGTGAAGTAGTAATTTTCCCTGATTTTGCCCTTTCCTTTATATCATGGTTATGGACAGTGAAATATGAGTATTATGACTCAATTTTGGGTCCCCAGAAATTCACTATAGCTGTGTGCTACTGCATAGGGTTTAAAGATTGGATCGTTTACAATGTAGTACAATGGATTTCATAGCCATATACAAGTTTAAGATATAAAACTAGGTGACCTAGTTAGTCAGAGCAAAGCATTTTCATTTTAGAAAATTTAAATGTTTAGATTATTCATCTTATATTTATAATGTAACACTTTCATTCTGTACAGGAAAGCTATTTATGATGCAGCTCTCTCGAAAACCGTTCAACATTTTTCAAAAATTCTTCCTATTCTTTTTCAAAATATTCACCACCTACGTCTACGCACTGTTGTCATTTTCGTGAGAGCTTTTGTATTCCCGTTGTGAAACATGGCGTAAACCTATGCTTTAGCCACAGTGCAACAGCAGATATCAAACTTGCCCCGGTCTTACAATTATTTCTTTCCTGCAAGATTTTTTTCAGCTCTGGAAACAAATAAATAGGAGGTGAAAACCAGCTCGTTTGCCCTGCTTCGACTGAGCTTTGACTCAGGTTCAACATAATGAACCAATGTTTCATATCCAGTGATTATGCAGTTCAAAAACATGTATGTGTCTCCTTTACGATTAAAATGATTCAAATCAATATTCCTTCGCATTGGTCACTCTGGTTTTGATCTACGGACAGCTGTATAAGTATTCATAATTTTGGTTATATTTTTCGGCTTTCAATTACTTCCCTATAATTCAGCTTGATGAGACCACCTAATTATTGGTCGCATTATCGAGGTTTTATTTATATAATTTCCCTGTTTTTGGATGTGACTCCATCAGACAAAGGTAAACGACTAGTAATTGCGTTGCGCATCAGCACAACACATATTTTGGATGGGGTAATTTTCTTGGCATGTTAAGGTAACAGTGACTAGCTCTCTTGGCATGGTGAGGTAGCTATGAATAGTTCAACAAGGCGGCCGGTTTGATAAATGAGATCATCTAAATATTAATGAAACCGTGCAAAGTGTTCGATGTCTTTCATTGAAAGCTTTGTTTTAATTACCTTGTTGTCATATCATATTTGGGTTTTCCAGCTAATATCATGTTTGTTTTTCTTAAACACACTTCTTTTGTGCTTGAGAAGAGCAGTTTATTTAATCAATACTGCGAGTAAAAGCGCTTTCTGTCCAAATCGAAACGGTAATATATTAGATCGTATACGTCAATTTTTGTATGACCCTCGTCGCTTTACTCCATGACTGTGAGTCATATTTCAGCTACAGATGCTACGTGAAATTGAGGTTATTGGCAGGGTTCAGTCACATGAAAGACGAATTAGGTTTGTTATTGCGATATGTTAATTTAAAATTCATTTATCAAAAAAATCTAAAACAACGTTGTGTTCACAGTTAACTCTTTGCGACTCAATGGATGATTACAAGCGATTAAAAGGCTATTTTTGATGGTCTAGTGAAAGAGTAAAGAGTATTATTATTACCATTGGAACTTCTTAGTGTAAACACTTGTGCTAAAAGGCAAGGAAACATCCATCAGTTTAATAGAAGTTACCAATGGGGTTAGTTTATACTACAGAGGTCGGACGCTCTATCGCTAGGCCACGATGCCTCCCGAATGGGGTTAAGGCACTACATTGACATGTTCACATGAACAATCAATTAAAAGGTGTTTATTATAATAATCTTTGGAACGACAAAGTGCATACGATAAAGACCACGGGACATGATTTTTTTGTACTTGGTACAAGTCAGAGGCCATAACCACTCGACTACGAGTGACCTTTGACGAATGGCGACTCTGTGTTATGACAAACGCTGCATGGTATTGACACTTTTAAGCAATGACTTACATTTGAGTGATTCTAAAAAAAAATAACAAATGATACAATTGTTGAGCTTAAATAAAGTTTCAGTTATTTTTTATGGAAAAAAAGTAATCATATCGATTAACTGATCAATAAAATTAATGCTAATATCACCAAAGTTGATTGTTAGAAATTTGAATAAAGACGTGGCCTGATATATATATTAACCAGACAAAGTTAAGCTGCTCGTAAAGGTCTTATTTCAGCTCTCTTAGGTTGTCTTTGTTCACATACTAGTATTTGACCGGATTTATTCCTTTATTAGTCATTCAACTTATGTATGTATTAATTATTATATCAACTCATATTACCGCACGCCATGGTGACTTTTGTACACCCAATTAGTACACGATTCTTTCGTGATAATACTTCGTGGTACTTCGTGTAAAATATGACTCTTCCCAATTACAACATGTATTGTACATTAATTAACAACGAGATTATATCTGGTCCAATGTTAATTATCAAACATTTTTTTGTACGAAATGTAACTGTTCGTGTAGAGAAACATAATACATTGTCTAAGCGTAAAAGTTCAGTTTTGATGTCTGAGTTCATGTGTACTATAATTGTAATCCATCAGAAAAGTGTAAGTTATGTCACATATTTCATCTTAATTGCATTACTTTATTAAATATTATAAATAATAATGAATAACGGTTGAAAGCTACATAAATTGCAGTATATTTTGATGCAATGTGAATTCATTATTATGAGCCATCAAGACGGAAGGTCGGTGGTTCTACCCAGATATACACCTGTGCCCAATTGTATAAATATTGGTTAACTTTTACCAAATGGTTAATTTAATCCAAGGTTAAATTTAACCATTTTGGTTTACTAACCGTTAAAAAATCATTTAAACATTTAAAAAGGGCAGCCATTTTGGTACTGGTTACCATTTATGTTAAGATTTGACCAGCATCTTAGACTTGGGTTAGATTTATTTGAGCTTTAACAAAAACAACATTTAGTCAAACTTAGACAAAATTTTCTACAATAGCTAACCGAACATTTAACTAAAATTTTAACCAAAACTCTGATTTAACCCAGTGGTTAAAGTTAACCAATGTTATACAATTGGACACTGGAATCTTCCCCCTACGTACAACCTTGACGTCAACATATGATCCTAGCATTACGGACGACGTTAAACTCCAGCGAATACATTAGCCAACAAGGAAGTTATTAATCGTATTCGGACAACAAAACATGCTAGACGCCAAAACACGATTCCTTATAGTAATATACACAGTTTTATGCATGTTTTTTTCCCTGATTACCACCCAGTGATACATATTTTGGTGTCAAAGAGCAAACCATTACATAATGTTTGCATAAGAAACACGTAGAAACGGTTGGAATAAATGCATGCATCACAATCTTTAAAGTCATATTGCAGAACCAAACATGTTCATGTCAAATGCTCCCTCGGTGCAAAAGAGACTTGTCGTCAAGGTACCTTTACCGGAGCTGCCCATAGTTTTGAGAGTTCGCAGTATTCTTGGGTGCTGTAATATTATGCGTCTAAAGGAGTTCAATCAAATATACAACCAGGTGTTTTATGGAAATTTTAATAGGTTCTAATGACACTCTTCAAAATACAAATTTTGTAAGAGATAAAAAGTGATCAACGTTCATCAGTAAACGTAAGACAGGCGATAAATTACTTGGACAATTCTTTTCAGATTATGGACCTTATTACGTGTATCAGTCAAAACAAATTAATTAATATATGAACCATCGAAAATTCCTGACCCAGAGAAAATAAGTGTCAGTTACTTGTTAGCACGTGAAACTATCCAATTCCACGGCACGATTTCATGTCCAAGATATCATCTGTTGTTTCAATAATTTCTGATTTCATTCGATACCCGGTGTACAATACATTCAAATATAGTAACACGCGTGATGTTCTATAAATAGTTTTGATTCCGGGCCGGGGAGAGAAAAAAGACCAACAATGACTGAAAATGCATTGTTGGTACAACTTTGAAACGGAAAACTTTGTTACTAACGATATACAAAGGACATAGGATTTGTGTTTAGGGACGGAATCAAAGACATCTATTTCAGAACAAAGGTACACCAACCAAAATAAAATCCGTTGTGCTTTTTTTTCGATATCCACCCACAAAGCTAAATGTGGAGAATGTTGAGTCTGTGGACCAGGGGTTAGTAAGTTTCAATTCTGGACGCGACTCGTATTTTCAGTTACGATTTGGTTGAAGGAATCGCGTCTATGACAATTTGTCTCCAGCTGCAGATTTGAGCGATTCAGATGGATGGAGAGGTCCGCTTACAAACAATAAGGTTTGAACAGGTGTGAAGTTCGAAAAATTAGAACAATACTCACTTAGACCAGGTAGGGTTACCTCAGGCTATTGGTTGAATTACCGACGACCAAAGACATTCAACTTAGCACAACAAATAATATCATGTAACATGTAATAAGCAATTAAAACGTACATAATTTTAATCCGTACCAAATTAATTCTACTGAATTCTGAAAGAAGGCTTTCCCGTCAAACAAATGATCGGAATGTTCAAAATAGCAAAGCGTCTCTAGGAGCAAAGATCTAAGGCCTGATTGGGAGACGGGAATTGTTTTCAGAAAATAACAAATTATTGCGTATTAAAATCATTTGAATATTTTTGTTGTTGTTGTTGTTGTTTATGATTTTTGTCAAGAACAGTCACAGTGAAATCGTTCTTGCATGGTTTCCAAGTTATCAATTCCATGCTACTTCAAATTCTATCGAATAATGGTCAAAGAATTACCCTTAAATTTGTGGAGCTGTTAATGCAAGTTCCGCAGCATTATCAGTACTCATATAGTATGATAAAACAAACGTTCTTTCGTTTTAAATTTTACTTAGAGCTTCCTGGGTTAATCAATACAGACAAAATCCGTATAAATGCAGCTCACACGACGTTTGCAATCACCAGGCGTATTAATTTGTAATAGCTGGCGCCATCTGTTCATCCAGCTTGAAATATAAACCCGCCCAACCAGTGTGCTTTAATCATTTCGCCATTTATATCCGGCCGACCAATGAGAATCGACTTTCTCAACTTCCTTGCATTCTTCGGCGTGATGACATTTTCATTCAAGAAATAATTTCCTTCTTCCTATATATGCGCAAATATTTTAATTTAATAATTAATTTAAATCTCTCGGAACATTCGAAAAAGGCTCCGCAATAAACTATGAGAGTATGATAAGGTTACTGAATACGTTTTCAAGTAAACTTCGAATTCAGCAAAGCCCAGTTTCATATATACAACACGTGCCATTCCTATGCATACAATATCAATTAAATGAATAAAGTCACAGCGACATTAGCGTAAACGAAAAATACACTTTTTTGTAGGAAACAATACGTATTCTATTTGATGTACGATATAAATATATATATATATCTTGCGATATAAGATATAAAATCTTTGACTCGTACACACATATATATATTTAAACTTTAAACCATCTAATACGTATATCTACAGGTCCTTAAAATGTCAAATTAAAAATTTACTTTCCTGCAGCCATTCTGCCATCGCAATTAAAACAATTACTGATATCTTTACAGAAGTATTGTGTACAAATGTTTGGCCAAGTATATTAGCTACATACTAATACAGATTTTCTGTTTTTAGGAAATCATGTGGGATCAACAGAATACACTTAAAGTCATGTAATTTCATTATTTTATACTCACTCAGCAAACATATTTATCATACAAAAGTACATCATTGCCATCGGAATCGTAATGATTTATATCAACTTTATTTTAACTGAAGCTGATACCAGTTTGTCGACATAAGCCATACTTAAAAATGTTGGTTTGCGGTTGCGTGACCCAAACTTTTATCATAGAGTCGGTAATTAAGATTTTACACACTGAATATGCCTGACCTGAAGGTGAAAAGCTGGAATGTGAAACAAAAAATCGCTTAAACATTTTTGGGGGTCGGGGGATGAGTCATTTTGAATGAGTCGGTGACGTAACAGCAAACCAACATTTTTAAATGATGGCCTTACTTAAGGAATCTCAGGTTCAAGCGTGTAACGTTTATTGTATCGCCAGGTATTCAGTAAGAGAAGCCTGATCACGTTAATTAATTTGATCATTCGGATTTTTACTTCCCTGTTTGAACTTGCGCAGACAACCAATGGTTGTTCGGAGTTTAGAAACGATATCATTACAGTCAGAAGTAATGAAGTAACTTGGGACAGATTCATTTAAAGATTGACGTAGTAGATTGTCTGTTATTTTAGGGAAGATGATAAAGTTCTCAGTACCATCCGCATGTACCCTTATCATGGATATTAGCGCTAAGGTGCTGTTCTTCTTCGCTATAGGTGGGCATATTTTGTTATATTTTGAGTCCTTTTTATGTAATTATATTGATAAACAATATTAATTCTTTAATGAATAATTTGATAAAGTTAAGTAATCTTTTATACATATTTTTCTATGATCTGTATTGGAAATACATGCTAAATGCATTATTATTTTTTGATCAGCACAAATTGTGGACTGTTACAGCTGGAAAGTCACCTTATAACCCAGGCTGTTGGTGCGACGTTAAACTTCAAATTTAATCATAAGCTTGTTTTTTTCTGGTATTTTAATTTAAGTTAATTTCGTATTTTTTTTTATTTTTAACAGACATTCTACTTTTTAAAAGTTTTTTTCGTATTTGAGAGGTTGCCAAATTTCTTTAAGCTTTCCCACCTTGCATGCTTGTATGCGTTCACTGGATTAAGATTTCAAGTAATTATGACCCCAGTTTCTCTCCCCTCTGTCCCCTCTTATCTCTGACACGAATGACTTTATAATTAAACATTAAACAATGAATAACCAGCATGGATTACGAATGTATGCTTTGGCGAAATATCTTTTTTGAAAGTAATACATTGATACACAAAAGTAATACATATGATCATAAAATGCATTTAGTATGAAAAAATAGGGCCACCGTGGTCTATTGGTTACAATTTTGACTGGTAATCACTAGCCCCTCACCGCTTCGAGTTCGCATGCCACCCTGGACAAAATTTCTTAAGTTAGGAAGCCGTGCATTTAGCTTACGGATAGTCGGTGGTTCTGCCCATGTGTACGCCTAGAGTCTTCCTCCACTGTTAAAACTGGAAAGTCGGCTTATAACCTAATCTGTTATTGCGACGTTAAATTCCAGGGAAAAAAGTAAGACAAAAATATACAATAACCCATTTGTTTAAATCTAGAATTCATTCAAATTCTTTTTCTCTTTTTTGTTTATTTATATATGCATGTATTTTCATTGTTTTATACGTCTCAAGGCTTCATATTTTTACATATTTAATACAACGTATAGGATTTACAAACTAGCCTATATGTATTTAAATTCATTAAAACTCAAAAATTGTAAGTAAACCAACCGAACGAAAATCAGCATTTCAAATAAAACTTTTATTTTTTTTACTTATACTGACTTTATTTCATCTATTCTATGTCAAATAATTTACTGCATTTTTGATTCGGGTTAATACCTTAGTTCCTGGATAAAGACGTTATTATTCATGTATTCTAAAAAGAAGATAAACCGCCCCTCTGCTAATTACAGAGAAATTACTATTAGGGATGTTATAGCCAAGATATTCTCATCCGAGTATAGACATAGAACCAATAAATGGTGTGGATCTAATAATATTTTCTACAGTTCATAATCTGGGTTTCGTAACAAAAGATCCACTTCAGATACGATATTCATTTTACTCTGTTATATCAAGATACTACTAGTTAAAATAATAAAACAATATATTCATTGATGCGCTTTTGACCCTGCAATACGCAATGCTTCATGGTTAAAGCTGTCAGAAACAGACATTAATACTGTAAAATTCTGACAATGATGTAATCTTATAACGATGTCCGGTCCTGCGTAAAATTGTCCAACCAAATGAGTCGATCTGAATTCTTTAACTATCTCCTTGTTTGAAACAAAGCGAGCCCTTTTCACCTTGTTTATTTATTCTTTTTTATTATTTCCAACATATTTATTATAAACATAATATCAGATGACGACATTGATCTCTTATCAAAATATATCTCGTTATTTGCGGAGATATTGTATTGTTTACTGGCTGCTATAATAGTTCATTGTTAACTAACAATGAGAGTATAGAAATAGTTGATAGTTTTGTTTACCAAGGATTTCTTTTCACTAGTATTGGTAATATGAAAGATGCTGTTAAATCTTTATCTGATCATGTTTTGATTGCATACCATATCTCTTAAAATTATTTGACCTTCAAAATAAGTATCAAAGCAAAACTGAATCCTCTCGGCACCATGGTTGTTCCTATACTACTTCGTGTATCAGAGATTTGGGGACCGTATTACTATTAGGTTGATAAACTTCCCGTCAAATTTGTAAAAAGATTTTAGGTGTGCGAAAAAATGCCCGAAATCATGCTGTTTTTAGGAGAATTAGATATAGCTGCTTTATATATACTAGCTAAAGAAAGAACATTGACTTTTGACTTATGAAAACATCTGACTCACCCAAACATGAAATTTACGTTTCCCAAACGTCAAACAAAATTCCAAACAATTTTACAAATTTGTAACTTGATCTTTCTTAGACGGATCCCCGACCCCCATGTTACCTATAACGGGGACAATAAAAAATTAATTTAAAATATCCGAACATTTGGGATAAATCTATTGACAAGATTATAGATATTTTAGGATATTCTTTTATCACAGCTATTTTCGATCAATCTATGAATTATTTTCATATACTTAAATCACGAATACGAGATCAATTTATTCAAGAATGACATACAGTGATATATAGCATGTCAAGATTAACATACTTCCGTAAATTGTACTTGAATTTACGTGTTCCAGCTATCAATGCCGAAGAAAACGACAATTATCTATCCGTATACTAGGAAAGTTTAGACTTAGCTCCCACAACCTTGAAACCGATAGGAACAGAAATATTCTTAAAGAAAGTATAACATGTAAAATCTGCGCTCTGAACAAAATTGAATCTGAATATCACTTTATGATGTGCTGATAGTCTGGTCGCCGTATGTAACTGAAAAAAATGTTGAAAAACGGCGTTAGTCCCCATTACTATGACACGTAAACAAACAAAAAAGCAGAGTCTGGGAAACTGTTCTTTAAAACACATTGTGGCCTTCAATATCTAAATTCAAGAATATGTATTCGAATAAATAACAATTTATCTCAAACACTTCAGCATTTATAAAAAATACATTTATGCCAGGCAAAGACTCTTTAAATGATTATAATAAATCGCACTTTTGGGGGTCAAGGGATCTTTTAGTAAGTCGGTCGCGTAATGACAAAACCTACTTTTTTAATTATGACATTGTATTTTGTTTTCAGTTAACCCATACACATATCAGGTACCTGTGGTTATCGCATTCCCAATACCACGTTGGATAGCACCGTGTTATGGCTCATTAAACAACACCCAACGACCACTGGCTCGTAGCACTGACCCTGAACTTGAATCTGATCAAGCAATGGCCTACAAACTGTGGATAAAAACAAACACTGTTAAAGAACTAGTGGTCGAGTTAAGGAATCTATTTGTAAGTATAGAAACATTTTGTGAATAAAACACAAACTCTTCGATCATTTTCTTCTGTAAAAGAGTAACCTTCTTCTTCTTATGGTTGCGTAAGCTTTCTTCATTACAAATATTTCATTCGATAGAATGAATAATCATTTTATTCTTCCAAAACGTTAGGAAAAACGTTTGCCTTCATGATGACGAAAACAATTAGGTTCAACAAATACATAAAGATGCGCTAACGAACCAGATGTTTAGAGTTTAGAAGCCATTTCAACTGGAAAACGGCCATTTTGCAGCTCTATTTCACGTAGATATTGTTCGATTTACCTTTTACCTTCACCATTTGACTTTTACCATTGCTTTATTTACGCAGTTAAATCCGATTTTAATTTTAAATGGCTGCGTTACTCAGAAAAAAATAATATTAAGCGTAATAAGAAGTTGCTTTTTTTGTAACAAATTGCATAGTTCCAAAATTTAGTCATGGCTATTTTATTTCTTTGGACTTTGGAGGGTCTCTGAATCAATGCCCAAACACACATCATTTTCACCATTTTCACTATATTTGTCCCCAAAGTGTTTATATTTTGACAAAAAATGAGGTATTGTGTATTATGAAATTAACAGTTTTTTTGGACAGGTACATACTCAGGCCACATTGTTCTGAAGAGGTTTTTCTGTATTAGTGGTCTTAAGTAAACTATCACCTGTTACATAAAACCATGTACATCCGTTGCGGACACTACAAGGAACAATTGTTATATGCAGATAGGTCACAAAACATAATCTATATATTATAAATTTCTATGATTTTGAGCAGATACAATCAAAAGGATATATTTATTAAGAAATTATTAACCAAATTTTAATGAGTCAAAACTTTATAAAAAATGTACTAAAATATTGTCATCATCTTTACATAACTTTTACAGCTTTACACCTGGGCCTGAGTAGAAAGGTATCAAATTCTATCAATTTGTAAGGGCTGTAGGTGGACGTAAAGAGATTATATGACGCCTCCTTAGAGAAATTTAGTGGCAAATTGTTTTGCTTTACAACGCATGAGTTTGTTGCGGACACTACATAGTTGCTCTTATAAGGTCCGTAACATACAAAAATGTCAATAAATTTAAATTTGCAATAGTTAATGTTCAGTTTAATCATTTATATTCACATACTATAATATATATAATTTATCATGTGTATGGCTGATAACAAACAACTCCTTTTTAAAAGTAGCCAACTCTTGAAAGATTCGTTTCATATGCATTCTATAAGGTATTTTTCCACCCGTACAATTTATACTCCCGCAAACGAAGTTTTCCTGGGTGTACTGGAAACACCCTGGTTGTTAGTTGGTCGGTCGGTTGGTCGCACGGTCTATCCCCAAACGAAGTAGGAGCATTGGGTGAATATTTCTCTTACCTTTTTGTGCGAATTTTTCAAGCTTTTTTATATACAAAGTGGATGGATAGATTTGCATGGCATGATTATTCATGCCAAAGGTCACATATGTTGTAGAATTATGTCTCCTTGAAAGTTGGTCGGTCGCACAGACTGTCCCCAAATTGTGGAGAATATTTGTCTCACATTTTTATGAGAACTTTTGCAAATGTTTTCTATAAATTATGGCTTGATAGAAGATTTTTATGGCATTATTATGTATGCCAAATGTCAAATGTAAAAATTATGTTCCATCGAAAGTTGGTTGGTTCCTTGGTATATCCACGAATGGTATAGAAGCTTGTGGTGAATATTTCTCTTACATTTTTTGTGGGAACTTTTTCAAGTTTTTTGTCTCCTTCATTTTTTAGTGGAAAACTCACAATTTATATATATATCACATTTGCATGGAAGATGTGCAAAATGTATTAATAATGTTGAAGTTGCCATACTTTGCAGAATTATGTTCCCCTCATGTCAGGTATTTATTGTGTCAGAAAAGAGGAACATTTGAATTTATTTTAAGGGATGTTTTCAATTTTTAGTATGCAGTGTAGTTAAATAGGAGATGTGCACAACATATTATTCTTGTTAATGTTGCAATACATCGCAGAATTGTGTCTGTGTAACCTTGGTTATTTTTGCATTGTACAGAATAGCATTTGAATGATATGAGAGCTTGTGTCATGGTTATTTATGTCCCTGCAAATGAATACTAATTATGTATTGGCATATTATGGAATTGAATAAATTGTAATTGTAGTTTCTTTCAGAATTGTTCGAAGAAGTAAACTTTTTGAATTACTGAAAGAAAAAAAAAACTTTAGCGATTGTTTTGTATACTCTGCTTAATTTGTCTTAACTTGTACACAATATGCAATAAAAATGTATGTACCATTCCCTTAATATGCCATTACACATTTATTTTAGTCAACTGTTTGCATGCCTTGTAGAAATTCTCTCTTGCATTTTATCCACTTAATTGCATTATTTTATTTGGAGGGGATATTCACTCACAATTCAGTGATAGGTCTAGTTGTTGCTAAAATTAAACATAATATTAACACATTAAACATAAATAAAACCCTGTAGTGTTTGTTTGTTTTAAGAAAAGTCACGTTTCTTGTTTTGATACAGTCTTGATCAATCTTTCTCCTTTTCAATTATATATTTATTAAAATTGTTAAAATAAGTATAATGTCCTTACAAGATCATGGGAAAAGTACACTAATTTCATTGATATGTCATTCTTGTCAGAAAAAGAAATTATACTATGGCATTTCTTTAATATATTTCCATGACTCTTATCAAAACAAAGATGTGAAGACAAAAAAAAACATAAAAAATCTTGATGAATCCAAAAATTAGAGGCCTACATTATATTTGTGTTGCGGACAAAGTTTTTCACACATCGTGATAAAATAATAGACATATGAATGAAGCACTTCATACGTGGAAACATTTGCCAAAGGCATTTTATATAGCACCAAAATTGGCTCTGTATCTCATGCATGGTGGCGTGAGAGAGACTATGTTGCGGACACTACAAAATATGACCCTTTTTAATGACCCGAAAGGACAAAATAATAAAAATTTCCATTGAAGTGCAGTTCAATGTTTAACTTTTTTTTAATTGGCAGAATTTGGCAAAATGAGTAACAAGTCAGAACCTTTAGTTAAACCCATACCATTATTTTATTTTTGTCGAAAATTGATGAAATAAAAAAACATATTCAACTAAAATTAATTGTCTTTATAATTACATAGGTATATGAAATGAAACGTCCAAGCAAGGTATTCTATTTGGTTGTTCAAAATTAGTGATAACACTGAAAAAGCACCATTTTTGGCACTTCATTCGGTTATTACTTAAAAATAAGTGCATATAGGCTTGTTATGTATTGTTTTCAAGCTAAAGCAACACCCTGCATGAACAAAAATAAATGTTTTCCTTTAAATTGGCCATACTAAACCTCTAAAGGACTGTATAACATGGGCATTTATTTTTTAGGCGGACAAATATAGTGAAAATGGCGACAGTCGTTTTACACTTGTTCTAAAACTAGGATATCGAATGTCAAAGATTTTGTGTGGTTGCGTACTCTTGGTGACTTTTCTAAACAGACGTAAGGTCAAAACTTTTCTAAGGTTTAAGGTTTCTAAGGCAAGGTTTATTATAGTATATTTAAATTTAAAGCAAAAACTAAGGACAAGGACCCTATGTGTGTCCAATTTCCGATACTTCAACCTAAGTGCAGCGGTTAACCCCTTTCTTCTTACATAATAAGAGAGAGATTAAACTTTTACATCCGCTAGTGCCGCTTAAATGCGTTCTGCTCGTTATGTAAGCTGTCATCTACTTTGGTTGCTCAGCTATTGTTTATGATATTCTTTCTTCATTAATTTATTGTAATCATTCGTTGTTCAAATAGCTGTTTAGAAGACAGATGAAACCTGACTATAAAATCAATGTACGTGATACGCATTTAAATGCTTTATTTCTTTTACTTTTCTGTATCATTTGATAGGCCCGTGAACGAATACAAAGTATCCATCTACTACAACTATTAAATGGTAATACAACAATTCCTGAGCTGGCAGATGTGAGAAACTTGACGCAAAATACAGAGGTATTTATTATAGCTATTCTGCGGCCATAGTCCAGTAGTTAGTGCGCTGGACTTGTAACCCGGATATCCGGGTTCGAATCCCAGTCTTTGCTGGTCGTACCCTTCGATGAAAATTTGACAAAAATATTGATTTTCCTATATATGTGGAGAAGTTGCCTTGCTCCTTGTGGAAGCGTAAGTTAGCGCTGGTTAGTATATAGTCCAGGAAAACTTGTTGGGTGAAGCGGTCGCCGTATATAACTGAAAAGTTGTTGAAAAACGGCGTTAAATCCCAGTCATATACAAACAAAGCTATTCTGCTTGTAGCAACAATATTCTGATATATTATTAAAATTAAACATTCACACACATTTCTGCATTTATCTTAGAAAAGTGTTCCTTCTTATTTGCACCAAAACGAAACAAAACACTTTTAAATTTCAAAAGCCATCGCCATCTGACCGTCCGAAAATAAAAATTTCATGCAATAAGTAACAATATGGCCAATAGTTCACTTTGAGAATGTAAACACTGGTAATGACGTAGTGCGCAGTAATTTGCATTGACTGAAAATTGTCTATAAAGTATAGCCGTCTTATATAGAAGCATAATTTCAAAACTTGGTCTGATAAATAAATAAGACTTAAGATATTGTATAAACAACAAACCAATGCATATGAATACGTGCAATTAGTAATAGAGAATTTATGAATACAAAGAGGTAAGGTATATCGTTATGTTCACATTGTCTTAAGTGAACAATGCCACAATTGATAACTCGGGAGTGTAATATAATGATTACTTACTTCATAGATAGTTATTTCAGTCTTTTCCATTCTTATTTTGTCTCTACTTATACTGATATCAGATTTTTATATTACGTATACTTTAATCAGATGGTTATACACATACATATATATATGTGTGTTCACATAGGTACATATTGCCTAATAGCATCAACCACAAAGTACTCCGCTTGTCGTTTTCCCCAACAAACTTCACAGCACCCTTACCATTTGTGCAAGTACTCAATAAAAGTACACGCCCTTGTTATTCATTTTCATTACACAAATTATATTTAGCACATTCTTTCCGCTCTTCCTGACTTACATCCGATTAGGTGTTAAATATCTGAACATCGACAAGTATAAAGTTGTACAAGGAAATAAAAATCCGCTTGTTTCCTTACTCAGAAGCCATAATAAATTATTAAATCTAAAACGTTCAATCATTCGTGGCGGAACAAAATCTATCAGTTTGCTTCAAATACATAATAAGGTCTTTGTGAAGTCTTTGTGGCGGAATCTTCGGATCTTGGCCTTACCAGGTCTGTTGTTATTGATAACAGTCGGGAAGCTAGATTGCATTTTAGGCTATTGTGCCGATCAAAATAGTACAATGCACTGAGTATTTGTATCATGCATTGTAATGCTTTGACGTTTGACATTTTTTTCGAAATTTCAGTTCATCAATGTACTGACTGAAGATTATCGAAAGTCGGCCATTGCTGCTGTGTATGTGGACCAAATGAGAAATGACGAAGAGGATTCACCATTCTCGCCTAGTTATCTAAACCATTTTTCGACGATAGAATCTCAGTTGTACGCATTCATGTGCACGTTGAAAATTTCCATTGAATCCAAGGGAGGATCTATGCCTTATGTGAGCCGCGATGACATGTACCCAAGCTTTAGAAGAAACGCAACGTACGCTGGATTACATACGAGGACATACATCGTGTTGAAGGATATTGCGGCCCTGTTCACTGCATTACACAGGGATTATGGACTGTTAAAAAATGGCCGTTTAAGAAGAGTAATTTCTGCAGAGAATGTCTGAGGCCGTTTAATGATGTTGTATACCACTACGATGCATGCTCTTATTAAACAATAAGGGTCACTTTACAAAGCCTATTGACAAAATATTAGGTCGGGGGTTGCGAGACCGTATCGACAAACAAATTTGTACCATTTCTCAACATTTCAAAAAATGTTTTAATCAAAAAGATAATCTGAATTTGATTCATGACGTACCATGTCCTTGTGTAGATATTGTATGTTTTGAACTTGCTTTTCGAGTGTTTGTGCTATTTCGAAATCTATCATTTAGCATAAACTATGAGATGAATTTCACTACATGGAAGGAATTATCTACGTGATTGTTCGACATAAAAGATTTATTTTATTTGCGAAAGATTACATGCTATTGCATACTTGTGCAGACATATTGTGATAGATTTTATTTAGCCAACCACAACTCTAACAGCCCCCACACAACAGCAATCGCGATATTATTGCGCACAAGCGCACATTCTTTTATTCGAACAAATTGCCACGGAAATGTTAATAATGGTAGAAGTAGCGCCCAAAGTTTTGATTTTTTGTACTAGGTATAACATGTGCAAATAATATGACCATATTATCATGACAACGAGTGCAATTGTTCCATAACAATTATTCTATTCCGCCATAATTTAAATTTTACCCAGAGTTGATTAACTTGAATATATAAACTTGCTTCAAATGTTATACATGAAAGTGAATAATTTTCAAAACAGACGTATCAAATAATATTTCGGTGTACTGACTTGTTATGTAAGATGTAAACAAAGCCTTTATCATTAATATTTCTAGTATAAACAAGCTTTACGCCATTTGTCCATGGATCCTTGGTATTAAACTAGAATCATAGGCGTGATACATGTTCCCTGCGACGATTTGGCTTCAAACATTATGTACACGGCCATTCGTCCTCAACAATTACTTTAACAGCAATGCGATAGTATTGTTGCGTGGCTATCTAATCCATATCGTTGATGGTTGATCGGCTTTGATTTTGTCATTTTTTATTCGACAAGATGACAGCTGTTTATCGCTTGGTGTCCATCTGTGCGCTTTTTTCTTAATGCTCCGTCATGAAGCCATTTAATTCAAGCGACATCTCGTGCACCGTTTGATCAATTTTTACAACTCCCAACATCTTTAACATCGGTTGTGGTCAAGCGAGACATGTTCAGGAAAGCTGTGCTGTTCACTTTTATATTCGATGAGACTAGACATAACACCTTTATAACCGCATTTTGTTGCATTCTAAATTCATTCGTCCTGACAGCGAGTACACAAACATTCAAATGAACGGTGGTGCCACAATTGTACATTACATGGGGACTTACTATACTTTGTTTAATGTAATAGAACATGCTAAGCTGGCTAGAAATCCAAATGCTTGCTTCTACTGTTTATTTCGTTTCGTTTCGGAATAATATCAAAAAACTGTGTTCTGAATTTAGTAACATGTTATTTCGTTCGTATGTAAGCATGATACGTGTTCCTCAGCAATACAAATGGCTTTACAAACACTTTACCGTATGGCTGGTCCATTATTATTATATTTCAATACATATTGTAATGTGTATAGTGTGTACTAACTGTTTTAGTCAGTTTGGATGATGATAAATATGACATTGAAATAAAGTAAATAAAATGGAGTGCAATTCTTGTGTTTTAATGTTAATCTGACCATAATTGGCTCATCAAAAAAGTAAAAAAGACGTACTGTCAGTGTTCTTGATACTGCATTGGCTACAAGGTAGAAGTTTGATGTCTATCGAATGATCAATCCGATTGTTATGAGATGTCACCAACGTGGACAGCCAGCAATATGAAGCGTCTGCGACATTACGAGTCAGATATATGTATTCACTCCTCCTTTAACATAATTTAGTTAAGAGTGAAACTGTTTTAACTGTTTTCAAACACTTCACTTTTAAATTAATATACACGTATTACCAATATAAGTGTAGATAAATCAATACGATTCACTTAAATTACATGTGATCCGCACTATAAGTGTATTTACAGGATTTGGTTTTGCAGTGACACTAACGATTGATCAATCTTAGTAGATATGTTACGTTAAACAACTACTGTTAAGTACAGTGAACCATCACTAAATGACCACCCCAACTATACGACCATCTCATTATAACGACCAATTACTTTCGGGCCGGGTTTTAATACATTTGTATTTCCTTTTTATTTTAACTTGATAACAAGGACAGCATGGAGTTGATATTAAGACTATTTTCAGGTCCCAATGGTGGTATTCATATCAAGTTTATACACTATACATTGTTTTTCTACAATGTGTTTGTTATATCTGCAATATCTCGTATATCTTTTTCAATTATCGCAGAAAGCCGGCCCACTTAGCTCGATAAGTTGAGCGCTCGGTCTACGAATTTAGAGAACAGAGGAGTTCGAACCTAGGCGCGACACAAGCTCTCTGTGAGGATTTAATTGAAAACATTGATTGTAGCGTCGTTCGTCCACAGCAACTTATCATTCATATGGAGACATTTGTTGTAATTTGTTATTTTTGTTTCAATTTTACAGCAGTTTCTATGAGAGCAGATACTAGAAGAAAGGCTCGACTATTTGTCAAGACAAAACAGTGATAATTCTGCATTTAGAAAAGCCCCATTTGAAAAAAATTCAATAGCAACAAAAAATTTAGAAAAACAAAATATATGATCTGTCAAGTTCCTAATTAGACTTACTGCTGTAGCAATATACAACATGACATGATCGTTTTTTTCTATAAATTAAGCATGTATTTATCAAGATAAACATTATCAATCATGCTATAAAAAGTGTATTGAACTTAATCGCCATCCAGCAACACAAGTTAGATTATCGACCGGTCGGTATATAACTGAAATGTTGTTGAAAACCTGCGTAGAACCGTGCAAACGTACAAAATATATTTAAATTGATCATCTATACGTTGTACACAACTAAAAAAATGTTAAAAAAGAAGTGTTGAAGGAAGTCGCCGATACATAATGTTTGTTATAGCCCTTGGTTACAGACTTCGCTTTGCTGTTATAAAGTTTGTTTATTGGATATAAACTGTCTTGCCCGCTGGGGACCAGATCGATGTGAAGAGTAGAAATCACATTCCGACATCAATTCTAACCGCACGACAGCGATGTATGTACGACGTATATTAGTGTATTAGCCTGTTCAAGTTACTTTTCAAGTATTTTTTTTACATATAGGCTTAGAGTTATAAATCATTGTGTCTGTAGTATTAATGTGGCGTTCTGTGTTGTAAACAGAAATGTAACCATTTTCTTTATTTTGGTTTATCTTCCTTTGATTTTTCATTTTTTTTGACTTCTGGCACCACTTTTCCCTCACTGTGGGCGGTACTCTGGCACCAAAGTTTCGGAAAATGGTGTCAAAATGTGTTGAAAAAAGGGGTGAAATTGTGAAATATTGGACAATTTATTGTTTTCTTCTGGCACCCATTTTGGATAGGTGGAGGTACCCCATTTTGTGTTTTTGGGCACCAAGTTTTTTTACTTACCAGCGAAGAATGTGTGTGCAGGACTTATTTTTTAATTTGATTGGTGTGGGAATTTCAATTTTATTTTCAATTTGTTTGTGTGTGGGATTTTAAGTTTCAAAAAGACAATTTGACACGAAGTGTGTTTTTTCGAAATGACATGGTGGCCCTGAAAAGGGCCGTTGGGGGTGATCAGTGTCTTATTTCTTCATGACTTTTCCATAATGACCCCGACCATGGTCAGTTTTCTTTTTCTCAGGTTTCTTTGGTTCTGTGGTCTCATGTTTACGTTTTTTAGAGTCTTTTTTCTCATCTGTTTTTTGCGGTTCTTCGCTATCCCATTTTTCAGTCACAAATTGTACAGGCACAATCAGTTTGTCTGTTTTTAACTCGATTTCACGACGGAGTTGCATGACTTGCTTTGGCTGTCTTATTTCTCCCGTGATCCCTTTGAGTTCTTGTAGCATAACCATCTCTGTAGGCGGAGGATTAGGCTGCCCATGAGTCTGTCCATTCACCATGGACTGTACTGGCTGTACATTGCCCTGCAGATTCGGCTGGCTGTACTGTGGTTGACTGTACTTTGGCTGGATAGTGCCATACACCGGTCCAACGCCATTTTGACCTATCAACTCAGACGACTCTAACGCTTCTTTCAGAATGTCATATGACATGTTGTATGTCTCCATGTTACATAATAAATAAAGGCTCTGCGCCTGACAATTTATACTCATTTTGTACGAGCGCGAACCTTAGAGAGAACATGTTAAATGACGTCACGTCCATATATTTGTTCGCTAGTGTTTGTGTTAGTTTTTGTGTTTGTTTTGTGTTTCTTTAATCCTAATACCAACAAAGTAAAAACTGCACCATCACAGCCAGCCAACAGAATAAATACACTCATAGCAAACCTACAAAAATATACAGTCACAGTAGAAATTGTGAGTCAAAAATAATATAATCATAGCAAAACGTACAAAAAATACACGATCACAGCCAAATAATACTGATAAACTAAGACACACGATCACAGCTAGCCTACAGAATAAATACAATCACTGTCAAAAATAAAAATACATGATCACAGCCAAAAAAATGCTGATAAACAAAAAATACACTATCACAGCCAGCCTACAGAATAAAACATAATCATAGCCAACCTACAAAACTATATAGACAAAAATTACTTTTTTATTTTGTTTTGGACTGAATGTGTGTATGACTATTTTTTAATTTTTGACAATTTCACAAGAAGTGTGCTTTCGCAAAAACATGGTGGCCCTGAAAAGGGCCGTTTTTGGGTAGAGTGACCTAATGATGTTGGCCACATCTACCCATACAAGCGGGACACTATTTGTCCCACTTGCGCAAATCTTTCTGGCTGGCGGTGGAGGCCAACCTGAAAAGAGGCTCGTTGTCCTCCTCCCAGTTCTCAGCTGGGGTTGATTCCTGAGGGTGATCCCCCCAGTCCTCTTTCCCAGAGCTGGCCACCACCACCTACTCCGCAAAACCCTTCTTCTTTTCTTCTCGGAGTTCTTTGACTTCAAGACGCAGCTCCTCCAGCTGCATCTCTAACTGTTCAATATACAGCCCTAAGTCTGCGTACTTTTCTTTAATGATGTTAAGGGTTCGCTTAGACATTGTAGTTGGATGAAATGAATGACGTGACGCACTGCACTGGCTTTTAATACGACAAGCGCGAACCTTCGTGAGAACATGTTAAATGACGTCAAGTCATTTTTGCGTGTGTGTTAGTTTTTGTGTTTCTTCAATCCAAGAAAAAAAATCGGATTGACCTACTTTTTTATAAAGTTGCCGGATTGAACTACTTTTCGTGTATATAAACATATGTGCCTGTGTTCTTCATTCAATCCATTGAAAGCATGGGAAATTGTTTGCGCGCCCCTAGAGAAATCTTTGTAGAGGAAGATAGTATTAAGATGGGGTACTTATATCCAGACCTCTCCATCTTTTATGATGATGAGCTACGCGCCAATTATTGGCGCTATTTGAATTTAGCTGAAGCTAAATATTGAAAAACATTCAACGGCCCTTTTAGGGCCACCATATGTTTAAGATATGTTTTACTCTCTCTACAACAAAAACTATTTTTTTCATTGTTTTTATTTTTACAACAAGAACAAAATAACTTACAATTAGCAAAAACAAAATAACTTACAATATATTTCACAAAGTAACTTACAAATACTGTCCACCACACAAAGAACATGGTTCAACACATACTATCCACAAAAAAATCAAGAACACTGTCTAACATATCAAATGTTAATATCGTCCATTTTCTTTTTATCCTCTCTCTTTCTGTATTTCCGTTTCTTTTGTGGTGGATCCATTTGGTTGGCCGTGTTCACAATGAATTGATCACTCATTCCTTGTGGTGGTACTTGAGGATTCTTTTGCGGACAGTTCGCTGCGAAATGTCCGTTTTCATGACAATGAAAACATTCATCTTTACCTACGTTTTCTGAACACGTAGTCGCATAATGTCCTTTCTTTCCACAACGATAACATTGTATATGATCCCATGTGACATGTTTCTGCTCACAAAGTTAATCCACTATACTGTTTAACTCTTTTATTTTTTTCTTTAATGAATACATCAAAGAAGATTGTTGATAAATGCTATTATTATCGTTAGCTTTTTCCATTCTTGGATCGTTGTAGCTCATATTGAGTGACTAGAATGACTAGAGTGGTGTGGAGCAGTCCCTTTTATAAGATGTATGTGACCTTGAATGTAACCTTGAAACATATTATTAATGTGACCTTGAATGCAACCTTGAAAACATATTATTAATGCGACCTTAAATGCGACCTTGAAAACATATAATGTGATTACAGATTCTTATAGGTGTGACATTGAACATGGTATCTAAAGAGAAGTGTGAAGGACCATAGGATTCATAATCATGTCATACACCGACAGTGACAGCCATGAGCCTCCAGCTAAACGAACAAAATTGGAGCATGTACGAGAGTATTATCAAATACATTCTCGTATGGAGAGAAAATCAAGGAAATTCAAGATGCAGTCTAGAGTGTATGATGTGGCATTTCAACCGTACGATCATTCGTTTGAATTTACAAACCGGCTGTTTCATGATATGATGAATCAACTTTATCGGACATGTCAAGTAAGATCCAATGATAGAGTTAGAGTATTCATACGGCATCCTAATTTGGAATTTGGAATTCATATTCCATTTGATGTCGCATCTCGTATTAATGGAGATGTAGTATTGGATGAAATTGAACGAGTTGCACAAAGCAACCGTGAGTTTAAAATTCATGACGGAGAAGCACAGATGGAAATTACACATATTGCTATGCCGCAAGGTTCGGGAAAAAAGACATTCAAGTCGGCAAACTTACTCAACATGGTGAAATCAAAGACAAGTGTTGTGTGTATTGACAATAGTAAGGACTCGATGTGTTTAGCTAGATCTATTTTGGTTGGTATGTGTAAAGCGAATCAAAATCAAACCCAGGAATGGAAAAAACGATGGCATCTCATACGTCAGTCTAAGAAAAATCTACAACGACATGAAGCTGAAGCATTATTAAAACAAGTGGATATTTCATCGGATCGCGGTTGCGGTATAGAAGAATACAACAAGTTACAAGATTACCTCTATCCCAACTATGTCATTAAAATTCATTCACAGCATTATGGAAATGAATTATTATTCAGACCACCAGCGATGACTGAAAAAAGTCGGGTGATTCATATTTTTCATCATAACAATCATTACAATAATATAATATCGATCACAGGATTTCTTGGACGGAATTATTATTGTGAATGGTGTGATGTGGGTTATGATCACCGTGAAGCCCATCAATGTCGAAACATTTGCCAGTGTTATGCCCACACCCTATGTCCCATGGAACAATCCATCCGATGTCCCGATTGTTATCGAGTATTTCGAAGTCAAACCTGTTTTGATCGTCACAAAACAAAAAGTGGAAAACAACGTAAAACTATCTGTGAGTCCGTGTGGAATAGTAGAAAATGTGGACAAAAAGTTGTAGGAACGAGACGAAATCATATTTGCCCAGGGAAAAAGAAATGCAAGTATTGTGAAAAAATAGTGGGACCAGATCATGAGTGTTACATTCCAACGTATGTACCACCTGATAGAAAAGGCATGCAACCCGAAGTCCCCTTCATCTTTTTTTACTTTGAGTGACGCTTTGATTCTGGAGAACACATACCCAACTTTTGTGTAGCTCAACGCGCCTGCGGTGAATGTGTGTGTAAGTCAGTGCAAGATCCATGTGAGTATTGTGAAGAAGTGAATGAAGCAAGACAAATGGTATTTCGTGGAGAAAACACGTTGGAACAATTCGGCACTTGGCTATTCGATCCCACCCATCGAGGATCTACAGTGATCGCTCACAATGCTCAAGGTTACGATGCCCAGTTTATTCTTAGATATGTCGTTACCCACGGGACAGCTAAACTACAACTGATTATGAATGGAAGTAAAATCATTCTGCTAAGAGTGCATGGAATACGATTAATTGACTCACTCAGTTTCCTAAGTATGCCACTCTCAGCTTTTCCTAAGACATTTGGACTGACTGAGTTAGCTAAAGGATGGTTTCCATTTTATGCCAATACCTTATACTATCAGGGTTATGTGGGACCTTACTTACCGCTACACTTTTACAAACCTGACAGTATGAAGCCAGAGCAACGTCAACAATTTCTAACTTGGTACCATGAGAAAAGAGGAGATGAATTTGATTTTCAAAAAGAAATGGAAAAATACTGTAAATCAGATGTGGACATTTTAAGACGCGGTTGCGGTAAATTTCGTCAACAATTGTTAGCCAGTGATCAAATGGACCCTTTTACGGAAGCGACAACGCTAGCCCAAGTGTGTAATAAAGCCTGGCGGAAAAATTCCATGCCACCTCATAGTTTAGCCGAGATTTCTGATGCAGGATATCCTAATAAAACTCGGTATTCCATGAAAAGCATACGTTGGTTACAAATGACTGCTGTGACTGAAGGGATTCATATTCGTCATGCCTTGAATCACAAAGGCGGAGAAGTTAAAATTGGACCGTATTATGTGGATGGGTATTGTGAAGAGACAGACACCGTGTATGAATTCATGGGATGTTGGTATCATGGGTGTCCTACCTGCTTTCCCAACCGGGGTACCATCAATCCATATACGTTGAAAAGCATGCATCAAGCCTATGAAGACACAAAAAAGACTTGAGAATTTGAAAGAACAAGGGTATCCATTAGTGGTGATGTGGGAATGTGAATTTGATCAACGTTGTCAAAAAGACCCTGAGTATAAGACCAGAGTGGAACGATTTTATGTGGGTCAAGACCCCATTCAACCCAGCTTTGTTCGGAGGTCGTACCAATGCCGTCCGACTGTATCATGAAGTAGAAAAAGACCAAGAGATCAAACACGTGGACATTTGTTCCCTATATCCCTATGTCAATAAGTACAGAGAGTATCCATTATGTCATCCTATGATTTTGAGTCAAGAGCAAATTGATCCACAGCGTCTTGAGACATACAAAGGATTGATTAAATGCCGTGTTCTTGCACCGCAAGATTTATGAATGACCTATGCACTGTAATAGCAAAATGGTATTTGCTCTCTGTCGTACCTGTGCGGAAGAGGAATTAGATTATTGAACACATTCACTGTATGAACGGGCATTGTATGGAACGTGGACCCATGTAGAATTGGCGAAAGCCATTTCTTTAGGGTATAAAGTATTGAAAGTATATCATGTATGGCACTGGGATGAGTGGAGTATGGACGTGTACCGTCAATACATTGACAAATACTTAAAAATGAAGCAAGAAACAAGCGGGTATACTCCCGGCGTGCACACAGAGGAAGATAAATTGAAGTTTAAACAAGATTATTTGGAAGCAGAGGGAATTCGCTTGGAACATGTAAAAAAAAATCCAGGAAAAAGAGCTTTTGCAAAAACCGTGTTGAATTGTTTATGGGGTAAAAATGCTCAAACCAACCTGTTACCGAAAACGGAGTATGTCCATAAATTGGATCGTTTCTATGAGATTCTGAATGATCCTAAAAAGTCGGTGAAATATGCCGAGTGTTTTGATCATGATGAATTCGTACTGATGAATTTCACGGATGAATCGGATCGAGCTGATCCCCATTCTTCTTCTAATCCTGTCGTGGCTTCTTTTGTGACGGCTTATGCTCGATTAGAATTGTACAAAGTGCTTGAACATCTTGGGAAAAGGGTACTCTATTTTGACACACACAGCTGTAAGTACATTTATGACCCTTAAGAATACAATGTACCTATTGTCTCCAGTCGTTTGGGAAAATGGACGGATGAAGTGCCTCATGGACGTATTGTGAAATATGTCGCTTTAGGTCCAAAAAACTATGGCTATGAATACATTGAAAATGGAGAACGACATCAGGCGTGTAAAGTGAAAGGCATTACATTAGACTATAATGCAACTCAACAAGTGAATTTCAATAGTATGGTGGACTGTGTGAAAGACAGAGAACATTATTCTACCGTAGTTGAATATGCGTCCAGGATTAAACGTCATAGAGATAGAACAGTGACGAGTGAGAAACAAATCAAAACATTTCGTTCTGTGTATACCAAACGTATCATCGTCGACGATTACATGACTGTTCCTTATGGATATCTGCATGACTGACCTTGACCTGTCGTTTTTGGACATAAAAAACCTTGACCTTATTGCTTTTGATATATAAATGATGTAGTCGTAGTCGTAGTCGTAGTCGTAGTAGTAGTGGCCGAATACAAAAATACAAACACAAAACAAAAAACAAACAAACAAGTATGGATTGGATACCGTTACTTCCTATAGAGTTAAGACTTAAAATATATCGTTATGTGGTAGAGGCTAACACTAAGCCATGGAAGATGGAGTTAGTACATGCATGGGCGACCCATGGTGCTATTCATAGTTTACAACGCATGGACCCTGGACTATTAGAAGATGTCAGTGAACGCCATGATTTGACTGTAAGTCAGAAATTACCTATGCTACGAAAGTTCAATATAATTCAACATGGATCGCATGATATCGACTGGATGGGTGTTTTGTATCTACGATGCCACTTTGAATGATATATCTCCATTAACTAATGAATTTCGGCCTACTTGCAATGTCATATGGTTTAGCATGGCTGAAGAAGACAACGGGATATCTCAACCTGGATGGCGCCTGTATTCACAATACAAACTACGTGGTATCATGTTATTTAAGGAACCGATCCCTTTCACTAAGGTCAGATCGATTCTATCCTACCGTGCTGTGTTCTTTAAACAAAAACATCATTTACGTGAGGTGGCACAAGGCATTGATGCTCTCCATGCGGATGTGCCTAGGCTTGTCATTAATGCGGGAAATATTAAATTATGAACAGACCATCAAGACGACCCCGATATGTGAGTTTATTTTACATTTTGGATTTTGAGTTGTATAGAGAGACCTTATTCAGTATTGTACAAGATGACCTTGACACGGTCAAGGACATTCACGCCTAGATTCTGAATCTGTATACGTTTGAACTATTTAAACGGACGATTCATCAGGCGATGATCAGTGCACATTTGGACTTGAAAGCTATCCATCGAGACGATTGGAATACGTACGTGGTGAATAACAATAAAGTGATTCAAACCATTCAAGAATGGAACAGTTTGATATTATGAAGCATACCATGTTAAGAAAAGCATTGATTTTTGCTTTTCGCATGAAAATACTTGAAGGTCATCATAGTGTAGAATGGATTCGACAACGCTTGAGTACACCAGAACTGTTTGAAGAATTTAGAAATGGACTTCATGTGATGAATTCATTTTATAAACAGACAGTGCCACTAGACTTTAGTGAAACGGATTGGATCAACTATGTAGTCATAACTTTTCTTAGTGAACATGGACATTCAGAATGTGTGTTTGAATTTTCTGAGAAAATACTACCACCACTTCATGACTTTTGCTGTCAGTGCTGTAACTGTGTGTCAGTGTAACTATTGTATATTTAGTGATAACAAAAAAAGTTGCTGTAGTTGTTGTTGTTGTTGCTGTTGTTGTATGTAAAAAAGTCAATAAAATACTTTTGTTTCATTTACTTGATGTTAGTTGTGATTGTCACGTCATGGAGTCCAGTTTATTGTCTAAGCATCCTTGTAATATGTTTATCTCAGGTCGTAGTGGATCTGGTAAAACACAATTTGTCTAAAAGATGTTGACTTACAAATCGGATCTGTTTCAAGTGGTACCTGAGCGTATCGTATGGTGCTACAAAGAATGGCAAACAGCCTATGCTCAGTTACAAGAACAGGAACCCCACATTCAATTCTTATAGGGTATTCCTGAGGATGAGGAGGAGTTGGTGGAGGATACCTCCATTCCCCATTTAATTGTATTTGATGATATGCTTGGGGATAAAGATGAAGAGAAAATTAAATTATGGTTTACACGAAAATGTCATCATCATAATGCCAGTGTCATTTGCATTACTCAAAACATGTTTCAACAATCGAAAGCCAGTCGTACATTGAGTTTAAATGCACATTACATGATCTTATTTCAAAACACAAGAGATAAAGGACAAATCAAAGTGTTGGCGAATCAAATTCAATTGCCACACTTGTTACACGCTTATCAAGATGCGATCTCTACACCCCATGGTTATTTAGTGATTGATTTTCACCCTCAAACACCACACACGTATCGGTTGAGAACCGATATTTTCCATCATTGGATCACAGGAGAGGAACGTGGTCCGACGGTGTGTATATAAAGGAGATAGAACTTAGGAAGTCATCATAGTCATCATGGCAGACAGAATGAACACCATAGCTCAGTCGCTAGAACATTTGAGTCAGGAACGTGATCCTGCTCAACGGGAACAGTTGTTACGATCAGGATTAAAAGAAATGGTTTACGTTAGCTGCTAAAGTGATTTTACAAAAGAAATTGCTGTTACCTAAACAAACACAAAACTTTATGCAAAAACATCAGAATGAACTAGAGCAGTTGGGTGATGATCAAGTGGATGTGGACACCAATTGTCAACTCATATTGAAACCAGGAGGGAGTGGATTTCTTGGAGGGGTGATGATACGAAGTTTACTTCGATGGAATGGTCAAAAGACCATTCGTAAATTTGGCCCTAAGAAAACTCCTGCAAAAAGAGCTCCTGCAAAGAAACGTTCTCCTAAAAAGAAAGCTCCAGCAAAAACAGCTCCTGCTAAAAGAGCTCCAGCAAAGAAACGTTTTCCTAAGAAGAAACCAGCAAAAGCTCCCAAACAAAAACCAGCAAAAAGAGTTCCTGCAAAAAGAGCTCCTAAAAAGAAACGTCCTCCTAAAAAGAAAACACCAGCATTTACAGTTTCACCCACAATCAATGAACGTTTTATCACCCTTCGACGAGGTTCTAGAGGATCTTCTTTATCTAGAAATGGGTCACCTTTATCTAGAAATGGATCCTCTTTAAGTGGATCACCTCCCACGGGATCACCTCCCAAGGAATCACCTTTATCTAGAAATGGATCACCCAGTGGATCTCCTATTTACACGGCAACACGATGGTCACCTCCTGCAACCAGTACTCCATTGACAACTCCTATGAGAACGCCATTGAGAACTCCTCCCAGGACTCTAAGAAGCCGTTTGAGTTTGAGCAGAAGTGGGTCAACCAGTTCTTCTAGTGGGTCAACCAGTACCTGTTCGACCTGTGGATCAACCAGTTTGAGTTCTTCAAGCAGACCCAAAAGCAGATCTAGAAGCAGATCCAGAAGTGGATCAAACAGTAAAATTTCTACTTCGTACATCAGTTCTTTATCTCCAGATACCCCTGTGAGTCGATTTTCGCCCTTGAAATTATCTCAATTATCAAGACATATGGTATTGAAATCTATCTTACAAGGACGTGTGAACTTAATGAGAACCCTACCGATGGGTTCTGCTTCCAAACAAGCCTTAGATGCTTTATATAAACAGTGATGTATGAAACAGCATCAGTTGATATCATGGCTCCAAAGCGTCCACTCCTACACAAGTATGGTCATCTGGTGTTGGGTTTAACTCAAGCCCCAGAGGGAATGAGAAGAACGATGATACAAAAAGCACCTAAAGAAGTGATTCAATGCGTCTCCGAGTGTTGTCACAATGTTTTAAAAGGCAATTTTGCCTTATCACCCTCTCAAAAGCAAAGGTTGAAGCCCAAGCGTCAACATCTCCGTACCTTAGCGGATAAAAAAATATCGATTCAAAAAAAGAAACGGGTGTTTAATCAAAAAGGAGGATTATTTCCATTATTGGCTCTCGCTCCAGTCATTGCTAAAGCTGTAGCGGCAGGGGCACTCAGTGGTGGAGTGGCTCAACTCGTGAAGAAAATATGAAGAAAATGGCTATCGTCCCGTTTAAAATGCTAGAAGAGATGAATCGATGGAAATCAGAACAGCGACCACGCTTACCTCCTCCCCACAAGTCACACAGACCTCTGATTTACAGAAACAAATGGGGGAAGTACTACAAAATGAATCCTTGTCCGAATCAGAAAAGGCACAACACTATGGACAAGTTTTACAAAAGTTTCAATTGTCACATCAAAAAGCGCGTGAACCCACCATGCCACCTCCAACAGCTCCAGCACCAGCTCAAGCTCCAGCAGCAGCTCCAGCTACCGATAGACTAACCCTAGCCAATAGGATTCTTGAAAGTGTTCCCCAAACCATGCGTCGAAAAACTCAACTCTTATTACACTTTCTTCTTAATCATCCCCATATGTCATGGAATGAACAAGGTGTTTTGGAATATGATGGAAAACCCATACAAGGATCCAACATTATAGATTTAGTCAATGATGTGATTCGTCAAAGAAAAGGGTCTAGCCCTAAAGGATGGGAAAAGTTTTCTCGTGGATTAAGAGAAGTCAATGTACCACAAGAAGTGGTAGGAAATAAACGGAGATGGTCATGGATACAACAAACCGAGTCAGACTCAGAGGAAGATGAATTTTACGATAGTTTTGTCGATCCTTCTGTGTCTTTTACTTCTTCTCCTAGGAAGGTTATAAAACAAGAAAAAACTCGAATCAAACCAGAGCCTCATTGGGAACCTTACTAGACCATACTAGACCCTATGGACCCCAAAGTAGATACCGTGTTTCAGAAGATATATTATGATCCCTTACATCCTGCTGCTTTTGGAGGGATACGCCGTCTCTATAAGACAGTGCGAGCTCACGGCATTACTTTGAATCAATTGCGATCCTGGCTAAAAAGACGTATACCTTGCATAAATCTATCCGTTGGAAATTTTCAAGACGGAAAACCAAAGTGGGTGGTATCGATCATCAGTGGCAGGCGGATTTGGCGGACATGCAATCCTTGGTTAAACACAACACACCCTATCGATATCTGTTGTGTGTCATTGATGTATTTTCAAAATATGCTTGGGTCATTCCCCTCAAGGATAAAACAGGACTCACTTTGATTGAAGCGTTTCGCTATATTCTGAAAACGAGACAACCCGAAGCTCTGCAGACAGACAAAGGCACTGAATTCAAGAATCAAAGATTTCAAGCGTTTTTAGAGAAAGAAGGTATTCACTATTTCACGACTGAAAATCCAGAAACCAAAGCCAGTGTAGTAGAACGTTTTCAACGTACTTTGAAATCCTACATGTGGAGATATTTTACCCATCATCAAACACGACGGTACATTGATGTATTACCTGATCTGGTGCAAGCCTATAATCATCGATTTCATTGAAGTATTCAAATGGCACCTGCATCCGTAAATGAACACAATGAATATGAGGTGACCTTGACCTTGCATGGAAAAAAAGAAAAAAAGAAACCACATCAACCACGCCAAGAACCACGCCAAGGAGACATTCATTTCGGAGAGATTGTGCGTATCAATAAAACCAAACGTACCTTTGATAAAGGCTATCTACCAAACTGGACGACTGAAGTGTTTAGAGTGACCCATGTCAAAAGAACTTCACCTCCTACCGTCAAATTGACATATTTAGATGGAGAACCCATTTTGGGTTCGTTTTATCTCTCCGAAATACAATCTATAAAAGACGATGGTATCTATGAAATTGATTCAGTGTTGGCTCGTCGGAAGAGAAAAGTAGACGTAAAAATAAGACAAGAAATTAAAGTGCATTGGAAAGGATACCCTTCGAAATTTGACAGTTGGATTCCTGAATCCCATCTCGTTTAAATACAGCATGTCTCAGTCTGACACAGCCAGTTAGGCAGTGAGTACCTCAGTGAGCACCTCAGAGAGTACCTCAGAGCAAGTCAGACACATTGAGCCGAAGAACAAGGTCACCTTTTTTGCCCAAATTGCGGTGGTGTTTATCATTATTAGCGTGTCACTCTTTAATTTGTGTTTTGAACGACCCGATCATCAATTGATTGAAATCAACCAGTTCAGAGAAGTACTTCTAGATTATTGATCAATCCAGTTGAAAAATGGAACACAAACAAGACTTTAAAATGCAATCATTGAATCTAGAAAAAATGGACATAGATAACATGGAACCAGGACAAGACTTTGAAATGCAATTATTGGCGTATCCTTGCGATACAAGTGAACGAACTGAATCCTTGCGTGAGGGGTTGAACCACCATGTGACAGAAGCACTTCAAACGTTGATTTATGATCAAGTGCATAAAGACTGTTACGGTTGTCAAGTTTCTCATCCTAGTCAAGTACAACATGTACTCTGCTTATACACGAACACATCAGAGTGGACAGAACTGTACATTCAAAAAGCGATTCAAGGTTTGGACGTGTTCAAGGTCATGGAAAAGTGGTATCCGGAACTCGTGACCTTGACCGATAGGGACAAAGGAGATGCCTGTCGATTATGGATTTAGTTTAGAAACGAACTCTATCAGAATCAGTCAGAACTGAACGATTCCTGGATAAGTGTATGGGCAGAACGTGTGAATAGAAATTGGCATTATGGAGACGAATGAACTTCAATACATCTTAAATCATTCACCGATGTTATATACATTGCATGCTCGTGTTTGTGCAAAAGATCAGTTACCTTCGGAGAATCCTCATCATGTAAAGGCCTATATTGTGAATACACACAATGCGAATCAACCAGGAGAACACTGGGTGGCTATTTACATCAAAGACCATACCATCGTGTACTTTGATTCTTATGGACTACCACCTTTCGAGGAGATTTTCTCTTTCGTGAAAAAACATTCGAAAACATATCAGTGGAATGCTTTGTGTATACAAGGGGATACTTTATCTGTGTATGGTGTGTATTGTTTATTCGTTGTGGACTTTATTTCTCGTGGATGTGACCTGAACCAGATCCTTCTCACTCGATTCAGAGTTCTAAAGGATGGGCCAGGAGATAACGATACTTATGTGACCCGTTGGTTTGAACAACATTATGGTACCTATTATAGACAAGCTCAATATGTGAACAAATGTGGACAAAAGTGTTTTGCACTACGCCGTGATAGAATAGGAGGTGAAAGACATTTGCATTATAGAATAGAAACATGACTTATTATACCGCTTAATTTGAATGTGTGATTATTTTCTATGTTCTAACAAAAATGTTTTTTCTATGTTGTTCTAACAAACAAAATGTACAAAAAAGTTCTATTTAAAAAATAGATGTTAGGACTTATGTTTATGTACAAAAAATGTTGTTCTATGCTGTTCTGTTTAAAAAATATGTACAAAACATGTTGTTCTACCAAAAAAATGTACACAAAATGTTGTTCTGTTTAAAAATTTGTTGATTTACAAAAACGTATGGTTCACTATTGTTCTATGTTTAAAAAATGTGGTTCATGTTGAATAAAAATATAAAAAAATGATTCCACCTGTTTGTTTTACTTTGTTGGTATTAGGATTTAAGAAACACAAAACAAACACAAAAACACACAAAAACTAGCGAACAAAGATATGTTCGTGACGTCATTTAACATGTTCTCACAAAGGTTCGCGCTTGCCGTATAAAAAGTCAATGCATTGCGTCACGTCATTCATTTCCATTCACTTACCATGGATGCGCTATTGCAACAACTTGAAACAGCTAGACTACTGACAGCTAGGCAAACTAGAGTATGGCAGACGATCCGTCA
This sequence comes from Lutraria rhynchaena, assembly GCA_008271625.1. NCBI lineage: Eukaryota > Metazoa > Mollusca > Bivalvia > Venerida > Mactridae > Lutraria > Lutraria rhynchaena. The sequence goes on from VIBL01000075.1 coordinate 2,105,912, forward strand.
ACTGGCTAATAACGTCGCTAAAAAACGAGAGCAAGAAGAAATGGCTATTGCGGAGTCGATGAATTTAATTGAAGTAGATCGTTTTCATCAGCAGGATGAATTGATACGTATGGGACAACATTTTCTCAACCTAGAAAAGAAGACATCTGCTGAACCGCGACCCGCCAGGGGACCCAGTCCCCGTCAGCGTCGACGAGAGCAACATGCCGCTCGAGATCCAGCTGTGAATAGACGAAGGCAGCGTGAACCGACACAACAAGCTATGAATGAAATCGATGCTAGAGAACAGGTCAAGAGGGAACAGGCCTTTGCCGAGTTTGAATCCGAGCTAAGGCGGAAAGAACAAGCTGCGTGGGTACAGGCAGCTAGGGAACCGAGACAGCAAGCTATGAATGAAATGAATGAACAGGTCAAGAGGGAGCAGGCTGAACTTCAGTCTGATATCAGACAACAAAGACAAGCAGCTGAGGCGTATTATCAACAAAAAAGAAGAAGAAGACCATTGGCAATTCATTGCCACTGCCGAAAGAGCGTACTTTCAACCCTCTGTTCCAGAACAAGAATGGTACTGCGGGGACCCAACCTGCCGAGACTGTTATCCCAACCCCATGAAGGATGCAGACAAGTGGTATGCTCAACAAAACTGCCCGTATGAGCTCTGCACCCCCCAAAAAACCAGCTGCTAACTAAATAAAATGCAAACGGTCCTTTTTAGGACCAAACTGATCAAACTGATCACCCCCAACGACCCTTTTCAGGGCCACCATGTCGTTTCGAAAAAACACTCTTCGTGTCAAATTGTCTTCATTTTGTCTTTTTGAAATTAAAAATCCCACACACAAACAAATTGAAAATAAAATTGAAATTCCCACACCAAATTAAAATTAAAAATAAGTCATGCACACACATTCTTCGCTGGTAAGTAAAAAAACATGGTGCCCAAAAACACAAAATGGGGTACCCCCACCTATCCAAAATGGGTGCCAGAAGAAAACAATAAATTGTCCAATATTTCACAATTTCACCTCTTTTTTCAGCACATTTTGACACCATTTTCCGAAAATTTGGTGCTAGAGTAACGCCCACAGTGAGGGGGTATGTTCGAAACGGCTGTCCGGGCCAGGTTCCGACTATTCCGTAGAACAGTCCCTTTCGAACGCACCGGCACAGGAAGTTGATAAAACAATATGGCGACGCATAACACTAGAAACACATTGTTGGCAGTAGCTTTGTTGTTACAAGACGATAATGGGTTTAAATTGAAAACTTGTCCTAATATTATCTAACATACGCATGAAAAATAAGTTATTGTAAATAAACATACCGGTAATCGAGCAAAAATACATATGAAATATTCCATTTTTTGTCATAAAACCAAAAATATTCCCAATTCGAAAGTTCCCCTGGCCCCGGTCCCTAATAGGCAGAAATTACACAAAATTGTATATTCCCGCCTCACACTCTAGTTTTTTTTCTTCCTATTGCCCAAACTAAGCTGTTTATTTGAACTTACATACACAAATTTGCTTCTGAATAATTGAACTCACCTTTTGCGCAATTGTGCGCGGTTGCTGCCTCATATGTGGCAAAAAATATACCACAATCCTCGCATTTGTAAAAAGTAGAAGAACTCGTCATCATCGTGTTGATTTTGGCGGCCATGATTGATGACGTCGCTGTTCCGGCTGCACCACCTCTTCAACTGGCACAGCCAGAACCTGTCTGGAACACTGTTCCGGTGTATTCGAAAGCTGTTCCGCCTGTCCGGAACGTCCTGAACATGTCCTGAACAGCGTTTCGAACACACCCAGGGAAAAGTGGTGCCAGAAGTAAAAAAAATGAAAAATGAGTACCGTCCTACACTACTATTGGTCATAAAACTATCAATCATATATTTCCTTTTTTCATGATATTTGTTTTTCAGGGACATTATTGTATGATTTCATATTGTGCTGCTCTCTACTATGTTGTAAAGCAGTTTTGAAGGTGTTCAAAACTTGAAACATTTACACAAATATGCTACATAAATCTGTCATAATCACAATTTTGACTCTACATATTTCAGCCTTAAGCCACTTGCACCTAGTGCGTACATATCATTCTACACACGTGTCTTGCCTGCTCCGCCATTTAGAAAAATCTTTATATTTACTTTATATTTACAAGTGAACAGTCCTGTTTTGACGAATTTAGTAGACACTAATTATTCACCGAAGGCTAATTACACTTAAATGTACATAATTGAATTGACTCATACACAAATATCACGAAAGTTGAATTAAGCTTTGTAATCACTTAACAAACATATCGATGTTGTACAATCAAATCGTGACAATCAAAATGGCTGAAAAAATAAAGACATTTCACAACAAGGAACAAATTATATGAGCATATTTTTATTTATTTTCGACTCGGAATTTATAAATCTCAAACCGCCGTGCATGAAAAAGATGGGTTGTGTTTCATATCATATTGCTATTTGACCTTTGATTTTATTTATCTCTCGTTATTTGTTTTCAAAATAAATTATAAAATTATTTATGAACTTTTCAATTGTCTGTGGAGTAGCATTACTGTGCGTTTCAATATTCAAATTTATATGCTTTCAATGGGTAGCTGTATGTCAAATAACACGCATTTTTGATCGGCTGTTTGAAATAATGATGCAACTTTGGGTTTTATCTACATACCAGCTCATATTTGTATATAAATATTCCAAACTGGTGTTTCAAGTATTGAGTTACATGTTACAAAATACTGTTAATTTCGCTGGAAAAGTACGACACTGACATGCAGAAAGACATTAAATAAGGATTGAAGGCAGCAATGTTAAATTAAATTCTTGCACCTTATATTGGGACGTACTAATCTAGCTGTCCATTTGAATGCTTTTCTATTGGCAAATGATAGTATTAGAGGAATTGGGACACAGAAATTATAATGCTGCAAAGCCTGCACACAGCTGTTCTCGCAATGCTTTGATTATATAATTGTGTACTAAAATACCTGTTTTAGTACTTATTTAATACCCTGAGCCTATTTCAAGTGCATGCATTTCAAAAAGGGTTATCAGGATGACAACATTATTTTGAAGTCTTCTTAAAATCTGATACAGTCGATATTGAAGATAGTTATTCAATTATCAATACATTGAATATATTTTCCATTGATTTATCTAATAATTGTTATTTTATTGGTTCATTTTACGAGTTGTAATATAACATATTTTTAAAAAAATAATTCACCAAAATTTGATATGTAAGTTTGAAAACCGCTTTTCGAGTTCAAAATTAGTACAGTTTTATTCTTCTTTATATATTCTACTCAACGTTTGCTAAGCACCAAATGTTTTAGCGTGAATGTTTTCGGCAATAATATGATTACCGTTGTACAAATGATTTTTGATGCCAATTTCAGATTTGATCAATTTGATTAAAGGACAAATTTAACATTTATTACTGATTTTGCATTACTTTTGTATTCCAAAACCTGTATTCCAAACTTTCACAATCTTATTTATGTTAACAACTTACAAGTTTAGACTCAGTAGTGTGTGCGTGACCCATTGCTAACACTACTTAGCAACGCCTTCTCATGCTCCCTATGAGGTTTCTGACAGTCCTAGAGGGGATGGCGACCCTTTCTTACACCAACATGGCCTCACGCGACTGGATGCTTCTAGGTTGTACCTGGCGAGCTGATATCCATACATGCAGCTCATTCCACATTTGCTACATTGGATTTAGGTCGTGTGATCGGGCTAACCAGTCACGGCTCAATACTCTCCCTCTGCAGGTGGTACTGGACCTCAGGGGCCTGTGGGGAGACGCAATATCGTCCATCAAAATGAACTGATCACACACTGCCCCGGCATGCAGCCTAACCTGGGTGTCTAACATCGCATTAATGTGATGTACCGCTAACTAGTCAATGTACGTCTATTTAGCACAACGAGGTCAGTCCGTCCGTCCCAGCTGGCGCCTCCCCATATAACTGACCCATCCCCGCAGTGGTCGGGCTCAGCATAATTTCCGGCTTGAAACCTTTCCCTAGGTCTTCTCCAGACTGTCAGTAAAGTCTAAGAAAAAACCTAGACTAATCAGTGAAGAGAACATGTCTCCAGTTTTGTCTGGTCCACTTACATGCTACCTCGCCCATTCCAAACGGGCCTGACGGTGACTACGAGTCAATGGAATACAGGTTCTTCTTGATCACAGATTACTCTCGTGCAACATTCTACGCACCGTCAGAGTACAAACAATGACCCCATAAGTATTCAGGCCATTACGAAAATATGTTGCTTTTGCAAACCGTCCTCGACGGCCCTGAATAATCAAGAATCTGTCTTGAGCTGCTGTCGTCACCTTTGTGTGCCTCCGCCATGCCTACTGACGGGTGTACCATACTGCTGGTACCATGCCCAGGTTCTGATGATGATGGTGTACATCAAGCGCCACACCAACCAACCACACTGTTCCGATGCTCCACCATCAATACGGCCCTCCACATCTCTGCTTCACTTAAATGCGTCTTATCATGGCGTTTGCCATATCATAGTGAACAATGTAAAAAGTCTCCCCTCAGAATGATCATAAATGTGTAATATCGGTGTATAAGGACAATAATATGTCCCTGCTCCCACTACAAAAACAACAGAAAAAGCTTTCCATGACCACCTTGCGAGACCTACTCGATAAAACAGATTGCATTTAGGTTGGGGGCCGTCTCAAAACATTGCTGAATCAAACCATATAAAAATAATGGAATCCTTTTTATAGTTTTCATAATAGAGTGAGAAACTTTTTGTGCTTAGCAAAAGTTGAGTAGTATAATTTCAATGATTTAGCTTTAAATGCATAGTTAATCATACAATCAACTTGGACCATTCATGTTCAGATTCTAGCTTATTTCGAGTATGATTTATGAACCTTGCAAACAGTATAATTAATAATGAATTGGTATTTCTTAATCTCCGAGTTAACCTCAATATAATAAAAGTTAAAACAAGACATAAATCAAATAAACATATAGACAGATATATTGTAGTGACGTATGTGACTACAATGAATACAAACAGCATTAATTAATACGAAACACCCGTATGCGTTGGGCCTATACGTCTCCTCTGGAAACAAACATTTGAGACAGGCTGTTGCAGCATATTTACAAAACATGAACACAATACATATGTATAGTAATTTGTTCAGTCAGTTAAGCAAGGGAAATAGTAATATAGCGCGAAGAATTTACGAGTACATTAAAAGTCTGTTAGCATTTTTGAAGAGATCATATACAAAATTTATTGATACGTCGTGTTTGTAAATACGAGTGACAATTCAAAGTTTTCAAGTTGTAAATTTCCAAAGTATATCGAAGGTTTTGTTTAAATAATACCGCAGAGAGCAGACATTGTTCTACACGTAAAAATCATAAAACCATAACTCTTCATTTTAATGTAGCCAAGTGTTCATAATGTGAGCAATGTTGAAATTATTTTACAATACACTTCTAATGTATTTTGACTGGAGTATTTTGATCTCAGCATATGTTTATTTACAAGCTCCTAAAATACAACAGCCAAACTAATCGCGTCATTTATAAATGCACTTTATCAACCGTGGTGTTTATTGATTGCATAAAGCTCCGCCCATTCTGTATGTCCGGCGTTCGTTCTGTGCCTATACATATGCTAGTTATACCGAAGTATACTTTCAGAGCGCGATTAATTTACGTTTGAACAAGGACCCGTCGAACAATCGCATACGATGAATATGTTTTGTGTTAAAGTAAATATTATATGCCAATAGACGTTGGATGTCAAATTGTATTGTAATGTTTGGAGTTCATTTTACATAAATGCTTTTCAACGGGATATATATTTCGTACATACATTATTGCAGTGGTAGTTTTCTGAACTGAAATTGTAAGATTTACAGTTCAAATGATTTCACATTTGATAAAGAATTTCTTAATGACTTGATATCTAACATGCACTAAACACTAAGTAATGAAAACAATGAAAAAGAACACAGACATTAAAATATTAAAATATAACACAATAATATTGAAGTTTGCAAATTTATTTTGCCGTAAACTTAAGGCACTTTGATTTTCAAACGCATTTCAGCCAAACGAATTTAACAAATCTAAGGTTTTTGTCACATACTCATGAACAAAAATTATGCTTTATTGCTTAAAATCGATTTCCAAGCTTTATTATCAAAACGTAATCATTCATAATTTAGTGTCATTTGCTCAAATAAGGATAATATCTTGTCCGATATGTTGTGTAACGCAATTCACAGTATAGCATAGTTTACATACACATAGGTACTAATTCAATGAATATATAATTACAAATTTCGAACAATACGATATTATTTGGCACTGTCGCATACCTCATGGAACGAAGGTCTGAATAGAATCTATAATAAGATGATTTAACGTGTTTTTCTCTTGTGTGATGCCTTGTAACAAACTTCAGTTACGTACCAGTCTGTTTCAGCAAGAGTGTGGTACCTGCTTTTAACATGTTAGCGTTAATGATATTCTATTTCGTGATCTACAAACAAATGTTTTATCGGCTGCCAATACTTTTTATAGTTTTATGTATAGCAGTTTGAAAGCGGTAACGGTATTCACATGCATGTTTGAGGGACAAGCGTATTTCATTTTCAGATGATTATTGTATTATGATTATATACAGAAGGAAACAGTTTAGCAACTAGTGATATTTTTGTTGAATCATTTTACGTTTAATTGGTGCGAAATTCTATATTCTACGAACTGTTTCATTTCGTAGAATACTGGCGATTTGGCTGCCGGACCAATCGTAGTAACGTCTCGATGACGTGACGATGTGATTGTCTTCACATGGCGTCAACTTCCGCGGCCTCCCTGCACGTAGCATATATGCTACACGTCCGGTTTGCTGGTGTCTGGTCTGAAGACGGCGTTTTGTGCTTCTATGAACACCGAAATTAACGTGTCTTACGTTAATACCAGCCGTTAACATACCGATTGCTATCTGAGATTGACCCAACTAGTCATGCCTGGTCGATGCCACATGACATCTTTTTACAGACTTTTCGGCGTTTTCTCTCGAGTCGATGAACGATTTCTTTGACCACATGTGTCAATTTGAAATCTACACAGACATAAAGGTTATGCACGTGCAAAACGTGACAATTGAAAGCACGGACAAATAATAACACATATTAAACGCCCTTAGGCTAATTTCAGTCGATAGGCCTCTGTTGCATAAAAACATCTGTTTTTGTGTAAAGTAGTGTCAGTTTGAAGTTTGTTGCTAAACTTATTTCTTCCAGTATATGTATTCATGTATGGGATATCATGAAGTGTTTGTTCAATATATATGTGATATAGATAACGCAATTCGGCTGATTTGTCTGAAAGTAACGTAGGCGTATTTTATCCATCTTTGTAGATATTGATAGTTTTGACATTGGCACCCCACCTAAAGCACGTCAGTGCCTGGTATAATCAACACGAGGGACCTTCATACAGAAACAATGTGCCATATCATGATCAGACAGTGTATAAATTCCCTTTACCGTATTCCATGGATACATCTGCAAAAAACACAGGTAATGCATGCCTCTTTCAATTAATCAATCATGCGAGTAAAGTTATATATTTAAGGAGGATCTGTTCATGATGTAGCTGTACGGGGAGTTCATATTGGCTGTTGTTTTTTTGTACGAATTGTCGAAAAGTGGATAATTTTCGTACGTTAATATTTGTTCCCGTAGTCTGTTTTTCGTAGTATTAATGAAGACAAGTTCCATTGGTCAAACAGATTCGTTCCGATAAATCCTAAAAATATTAAACAGGTGTAAAGAAAGATTACTGGAGTCGATTTTTGTGATTTGATAATACGGTTACATCATATAATATAGGGCTTATAACAAGGGCTTCTCTTCAAACGTCCGCCTCAAATACTGCACTACCATTAGCCTCATTAAATGTCAACATACGCTCAACAATATTGATACCGACTATTAAGGTAAATCTGCACTATTATCAAACAGTATCCTAATAACAGGTAAAACTTTAATATTTATGTCAGATAATTCATGTCTGAATGACCAAGTAAAATGCTCCAATGGAGGGAAATGTGCAACGTTATGTAATGGAAAATCTGAGTGTTTTTACCAAGAAGACGAATATGCATGTGAGGACCAATGTGAAGTAATACCAACATGCATGAAAGGTCAGATGTATTGTCCTGAAAGTAAAGAATGTGTTGGAATTTGTGACGGAAAGAAGGAATGTGCGTTTGGCATTGACGAGAAAAACTGTAGTAAGGTTATTTATGAATCATGTTGATGGTGTAAATAATTGTGATTTTATAAGTTGATTCATGCGAATGAATTTCAAATTTCTCGTTTAACAAATTTCAATTTTGTTTTTAATGTTCTGTTACATCGAGCAATAGAATGTTATTAAAATGGGTTAAGGCTATTTAGCATGATGAGCATTACTTGATGTCATATAGCCAATTAAAACAACACTCGTGGATATTTTATATTTCCATATAAATTTTGACAATGATGATGTTTTAAGACCAATTCATTTTTCAAGAAAAGAAATGTCAATACCGTGAAATGTTATGTACAGACGGGAAAACGTGTGCTACCCCATGTGATGGTCATCGCGAATGTCCTGGAAGGGAAGACGAATCATTTTGCTGTAAGTAATTGAATTCTGTTTGGAAAAAAATTGTAAGATAATGACCCAAACATTAATAATATTGCGTCGCATTTTTTCTAATTTAAAACCATGAATACAAAATACAAACATTATTTGATTTTTTTACGAGAATGACAAATTATGATGACCTAAACATTGATAACATTGTGGTTTAGTACCATGCACACAAAAGATATTCATTAAACCAAGTATTCGTGTGATTACTACGTTTTATACTCCCGTTAGTCAACTGACTACTTCCTGAATTAATTGATACCCAAGTCTCACCAGAGAAATTTAAATATTTTTCAGTACATGAAAAAATGTATCTGACAAAATCTATAACCATTTAGATGTGCTTCATACATATTTGACTAAATTAGTTCATGGAGCCTACCTGCAAAATTACTGAGTATGTGCTGGGGTAAGGCCAGTGTTCTTTACCAAATTCACCATGCATACATACACCTCTCTGTACCTTTCAGAGTACAGTCAAACCTGTCAACAAAGGCCACACTTGGGATAGACAAAATATGGCCTTTATTGACAGATGGTCTTTATTCGGAGGTCAGTTTGTTCTAAATAATCAGTGACGGTTTTTCAAAGAATTGCCTTCATTCACAATGTGGCCGCAAACACAGGCTTGACTGTATATAAACATATATAACACGAAATCAAGATCAAGATGTCATTTGATGAATATTTTATGACCTTACACACATACCCCAAGTTTTATCAGCGACAGAAACAATAAAAATTCGTTAACCTTCTGTATACAAATAGGTGTAATTTATAAAGTCTGGCGTTCATAACTAATTCTACTTAGATTTTTATGTAATTTTGGTGCAAGAGGATTTTTAAGTTTTTTTTCTAGGAATTTCTTCCTTATTGATATTCCACAAACTGTATATACATAATACTATTTGCAGCTGTGTTTGATAAATGTAATGCCCAGTATATCACGGAGTGTTTGTGCAGTGTTAGCCTATTGGGTTACAGTTCATTTGATAGATGTTCTGAAGAAATTTCAAAATACGTTCTAACTTGCATTGAAGGTAAGCCTAGAAAATAATTAACCCCTTTTCAACCTCATGTTCATGTGAAAACCTTAGTGAAGGAGCTCCTACGTTTATTGGAATACTTTTTCATATATACATTAGTTACGACAATTGCTTTCAACTTTATCACTAAAGCAAAATCTTATTTTGTTTTATAGGAAGGGTTGCGGAGATTACTGATTTGAATCTCGAGCCTGAACAAGGTTAGTACGATAATGATTTATTTGACGATGAACTATATAGATAAAAGCCGATACAGTATTAGATCTGATTTATTCTGATCTTTATCGCCTTGGACTTCTCATATGGAGCTGTCTTTTATATGGTTCGGCTGTGAGCATTCTTTCTTTTTTTTTTAAGGCTGAGGTTATTAAATTTATTGGCCACTAGATTTATGCAATAAAACCTAATTTGGCCCAACATCAATTTGCCACATTTAGGCAATTGATACAAGAATTCAACAGAAAAGATTATTGTGTGTAAAGAAAATCCACACTTGATGTATATATAAAATACTGTAGTTCTCAGTATCACAATGACTGATTCATTTAATATTCAGTTTAACATTCTCATTTTATACCCTTTTTAAACAGGGAGGAGAAGAATTTCAAATAGTTGTTTTACAGTCAGGCACAAATATATTATGCAACACATTTGAAAACTTGTATTTTTAAGCTATTAAGTATATATGTAGCACAGTTTACATTTAATTTTAAATTTGTCAAGTTATTGTTAGAACAATTTTTTACCAACCATTTGAAAGATTATTTAAGCATTTTGGAGTCATGAAATTGTTTTCATTTTTCTTAATAAGGGTGGTGACATTTATTATGAAATATCTGGTATATCCATGAGGAAACAGTTATCATTAATTCAGATACCTCCACAGTAGTTGAGAAAATCGTACAAAATATGAGTTTTCGTATCGATATATTCATTTCCTCTCAAGGTACCAAGATGCCCCACCCATCCATTGTTCACATTAACTGTAACCACAAAACACTCTTCACCAATCTCTTCCAGTTTGCTACACTGAAAAACAGAACATCAAAAAGTTCATGTTTTACAAGAAAAGAAAATGTGATAAACTTTGATAAAATCCTTCTCATAGTTAATATACCTCATAAAATGTACACAGTTGTTGATTACAGTAAAACCTCAGTATTAAGACCATCTTTAGGACCAAAAGAGTCTTAATATTAAGATGGTCTCATTATTATGTTGAAATGTGGAGGAAATATTGAAAACTGGTCTGATAATAAGTTTTCTTTAAAAATCAGTGGTCATAACATTGAGGCAGTAGCTAGCTGAGGTTTTACTAGAAGTCATATTTTGACAGAAACATAGAATTTGTGATCCAAAAGACTAACAAAGAGGTCCAAAGTATTTATACCAAGTATTTTAACAATTTGTTGTTAACAACTACTATACATTTATAAAGATATGAACTTATTTGTTTGGGGGGGAGGGGCAATGTCCCAAAAAATGATTTCTTTCTTTTATAGGACATAACTGAAGATATATATATATATACATATCAGACTTCACAAAACTGCTGGAATACTTGCCTGACATTTGGTCAGGCAATGTTTGTTTGTATGTGACTTATTGTCACTGGGGTTAATGCCGTTTTTCAACAATATTTCAGTTATATACGGTGACCGGTTCACCTAACCAGTTTTCCCGGACTGTATTCTAACCAGTACTAACTTACCCTTCCACAACTTCACTTCATTTGTCAAATTTTCCTAGATGGGTATGTCCTGCCGGTGTTAAACACCAGTTAAAAACAAAAACAAACTTCTTTGTACAAATACTCTCCGATGTTAGGAGGTAAATAAATTCACAAATTAAGAGTCTATTCACTATAATGAAGTAGAGGCTAGCACCCACCAATCCTTTCATAGTTCTTTTGATATCCCATCGTAAAGCTGACCTTTGTAAGTCCAACGTGTCACCCCAAGATGTCCTGAAAATGTGCAGCATAAATTCATAATGCAATAAAAACATTGATGTAATGAAGAACTGAATACACAGGGGTTTCCCTGACGCAGGTTTCTTGCATCCCTGATGCGATGTTCAGCCAAGGGACTTGCATTGAGAGAGACCACCACATCCTCAGGACCCCCTTCCGACTCAGAATTTATCCTTGGCATTTTCAGTGTGGGACCCCCAAAAATCCCCAGGAAGCCCTAAAATGTTGGAGATGGGATTGGGGTTGGAGATTGGGTGAAAAATCTTAGGGAAAACCCTGAAATACAGTGAAGTAGTAGTTTTACCCGCAGGCAGTAGTAACTGACCTGTAATGGTAGAATTCTATATAACATACTAATTTAACCTAAACTTACCCAAAATGCAATAAATTCTATATAAAATACCCTAATTTAACTCGAATTGCTTTAAAGGTAGAGTACATATTGATATATGGTACAGAGTATTACCGGTATAT